>CM060972.1:31358921-31718921 GCA_030765045.1 Tenodera sinensis
ATGGATGGATGGATATGGATGGATGGATATGGATGGATGGATATGGATGGATGGATATGGATAGATGGATATGGATGGATGGATATGGATGGATAGATATGGATGGATGCATATGGATAGATGGATATGGATAGATGGATATGGATAGATGAATATGGATAGATGGATATGGATAGATGGAAATGGATAGATGGATATGGATAGATGGATATGGATAGATGGATATGGATAGTTGGATATGGATAGATGGATATGGATAGATGGATATGGATAGATGGACATGGATAGATGGACATGGATAGATGGACATGGATAGATGGATATTGATAGATGGATATGGATAGATGGATATGGATAGATGGATATGGATAGATGGATATGGATAGATGGATATGGATAGATGGATATGGATGGATGCATATGGATAGATGGATATGGATAGATGGATATGGATAGATGGATATGGATAGATGGATATGGATGGATGGATATGGATAGATGGATATGGATAGATGGATATGGATAGATGGATATGGATAGATGGACATGGATGGATGGATATGGATGGATGGATATGGATGGATGGATATGGATAGATGGATATGGATAGATGGATATGGATAGATGGATATGGATGGATGGATGGATATGGATGGATGGATATGGATGGATGGATGGATATGGATGGATGGATGGATGGATGGATGGATATGGATGGATGGATGGATGGATGGATATGGATGGATGGATGGATATGGATATGGATGGATGGATATGGATGGATGGATGGATATGGATGGATGGATGGATATGGATGGATGGATGGATGGATGGATATGGATGGATGGATATGGATGGATATGGATGGATGGATGGATATGGATGGATGGATATGGATGGATGGATGGATGGATATGGATGGATGGATGGATGGATGGATGGATATGGATGGATGGATATGGATGGATGGATATGGATGGATATGGATGGATATGGATGGATGGATGGATATGGATGGATGGATGGATATGGATGGATGGATGGATGGATAGATATGGATGGATGGATGGATGGATGGATGGATGGATGGATGGATGGATGGATGGACATGGATGGATGGATGGATGGATATGGATATGGATGGATGGATATGGATGGATATGGATGGATGGATGGATATGGATGGATGGATATGGATGGATGGATATGGATGGATGGATGGATGGATATGGATGGATGGATGGATGGATATGGATGGATGGATGGATGGATATGGATGGATGGATATGGATGGATATGGATGGATGGATGGATATGGATGGATGGATGGATATGGATGGATGGATATGGATATGGATGGATGGATGGATGGATGGATATGGATGGATGGATGGATATGGATGGATGGATATGGATATGGATGGATGGATGGATATGGATGGATGGATGGATGGATATGGATGGATGGATGGGTATGGATGGATGGATGGATATGGATGGATATGGATGGATGGATGGATGGATGGATATGGATGGATGGATATGGATGGATGGATATGGATGGATGGCTGGATGGATGGATATGGATGGATGGATATGGATGGATATGGATGGATGGATATGGATGGATGGATGGATATGGATGGATGGATGGACATGGATGGATGGATATGGATGGATGGATATGGATGGACGGACGGACGGACAGATAGATAGATATAGATGATTATATAGATGCATGCTTCTATATATGTAACTGTCAATCTCAAAACCCGCTTAACCGATCAACGCGAAATTCGGCAAGTATATGTATTTTTCATGGAGAAAGTTTTTACGGTAACCATTTTACTACACAATATACTACTTTCAAATGGTTTTCTACTCGCATTTCTTTTACGAAGCACATTCATATATCCTCTGTTTGCCCTTCAACATACAATTCGTATTCTTTTCTGTGGTTGAAATTTAAATGTAAAGTATTACATTCACACAGTTTCCTCTACTAATTCTTCCTTTACGAGACGCAATCGTTCTTGTTTCTCTACCCCCCTTCAACATACAATCCATATAATTTCCTATGTGTTTGAAACAGAAATACAACATATTACATCCATACTATTTTCTCTATCTACTTTTGTTTTACGTAACAATTCACATGTTATTCTATATCGTTTATCAACTTCATACATATTGTGTCTTGAAGAATGAGTAAACTCCAAAACCGGTTGACCGATCGCTATAAAACTTAGCATATCTAAGTGCGTTTTTTTTTTTTTTTTTTTTTTTTTTTTCCATGGCGAAGGTCTTTATGCGATCCACTTTACCATGCAACGTATTACGTTCACATGATTTTCTCTGCTCCCTTTTCTTTTACATAACACACTACTCCTTCTACAAACACTCCATACATTCCCATACATTTGAAATATAAGTGCAATGTATAACATTCACACGATTTGTCCACTCAGCATTCCTTTAATAAACACAATCACATTTCTTTCACTACTCCCTGTTCGACGAACAATTCATAGAATTTTCTATATGACTGAAACAGAAATGCGTACTATATTCACACGGCTTTATCAACTACCTTTTCTTTCAGTACTATTTGTTATTGTTTAAATGCTTTTACTTAGTGTCGTTTCAGTGTATTAATAAAAAAATAAAGAAATAAACAACATGGCAACTTGGCTAGGTCCAAAAGGTTGCTTCACGTTGAAATATTCTGCAACTGCATTGTGTCCTGTTTAATACATTGATGGCGGATTACCCGCTCCTCAATTCCGCTGTCCTACGCGGAATTCTGGTCTCAATTGATTTCTGCTCCGGACTGCTTGGCATGGATCTTAACCTCAGGGTATGCGTGAGTATTTGCAATAAAAGCTGTAACTCTCCTTAAAACACTTTTATTTACGACCAAGTAACGTTTTAGATTTGTCGATCGCTATTAGAATTTTGTTATGTCTTTACTAAGACCGAAGATTGTTACTCGAAACTGTGGTGTGTCCTCACACTCGAGGTCCGGAAGGTAGGTCCAACTGACCTACTCGCTCGCAATCTGAAAGGCAATTGTCTCCCCGACCCTTTCTCTCCGGGTTCTGGCAGGCAAGTGTCTGTGTGTCATGACGCTATGTCTTTCACCCCCTTAATTACCTCTACGACGGGTTTTGAAGAAGTCTCCGCGACCATCCCTTGTTTTCCTGCTCAACACCTGCACTAAGCGATTTCCAGGAAAACTGGCATTACCAGGCCTCGCTTGACTACCTGACACTTGCCCCTAATGACTTGTCTGTAATATTTCGTGCCTTTTGACAATTTTAACCGTAACTAACCCTTCCAGATTTTGTACCTTTATACATGTAACGATTTAACATTTCCTTATTATTTAATTCTGCCATGTGACGCAGTATTATGTCCATAAGTATGGCGCTCACAATTTCGGCTTCAACATCATTAATTATTTTATTCACTGGCATCCATATCTTACATATCAATGCATCTTTATGATCATTAAAGCAGTATTTTACACTATTGTGCGCTTTCATATGATACGTAATATACCAAATCCGTTTGCTTTCGGTAAGTTAATAGCGTCTTATTCTGATGTCGTACTACTGTATAAGTAAGCATACAGGAATGTAATCGTGATGAGTTCACTAACAAATCGTGAAATAATTATTTACGTTTACTGAGCCTTGCTTGTCGAGACTTTGTAACACGAATAAGATATATAGCTCCCATAGATCCATTGTAAGCTGAGTTGAACATTGACAGTGTGTCTTCGAAGTAAATATTTTAACATGGTAATAGTCTATGAGGTTTACAGAAACACGGCTTAGAATGTGGATACTTTTGGGAGAAATGGTTGACAGGTATTCCCTGTTTTCTTTTCAGGAATAACTGGCATTAATATCTCAAAATATTCTGTTGTAGAATATCAATTATATTGTAGGGTTAGTAAGACGGAGAGAAAAATTACAACCCTAGGCGAAGTAAACATTCATATACTTTGCTCTTCTAAAGGAGGAGCTCTATCAGAAAAATTTCCATTAATTTATAGAACTTCCGATTTCGCACAGGTTATATAAACAAATATGTTCGGTTAATATATTGACCAAAACCAACAAAAACAAAAGGACCCGTAAGATGGGGTTCGATCTAGTTTAAACTACGTTAATTTGTAGCAACACAGTTTATCGAGTTCAGCTATACCAAACACCATGTTGCTGCTTAAGATTACATTTACATTTGTAAGCCAAGGGTCCAACACTGAAGTCGTTTTTACATCTAGTCCACAGCTTAATGGAAACACAACAGGTGCACCGAGGTTGAATTTGCAATATTTGTTCATTAATGTAGAATGGTCGGGAAATATTGCTCTTCAAAACTGCGAGGTGAGCAGATGACTGCCACGGTCTCTGAATAGTAAGGGAAACACATGACAAATTTCGTCCTCATATTATAAACGCAAGAACACCTGAGAATTAGATGACCTCTCGCGCAGGTCTCACTGAAGTCGGGCACTTACTTTTGTGAACGACAGTACACAATCTCAATGTGGCATGACATACGAATCACAAGTCATGGGTCATGACGCATTCAGTTTCTGGACACTTGAAATTAAGTTGTAGCTTGATGGTGTTAATTAGCAGTGGGTGAAGTGAGCAATGCGGTGACGATTTCTGGAAGGCGTAGGTAGTACTGATAAATCCTATTGTACCACTGCAGCCAGCATTCTATCATTACCGAGAACCTAAACACTACTGAAAGTGAAGACCACAATCCGGATGCATCTTGTATTTCGTTCCAAATTAACAGGCCCTATACAATCCGTTCGCAGAAACCGTACACTCCTACATAAGACTATAGTAAGGACTTCCACAAACATAGTAATACACCTTTAAGAGAAATTTGTGGGTTCGAATGCATATTTTGATTTTTCCCTACTGATTTATTTTCTCGGCATATCCTCGGAATCCGAAAACTGCTTGAAGAAACAGAGCTTGACAAGCGAGAATCTTTCCTGTGTGTAACAGTTATATATATATATATATATATAGGGTGCAAATGAATAACACCGCACGAATTTTACTGGTAGTAGAGAGTTCATAGACAATTTGAGATAGGAAATCAATGGTCCACGACGTCAAGTTAATAAATTATACATATTCAAAGTAATTAGAGATTGTGCCCAATAAACAAACAGAAAGAAATATGTCAATATTATTCACTGAAATCTAAATAGTGCCTATTAGGAAGTTAGTAAAGCCAGTCTGCTGTCTCTCTGAAGCATTTTTAAATTGCAGCGTTACCAAAATCGCTTAAATTAGAGACTTAACATGTGGATGCACACTACTGCAACGGATAACAGGTTGCGGCGAGCGGCTGCAGAACTATAGGGTTGTTCTAAAACGCGTGGTTTGGCCCCACGGTTATGCTGACTATGGACCTAATGAACCCGAGAAATCGAATTGAAACCCGGAGATGGGTAAACTTTTTTTTCCTCCTCATTTTGAGAGCAATGTTATGCTTATGGTTTAAAATAGCAAAATACCACCATCATATGCAATGCGCATAGTATTGTTTACTTCTATTAAATAATGTACTTCTTGATTGTTTGTCACTCTCCAATCTCCAATTTGCAGGTACAAACATTGTACATTGTATCAGATTTAATTAAGCTACCAAAATATGAAACCTGCACTTGCTCATTGTTTATTTCCTTACCTTTGTTCTGCTTGTATCTACCTTATGCATTGTAATGTTAGTATTAATTCAACTTAAGTTTATAATAATTCAATCGCGTCAATTATTTACTTGTTTCTAAGCTGCTAGTTAGGCTTGAACCATCTCATTCAAGTGAAAACGAAATTCTCAATGTGTACCTACTATTTAGGTCATGCAAGTGTAACTAATAGTTCAACAGACTTGAAACAAAAAGTAACTTAGTTAAACGAAAAATAACAAGGCGACACAAATGCTTCCTGTAAAACAAATTAAATTAAGCATGCGCTTATGAAGAAAGAAAGAATGAACGAAAGAAAAATAAAAAAGAGAAACAGAGAGAAAGAAAGAAACAGATAGAGAGAAGGAAAGAAGATAAAAATTATGGGCTTATGGGTATTTAAACTTGCGCTTTTAAAACCTGCGTACTTTCGCATCGTGGCACCATATCCACGTGCATACCCTCAAACAATTTTAAGGCACAGTTCTGTAATTTGTAATCCTAGACCAGAGGAAGACAACTTCGGGCCGTGTGACGTATTTAAACGAAGAGCCAGCTTGTACGTTCGTGTGACGTCAGGCGAGAGCAGTGTATTGCTATGCTGCCTAGATCAGCGGCGCATGTGTTCAGTTCCCCGTGTTTCACACCAGTTTGAGACCAGGCTTCAAGATGTAGAAACATTGTCAACTGCGTTTCAGGTCTTTGCGACCCCGTACTCATTGGATGTTAACAATGTTTCTAGCAGGTAGCAAATTGAATTGATAAATTTACAGTGCGACGATTTGCTGAAGGACAAATATAAATACAAGGAAGACTTGACTGATTGTTATAAGAATGTTCCTCAAACCAGATTTCTGAGATTGTATGTCCTTGTTGCACGGGTATTATGTATGTTTGGTTCCACGTATGTGTGCACGTATGTGTGCGAACAATTCTTTTCTGCTATGAATCTTTCTAAGTCAAAATCCCGAAGCATATTGTCAGATCACAATCTTACATGCAGTCTTCGGTTACAAATGTGCCGTACATCACGCCCTAACATTGACAAACTAGTTAAAGAAAAGCGAAACGGCAAATGTCGGAAAATGTCCACCTAATCGTTCTGTATAGCACTCCTCTTGCTCAGGCAAAAAAGTTATAGTTTCTGTTCTATTTGCGTTATAACATGACTGTTCACATAAACTAGAATTTATATATTGTGACAAATGGAGAAAACACCCGTTACTGCTATTCACACTTTATTGCGTTTCAGTCAGTTAGCGTAGTGCTAACGTTGCACTCAGATTACTTTTGTACAAGCTCAGAGCAACAGAAAAACTGCCGCATCACAAATAAGAACTGTCAGATTGAACCGCTAGTCGGCACGACTCCTCAACGCTTCGCATACGTCTTTTTCCCTCTGCTGCCCGGTGCTTGGCAGCGACTTATAAAGGTCCTTAGACAGAGGGAAAGTTCTGGAGGTAGAATATTCGGGAGTGCCTGTGGCGGAACGGTCCAGAAACCGCACCGCCATGTAATAGCTATTGTCTCGTACGCTCCTATTGTTGTCGGCGGCCTGTGGCGGAACGGTCCAGAAACCGCACCGCCATGTAATAGCTCCTATTGTTGTCGGCAATTAGATGCGGCGGACACTGTTGTTGTTGTTGTTGTTGTAGTGTTTAACGCCCGCTTTTACTACTACGGCACCGCAGGCGGTGACACTGATGATACATGAAGATGGAGCACCGGTGGAATGAGATGGCGGGGGAAACCGGAGCACCCGGAGAAAACCCGCCCTGACGCCGCTTCGTCCACCACGAATACCACATGCGGGTCCCTGGGATCGAACCCGGGCCGCCTAGGTGGTAGGCGAGCGCGTAACCGCTCGGCCACGGCGCCGCCGACGGACGCTGACACTATATATATATATATATATATATATATATATATATATATATATATATATGGCATAAAGCCGAAATGTAATTATTTATAATATGTGACAATTCCGTAATTGAAACAGTCAGCATTAAAATTACGATGTCCCTTATACCATTTCCTCTTGCCCGCTGTGACGTCACACGTTCAACTGGCTATCTCTGGGAGCATGTGTGCTGAGTGAGCTGACGTCACAGCAGCGTTACCTGTCTTCCCCTGTCCTAGACCATAGGTTTCCTGTCTCAAATTGAATGCCTATGAATCGTCTATCACCAGTAAAATCTGTGCGGTGTTATTCACTTACATCCTGTATATTCATTTGTTTATTTATTTGACAGTTATCAAATACCGCAGATGTGTCTGTGTAATAAAATAGTGTCAAAACTTCTAGAGATGATGCTTTGAAGCTTATGGATACCAAAACCTTCATATAAGAACGATTGCTTTATTTCCTTTGTAGGAGTGTCGAAGGGAAAGTTAGTCAGCTGTTCTAGCAATGTGTTCACCCGTTTATAAGAACAGTCGGGACAGTGGGAAGTTAAAGTAGTAAGGATTAAAGGGTAGATTAACCACAAAACCACTGTAAATTATCGGGCAATAATTTCATTACGAGCGGAAGCAGGTAAATGAAATTAATTAAAGCGTTATTCAAGTTAGCTAACCACGTGACGTCGAGTAAGACAGCCAGTACGTAATAAAACCATTTCTGAGAGATAAAATCTAATTAGCATAACTGTTCTATTTTTGGATTATCATGAAAACACTGCCTGCTGATAATTCTACAGAAAATGAGACTTTAAACATAAATGAGAAAGGTTAAAAAATATATGATGTAATGATATTCGACAAACAACGTGTATTTAATGTACAAAATTATATTTGGAAATAGGATAGATATATTTAATTATTTATTTAATTTGGTGTATTACGCAAATGATTGTGTGGAATGTACAAAAGGATAATTTGTAAACCAGTGCTGAAGAATAAGCTTCTGTAATAACAGTTTGCTCAAAACTGGATAGAAAAGGTCAGGTGAATGCATCACATCATATTACTTTCTCTACTGGTAAGTAGGGGAAATATTGTATTCCACCCAAAAATTCGATGTCAAGATTTCACCGGAAATATATGTTTTGAGGCCCCCGAATCCAAAAAAAAAAAAAAAAAAAAGCATTTTTAGAAAAAGGTCCGTGTGTGTGTCTGTGTGTCTGTGTGCTGTTAGTCTGTGGACAGCATAACTCAAAAACGAAAACTCGGTTAGAAACCAAAGTTGGTATTTAAGTTTAAAGACTTTCAAGGATGCGACACGAAGATTTTGAAGAAAATAGCCCCACCCTAAACTACCCTTTACATGGAAAATTTTTCGAAAATCGTTATTTTCTTGAAAATGGCTCCAACGATTTTGATTAAAATGTTATATGTTTGAGATATTTTTAAGACAAATGAAATGTATAGCTTGAATTTTCTGGCTATAGCCCCTGTAGTCGTATTTACTCTGGACGACTTTTGCATAGCTGGTAAACTATTAGAGATAGACCAAATCATACTATACAAATAATGTAGATCTTGGTAAAATACACAATAATATGTCTCAATAAATTTTCTTGTAGGGTGAACCATTTCGGAGATATTCCTTGTTATGTGTGTGAGTTTCGGAAAACTTAGAACTTTAGCGAAATGCAACAACGTTGTTCATTTTGTTATATGTTAATCGTGTAAAGATAACGGAATCTCAAATATCAAAAAGATTTTACTGTCGCACAAAGCCTTCTGTATTCTAATATCTCCCTGGCACCTACAAGGACATAAACAATAAGATAATTTGTACGAATGTTTATCTTAACTAACATGGAGATATAGGAATAAGAGTTTGTTAGAATGCTTGGTACAAGAGTAGAGAAAGTCATGTGAGTGCAACACATCACATTTTTTTTGTCGTAATACAAGAAATATTCTACAAGCTTCGCATACTTTGCTACATTGGTGTTTAAATGACGATTAATTTTATAGAGAAAGATTTTCCTTCGGCACTACAAAGGTACACGGAACTATTTAAAGTAGCATATGAATTAAAAGCATTTCTAAATAAGTTGTGTAGCAAAGATGTATGCCTACCAGAAATATGGCGAACGAGCATTAAATAAATGGATCCTGGGAGTGCGAGCGAGTAACCCTGCCCAGAACCGAAGGACGCCAGACGTTTAGGCAACTACTCTCGCATGGCTGTAAGGAGTGCGGTATAACCAACAGTTATTTCTGCACTACCTCGTCAACGGTTCCATGTTTTCTCACCGCTTGCCTATGGAGGCAGGGAAATTATTATACTTCAACGAAAATTTAGACACTAAGTTTATATACGTTCAGAGGTCTGCTAAATACACACACACAAAATCGTTTTTAGGAAAATGTGCGCGCGCGCATACACACACACGCGCACACACCGTCTATTTTGCTCAAAAACGTAAAGTTGAGTAAAAATACCAACATTCGTATATAGCTGCTTTCGAAAACGCGAGGCCAAGATTTTCATGGATTTCCCTTCCTCGAAACAACTCTTGAAGTGGGAAAATATTCGGAACGATAAAGTACACAAAACTGCAACTCTCCGAACATAACGTGGGATTTGTTAAACGCGATGTGGATTTTCAGAGACCCAGTACCGACTGTTACGACCACTTAGGTGGAACCACGCCTCGTCGGAAAAGAACAGAAGCTATAGATCAATTAAACCGTCATTCGCTGATGAAAGAACCCATTCACAATAATGCATTCGTGATACTGGCTCGCCTTGTTTCAAACCATTGACTCCTGGTTTTAGTTTTAAGAATTTAGTTGCCCTATGTGCAGAAGACCGAAATTCTCACCTATTGTGCTAATCTTGGGATAGATTTGGATGGTGAACTTTCAAAACATGTCCCTATTTCGTCTAACATTTCCTCTGTTAAAAATGTACATACGTATGCGCTTTTCTTTTCCGTTTGCCACAGAACCAGGGGTTTCGAATTTCGTGAGATGTACTTCATCAGGGAACGTTTGAATGTACGCTGTGCGAACACGGTTTGGTGATTCCCATTTATAATAAACTTTTACACATGAAAGATACAAGGTAGGAGTGTTACACATGCTTTACGTGCGGAGTTTATGTAGGAGCAAAGCCGACTGTGGCACACCCAATCACGCACAGGCGAAATACCGTGGGCCCGTCAAGTTTTAAATGAGGAACTCTGTATATCCCCTAAATTTTCAGAAGTAACGCCACGAGTGATCATCAATTTATTTAGAGAATTTGACTATCACGAGCTGTACTTCTTAAGACCTTTTAACGAATTAAAGGACAATAATTATAGCCTATGCAATGTTATTTAAACGCCGTATTGTAATCATTAACCCCTTAAAAGAAACGTGTAGCAAGAATACACTCATCAGTGTCCATTGGCACAACCTACATGATTCTTATGTTGATGCTCCAATTCCCTAAGATGTTGCCAATGTCAGACGTTGGAGTATATGCTGTTAGTTTTGTAATTTCGTTCAATACAAACTTTGTCAAACTCATACCAAACGTATTTTCTGTTTTGAGTTCTGAGGTATCTCTTGATCATAACATAAAAAATCTGATGTGTTGCACTCACATGACTTTCTCTACTCTTGTACTAACCATTCTTACAAACTCTTATTCCTATATCTTCTTCGTGTTAGTTAAAATAAACATTTGTACAAATTATCGTATTGCTTATTTCCTTGTAGGTGCAAGGGGAATATTGGAATACAGTAGGCTTTGTGCGATAGTCAAATCTTTTAAAGCTTTGAGATTTCGTTCTCTTTGTACACGTAACATATAAAAAAATGAACAACGATGACCCATTTCACGAAAGTTCCAAGTTTTCCGAAACTCACACACATAACAAGGAATATCTCCGAAATGGTTCACCCTACAAGAAAATTTATTGAGACATAAATTGTGTATTTTAGCAAGATCTACATTTTTGTATAGTATAATTTGGTCTATCTCTAACGGTTTACCAGTTATGCAAAAGTCGTCCAGAGTAAATACGACTACAGGGGCTATAGCCAGAAAATTCAAGATATACATTTCATTTGTCATAAAAATGTCTCGAACATATGACATTTTAATCAAAATCGTTAGAGCCATTTTCAAGAGAATCAAAATTTTCGAAAAATTTTCCATGTAAAGGGTAGTTTAGGGTGGGGCTATTTTCTTCAAAATCTTCGTGTCACATCCTTGAACGACATTAAACTTAAATACCATCTTTGGTTTTTAACCGACTTTTCGTTTTTGAGCTATGCTGTCCACAGTCTGACAGACACACAGACACACACACGGACCTTTTTCTAAAAATGCTTTTTTTTTTATTCAGGGGGCCTCAAAACATGTATTTCCGGTGAAATCTCAACTTCGAATTTTTGGGTGGAATACAATACTTCCCCTACTTACCAATAGAGAAAGTAAAAAGTAGAGGATACTGAAACCTGATAATTTTTCTTTTCGTGAATGAAGGCTGTCATTGGCTGAAATTGGAAGCTGTTATGCACATCATTGGTTAATTTCAACCACATCACGTACGAGTGGAATAGTCTGTGAAAACACCTAGAAATTACTCTTATAGTTGAATTTTACTGATCCGGACAAATAAGGAAAAAAAAAAAAATGCCTGCCACAGAAAACTATTGAGATCATTAATTCATGCAATTTCTGCCAACTTTTTGTAGCAATAGGTGTTTCCCCGACTATCCTTTTTTTTAATATGTATTTTGACCGACCAACTAAAAAGCTATACAGGCAAAGAAAGACCTTTCCTATTCGTTTGATGTTTTGCAGCATTTTAGGCAATAAACTTCCGAAATGTTGGGTCTGCTCTTTTGTTTCTGATCACCTCATGCAAACATCAGCTTAAAGTAATGGGTTGCTACTGAGCTATCCCTACTGAATTTTGCTTCTTTCAATTTCCGTAGTAACTGGGAGTCACTGCTTTCTAATACCATTACAAGCCATCTCTATCTACTTTCTCAAATGTTTCCATAGTTTTGCTTGAAAATGGAAGTGTTGTGTTAGGCATATTTGTATGCGGTTGTGTTCTTGTTAACGCAATAAATAACTGTCACCTTTATTTAACGACCTTTGTCAGCACCCAGCACCACAGTATTGCCACATGCCAGTAAATCCTCTAGTACAAGGATGTTGCATTTAAGTACACTTAAATGTCATCGTTTAGGGCTGCAATAGAACTCACAACCTTGTCCACAGAAACCCTCAAACAACTTTCCTCCTCAGGGCGAGTTACTACATTAGTTGTTTCTCAAATCTAAACTCCTCAGGTGTGTGTAGATATCAAAGGAGGTTATGCAAATGACACAAAACGAAAATTTTAACCTACAATCAACCTCAAAAGTAAAATAAAAACAAACAATTCTGATAAGCTACATTACTACTAAGGTTATTTTTCTATCTACTTCATTTAAACGAAGACAAACATTTGCAGAAATAGCTATACAGCACATTTCGTTATAGATACCAAAGGAATAGCAACTGTCAAATTTTAAAAATAGGAAGCTAAAAAGTATGAAGAAAGCAAAAGGAAAGCATGCTGACTATAAACTCTAATATCCATTCCATGCAATCAATAATAATAAGTATAATACGATTAATTATAATCTATAATATAATTATTAGGGCTAGGAAGTTCATGCATTTGCATGTTTTTTCATATGGGCTAAAAATGTATGCTTTTACGTTATGTGCGCGAATTATGGAATTTTCAGTTATTTGGACATGATTTTATGGTGTATATAACTGTATATTTTCTTGATTTTGATAAATGCATATTATTTCAATATTATAGCCCCTATATTGCATATTTTAATGATTTTTATGGTTTTTTATTATTTTTTCAATCTGGACAATATTTTTCATATTGGTAGTATTGCACATGATGATGCAATTCGTTAGGTGGCGAAAACTAATGCTGAGTCATGTTGCCATGTAGTGAATCCCCTGTTTCTACCCTTTCATTATATGTATGTGCGTAGAGAATATCTGAGAGCTTTATATTAACAAATATAAAGTGCAGGTCAACGTTTTGAGCAACAGGATTGCCTGCCCACCAGCAGTTCCATCGTGGTCTTCAAACGGAGCAGTATTGTGAACTGGTTGCCACCAAATTAAATTAGGCGTATAAAATGTTAAAAAGCTCTTCAAATTCCGAAAATAAAAATAACTTCGAGTGCTAGATTAATTAATTTACAGAAAGAGTTTTCGGGTGACTTAATATCTACAGATAATAAATAGGGTACTGTCTTGTGGAGCGTGTGAGAAAAATATAGGGAGTGAGAAAAGACTTCAAATAGTTCAGCACATAAACACAGCAAAACATAAGGAGAATTTAATCAAAAAATTCGCAAACACAGAAATTGTTCAAAAACAGCTAGTAGAGTGTTTAAGAAGTAAGGTTACTGAATTTCCCTATGACTTATGCCAAGCATTTTTAGCTGCTCATATTCCCTTGTTCAAAATTAATACTCCGACATTTAAAAACTTTCTTGCCAAGTACACTCGACAACATGTGCCTGAAGAAAGTACACAGCGTAAGACCTATGTAGGACATTGTTACAATAACGTATTGTCAAATATACAAAATGAACTAGCGGATCAGTTTTTGTGGTTGTTGATGAAACCCGATTCTGAGCGCCGTTCTATTTCTAATATAATCGTGGGTGCTTTAAATAATGAACAAAAGTCTACACCTTATCTTCTTAATGTGTGCGAATTATCGGCCACTGACAATGTAACTGTGACCCAATTTGTGATGGACTCTTTGAAATTACTATGACCATGTGGAATCAAATACGACCGGTTACTTTTATTTGTTACTGATGCAGGTCTATGCTAAAATCAGGACAATCTCTGAAATGTATTTTTCCTAACTTAATTCATATAACTTGTTTGGTATACGCTCTACATCGCATTTCTGAGACAATACGTGATTCTTTCACATTGGTAGATAGATTTGTGTCCAGTACAAAATGAATTTTTGTTAAATCTTGAGTTAAGTTGTTTAGATCAACAGCACCTAATATCTGACTTCCTCCTGCACCAGTGTTAACTCGATGGGGAACATGGGTCGATGCAGTTTTATATTATGCTGAGCACATAGAAATAGTCGAAGAGGTTGTTAATTCATTGGACTCGAAAGATGCTTCATCAATAGAAACTGTGCAAAATATTCTGTCAGGCACTGGGTTAAAAGAGGATCCTAGTTGCATATCTACCCATTTTTCTTTCTTACCAACAGCCATAACGGCATTGGAAGCTGTAGGATCTCCTTTGCATGAATCACTTACTGTCTTTGAAAAAAATAATATGTGATCTAAATTCGGTTCCTGGTAGCATAGGACTAAAAGTGAAAGAGAAAGTGAATTATGTAATTTCAAAAAATTCTGGTTATAAACAGAAGCGTGATATTCGAGACATCCTCGAAAGAAAACCATCTGTCACATCAAGAGACTTGAATCTCTCTGTGAAGCAGTTAATATCATTTAAATATGCCCCGATAACATCTTGTGACGTGGAGAGAAGTTTTTCACGTTACAAAAGTGTTTTGCGAGACAACAGATGATGTTTTACAGTTGAAAATTCGTGCAAAGTGTTGGTTGTGAACTGCAATTTAGCACTTAATACTAGCAGCAAGACCACTTCTGCTTCAACCTCTAAGGAATAAGGTAACTTTATTTATTATTTATACTAACTCGTCTTGTCTGCTGCAAAGGAACATTAATTGTTTTAGTTCAATAGTGCATATTTCTTGGCATATTTTCAAGTTTTTAAGAGCATATTGGCATGCATATTTCAGTGTTTTTAGGGCATGAACTTCTGAGCCCTAATAATTATATAATTAATATACTATATAATTAATATAATTGTCATTATACTGCCACTATCACTGTTATCTACAACACCTTTCATTAAAATCTTTATTGTAGTAGTGATCTATATATATATATATATATATCTTTTACATGTCTGCGAACATTTTGCCTCTTTTCTGTACCCATTTCTTCGGACCGTATGTAGCAAAATGCTCGACATCTTTGAGTTTGAATGTGGTGTTATGGCTGCCAACGCACTGTTTAACATCTGCCCAGATTAGTTCAATAGGTTTTAGGTCTGGTGATTGGTGGCAATCTTAATACAGTATGACCATTTTCCTCCACAATTCTGTCCACTAGATACTTTATGTATTTAGGTTTGTGCACTTTTATTAATTCATAGAGCTTAGATCTAGTAACATTTTCATCGTATGATTTATCTAAGAACCATGTTCTAATAGTTTTCTTTAAGAAATTTGAAGCTGCAGGTTATGAGAGTTATGCTGAGTGTTATGAAATGGCGCATTATCAAACACAACTACGGAGTTTGGGCAGATGTGGAACGAGTTTGCTTTTTAACCATTTAACGTAGTTGTTAGTGTCCATTTCATTATGGATTCCTCCCGATGTCTTATTTGATTTATATATGAGCAAACCATTGGAAACAAAACCTTGTTCACCCACAGCATGAACAATAATTAGTCCCTCGGCCTTTGGAAACCGGAGGATCTATTCTTCTGACCTACACTTTCGTATGGGTTTCAAATGGTCTTCTCGTTTAGAACGAATGTCGTGCTTTTCTATCAGCAGTTTTCTGTTTGCCTTGGCCTTTTTCCATTTAAAACCCAGCTCTCTCACCCTTCCGTTTAAAGATGACTTGCTGCCCTGAAAGTTAATGCTTTGTCTTAAAATAATAAGTAATTTAGCTATTGTAGCAGCTGAAATTAAAAATTTTGCATCGTTCTTTTGCCGACACATTTGTCCAAGTCATCTAAATCTGTTACTCGTTTCGAAACTTAGTATTTTTTGCCTGGGGCTCCAAAAGATATGTTCCCAATTTGATTTTGTTTGCGTTCTTGAACAATTCTCTTAACTGTTCTTTCTGACACTCCTGTGGTATCTGGTGTAAGCAGTTCTTTACTCTGAGCTCGTTTCTTCGTGTATGCCCATAGATTTGAAACAATTTCTATGCCCTGACTGTGTAATACTTTGGACACCAATTTAGAAAGTACTGGTAACATAATTGAATTATGCTATGATGAACGTCTCACAAATTCACTATATTCACGCCTTATCGCAAAACTTGAATTATGTATTCAACTGCAAGCTGCACAAAAAAGCAACTGTGAATTAGCTAGGACTGTGTCTCAGATGCAGACGACATCACTACCTCCCCCACCTGTTGTGCATAGCTTCATTTGCAGAATTGTACGAGCTGATGAAAGAGACAAAAGCTATGGGTTCAGCTGTACATGCAGGTGAGTCGAGACACCTCTACATCACACGGGTTATTTATGAACCGTGCGTTCGTTCCAACTGAGTTACCTAGTAATTTCAGAGATAACCGTTCCATTTAACATGCGGTATTCGCTGGTTCCAGTGGTGCAAATGTCAGCTGTCTAATTATACCATCACATTACATTACATTACATTACAAGGCGATCATCTAACATAAATATTAGCACTAGTTTCGTCGGGTGGACATCCACGTTAAGTACTTGGGTAGAACCTAGCATCGGAGCCGATGTTTTCATATTAGAATATAAGATGCGGATTGCATTAAACTGGAAAGTAAGGGTCAGCTGACTCACCTGGTATTGGTAATACACTAGTGATAAGTGAAATTACTGTTACTATACTCTGCTGTGAACTGACAAGCTAATGATTTGGAAGACTGATACTCTAATTGGTAGCCGTCTCAAAGAATAAAAAAGCTAACTTCTTAAATGTTAACTAAACAGTTGTTCAAATTATTTACCAAGTGAAGTATGTAGACAATTTACGTAATTGATATAGTGCATTGTTTATTGTTTTATGCCGTTTTTCACAGTCTCATGGTACGCCAAAATGCTATTTCGTACAAGTACGCAACAAAATATTATTACGTAACACAGCTATTGACTATAATCCCCCGGTATAAGGATTAATAAGTTATTTTAGGAACATACACAATTTTTGTTAACAGAAATATCTATGTTATAAAATGTTTATTCCGAAAAATATTGCTAGAAAATACCACTTAAAATTTCATGTGTTACAGTTACTCATACATCCTTCTCTAGTGACATTTTATTCGTTTAAATCTCATATATGCACTGTCTAACTCTGAATCCTTATATTTCGTTTCTTCACCGAATTTCATGGTGGGTAAAAACACTGTGTGGTTCGCGACAGTCACAGAGACACACACACAAACATTTTTCTAAAACTGCCTTTTTTTTTTTTTTGATTCAGAAAGCCTCAAAACATAAGTTCCGGTGAAATCTCGACATCGAAATTTTCGATCAAATACAGTATTACTTACTATGTGTAATGCAGAAGAGTTACACGTAAGGGAAATTTTAAATTCAAGTTCAGACGAATATATGAAGAAAACAGGAAAATATTTAGGAAAAATAAGGTTGCAAAGGCTAAAAGAAATATGAGTAAATAGATGGAAAAGGGTAATGAGGGGTAAAGGTATTTAGTTGTCATAATAAACTTCTTTATTATGTATGTACACAACAAAATGTTAAATATAAGGGGAAGTAACATAAATAACAAGTACGAGTTGTGGGAAATTTGGTTATAATCAATTATAGTTGTTTTATTTTATTCCTGTACTAGTCCAAGAAAGTATTTGTATAATTAGAACTGTTACCTGGTATGGAATCTACTTGCCATTGACACGAGTCCCAACTCACCTGCAACAGAGAGATGTACGTAATATTAGAACACGTTTGCTTAGCCCTTCCATAGAATGTTTTAATCAACACACCCCACGTGATGGCAGGGCGCTATTCCGACAAAAGGCCTTTGTGCATAAGTCTCGACAGAAGAGCGCGGTATTAATGGGGTGTTATGTCTAACTTACTCTCGTGCTGCTTTCAGTCACAATGAATACCTTACCTCTAGAGAGGGATTCCTCCCTCACAGTTCACGAGCATTTCTGCTATCTTATCTTCATACCAAAAGTTATACGTTTTTCTTCCTGCCTGCTTTGCCAAACTAATTCAAAAGAAGTTGAATATAATTCCACACATAGATTTTAAAGGAATATCTGCGACACAATGCGCTGAGTACGTATGCGTGCGCCCAAAGAAAAAGGAAAGGAGGGGGGGGGGGGGGGGGGGGAAGAAAAAAAAACGCACAAACATTAGTTAAAAAATCTGATGTGTTGCACTCACATGACTTTCTCTACTCGTGTACTAACCATTCTTACAAACTCTTATTCCTATATCTTCTTCTTGTTAGTTGAGATAAACATTTGTACAAATTATCTTATTGCTTATTTCCTTGTAGGTACAAGGGGAATATGGGAATACAGTAGGCTTTGTGCGATAGTCAAATCTTTTAAAGCGTTGAGATCTCGTTCTCTTTGCACGCTTAACATATAAAAAATCAACAACGATGTTGCATTTCACGAAAGTTTTTAAGTTTTCCGAAACTGACATACATGACCAGGAATATCTCCGAACAGCTTCACTCTACAAAAAAGTTATTTAGACAAACATTGTGTGTTTTAGCAAGATCTGCATTTTTTGTCTATCTCTTTACGGTTTACGAGTTAATCAAAAGTCATCCAGACTAAACAGGACTACATAGGCTATAACTAGAAAATTCAAAATATACATTTCATTTGTCATCAAAATATCTCAAACATATGGCATTTTAATCAAAATCGTTAGTGCCATTTTTAAGAAAATCAAAATTTTCGAAAAATGTTCCATGTAAAGCGTAGTTTAGATTGGGGCCATTTTCTTCAAAATCTTCGTGTCGCATCCTTGAAAGACAGTAAACTTAAATACCAAGTTTGGTTTTTAACCGACTTTTCGTTTTTTAGTTATGCTGTCCACAAACTAACACTGACACTGACACTGACAGACACACACACACACACACACACACACACACACACACACACACACACACACACACACACACACACACACACACACACACACACACACACAGACCTTTTTCTAAAAATACTTTTTTTGGGATTCAGAGGGCCTCAAAACATATTTCCGGTGAAATCTCGACATCGAATTTTTGGCTGGAATACAATACTTCCGCTACTTACCAGTAGAGAAAGTAAAAATAACCGACAAAGGTACAAGCCGTAGATTTTCCATGAAAACGTCGGGATAAAATCATAGCAAGTGGTTCGTATTAATACGTACTTTAATTTTAACAGGCTCTTTAATACAGTGGTTCTACACAATAAATAAATCGCAAGTTAAAAGTACTTTATCGATGCTGGCGTAACTATCGCATTCGTTCGGCACTGGGCTTCTTAAGGTTTCACTTTGTCTACAACGTACAGTAGGCGGAGGAAGTTTTGTACTCCATCCAAAAATTCGGTGTCGACATTTCACCGGAAAAATGTTTTGAGGCCCCCTGAAAACAAACAAAGCATTTTTAGAGAAAGGTATGTGTGTGTCAGTCTGTGGACAACATAACTAAAAAACGAAAAGTCGGTTAAAAACCAAAGTTGGTATTTAATTGTAATACCTTTCAAGATTTTGAAGAAAATTCCTCCACCCTAAACTTACCTCTACATGGAATATTTTTCGAAATTTTTTATTTTCTTGAAAATGGCTCTAACGATTTTGATTACAATTCCACATGTTTAAGACATTTTTATGACAAATGAAGTGTATGCTTTGAATGTTATGGCTACAAATTACGTCAGAAGTCGATAAAAGTGGATTCGTAGATCCCTGTGATTTATGAAGCATTCGCCGTGTGATTATGCAACACACCCCCTTTCTTAGTTGTTTCAAGAGTCCAAAGGTCATTTCGCGACCGGTATCAGTGGAGGAATTATGTCTCTGTCAACACCGCCTACCTCATTTGTAACAAGATATTACATGGTTTTCTTCGAGCCAACATTGAACAGCTTTACTGAAGATATCATGCCGCATACAACGAACAAATTGTTTTCTGATGTACATTTTATATGTTGTGTACATTTATTATTATTATTATTATTATTATTATTATTATTATTATTATTATTATTATTATTATTATTATTATTATTATTATTATTACTTTGTTATAATTACACGTTTAGGGTGTGCCAAAGTACTGTACTGTAGATGTAGTCAATGTAAGAGTTAAATTGCAATGTGAACGCATAGATCTACAAACAGATCTGGTGGAGAAAAATAAATAAATAAATAAATAAATAAATAAATAAATAAATAAATAAATAAATAAATAGACAGACAGACAGACAGACAGATAAATAAATAAATAAATAAATAAATAAATAAATAAATAAATAAATAAATAAATAAATAAATAAATAAATAAATAAATAAATAAATAAGTGCAGAGGTTTAGTTGGCACAGACGTATTCAAAGAACTGCACAAGTAATATTCGTATGTTGGTTTGAGAGAATGTGCTCCTTCAGTTATACTGTTACAGGAATGCTTACTTCCACATACCTCTGTGAACATATTTTTCTTTCCTCTCTTGAACATAGAAAAATCAAACTAAGATATCGCGTTTCAGATAACCCCTTCCTGGCGCAACTGCGTATTGCTGTTACACATATTACGTCAGTTTTTGAGCGTCTTCTCATATGTTCGGATGATAATGTGTGTAATTCCGATTTCACATACTGAAAGGATGACCACCTCTTTTCTGTTTCCGTTTTTTTTTTTTTTTTAAGTACTCTCTGATGCTTATTAACTGTATCAAGTCGCCACTGTCAACAGTTTAAGAAGCGAAGAAAACCCACTCCTCAAACTAGCAAGGTTGTTACGCGGGCTGGTCCAGACAATGTTCTGCAAGCCAATGGCCTATGTAGTCCTGTTTACTCTTGATGACTTTTGAATAACTTCTAAACCGTATGAGATAGACCAAATCTTACTAAACAAAAATGTAGATCTCGTTAAAACACGCAATTTATGTCCCGATGAATCTTTTTGTGGAGTGCACAATTTCGGAGATATTCCTTGTTATTTGTGTGAGTTTTGCAATACTTAAACTTTCGTCAAATGTTATTCGTTATTCCCCTCAACCCTATCATCACCCATCACCCTGCAAAACCCCACATTCCGTCATAAAGTGGTTAAGCCCTAAAAGGGCAGGTACACGACTGACACACCTCGGGCTTTTCTCAGCCTGCCAACAGAGGTATAGAACGGTAGATCGTTATTCATTTTTATACTTTAGTCGTACAAAGGGAATGGAATCTCAAAGCTTTAATAGATTTGACTATCGCTCAAAGCCAAATGTATTTGCATATTCCCCTTGCACCTAAAAGGAAATAAGCAATAAGGTAATTTCTGCAAATGTTTATCTCAACTAACACGAAGAAGATATAGGAATAAGAGTTTGTAAGAATGGTATAGTACAAGAGTAGAGAAAGTCATGTGAGTGCAACACCTCAGATTTTTTAAATTTCTTTTTGATGCAACGAGTCAGTTGTGACTAAACCTTCGCCAAGAAGATTGTGACCATGCCTCTGATGATGTTCACCGCAGATGTGGACGAAACGTCTAGACGTCAAAGTGCCAGCAGACGACGGCTTATCAGCCCGGAAGAATCCGCTATTCATTATTCTTATTCCGGTCGTGAAAGCTTACGATTACTCACGACAGTGCTAACGCTATTACGTCAAATTTGAAATCGGATACAGAAATCAACGAGAATGTATGAGCAGTAAAACCATTGGATTTCTATTAACATAATACATATTTTAAAATCCGCCGTTAACATAAAACCTAGAACCATGTAATGCAATTAATCCGTGCATGACTAGACATACGGTCCAACAAGCTTACGTGAGCATTAATAATAATACCTATCGGCCAGTTTCCTTCCGTGTACCTGCGTGTATCTTCTATTTCGGACATAAGTCATCGGAAGTAAACAGAAAAACGAGTTTTGATGAACACTTTGTAGATACAGAAATAAACTATAATAAGTAGTGTGGGTGTACATACAACTTGACTTGATTTAGTTCGAACAAAATGTAAAGCAAAACTCTGGATGTACCTAAATTGCTAAGGGCTTCGTTTCTGCAAAACTTATTCGTTGCGCATGGTCACCTTAACTTAATACTAAATTGTTACGCATATTTTTCATCCAATATACCATTATTTCCGAACATTAATCCGTTTTCTCTAAGCTGCCAAAGGCATTTATCTACAGCTACAACATTTATTTATTTATCAACAGGTTTACAATGTGAGATCACATCTTCCTGTATCCAAAGTGTTTAAGTACGTATCTTCTTCCTCCATACTTCTCTTATTTCCCAATCCCGCTCTTCTAAATTCTTCTCCTTCATACTACTCCTTATATCATCTATCCAGGTTTTCCGCGGTCTTCCCCTCTTTCCTCTCCCTGGTGGAATCCATTCCAAAATTTGTCTCGGCAATCTTGTTTCTATCATTCTACGTGTATGACCATACCATTCCAATTGTTTGTATTTTACAAAATATAATAATGTATCATTAACATTCATTTTTTGTCTAATAGTTGTATTTCTAATTTAGAATGCCTAGTGGATCTTCTTAAACAATCCATTTCAGTAGAAAGCAATTTTAATTTCAGGTTTGTGTTTAGGTGCCATGTTTCCGCTCCATAAGTTATAGTGCTTCTTATTATAGATTTGTAGATTTATAATTTTGTATCCACTGTTAATGCCTTATCCCACAAAATTCCGTTCAACATAGCTATTGTTGATCTACCTTTCTGGATTCTATTTTTTATGTTATTTTCCTGACTGCAGTTAGAATTTATTTTAACCCCCAAATATTCACATTCTTCTCGTCCTTTAATACGTCCCATTCCATCTTCCAAAATCAAGTGTTTCCTTTCATCCCCACAAGACATATATAGTGTTTTCTCCAAATTTATTTTTAAACCCCATTTCATAAGTTTTCTAGTCATATATTCTATGTCATAATCTTGAGCTATAACCAATTGATTATCAGCAAACAACAGTGTATAAATTGTGGAGTTATTAATAGGTATTCCCATATTTTTACATTTCTTCTTCCAATTGGATACAACATTGCCAACATTATATTTTAGTTACCAACGGCATTTAGTTGTGTAAGAAGATTGGCGACAAAACTTGTTACTGCAAACACTTCTATTTTTCGAATGGTTTATCACCTTCATTTTCATTGTGAGTGGACATAATTCCACATTATTTCAATATATTCTCCTAAGCTAGCATGTGTTGCGGTGTGTGTACTTACATTAGCGATCGTCTTCTTTTCTCAGCACTCCAACTGGCATTCCAACACCCCTGCACTGCGATTTAACTATCTTCCAGTCAAACAACGTTTATACGGAGAGTTGTTTCCAGTCACTGATAACAACTTTGACTTGGTTCCTCCACCCCAATCATGCTCTATTTGTTGTCCCTTCATCCGAGCAATCGCTCTGTACCTCAGTTTCCACTGGAGTAGGCTCTTACTGCAGTCTTGTCCAGAAGTGCCCACCCTCACTACAGGCTTTCCAAAGACCAAATGTTCGAGAGTGTGTACTTTCCAATGCCATTTTCAGAGTCCAAAGGCGCAAAAATCTATTGCAGAGGCATCAGATGATTTCACTGTGATGTTTCTGAATAGAATAGCATGTATTCCAGTTTCCCCGCTCCATTCTTTGCAAGAACACGACGGTCAAAACAGAAGTGTGACTGGACGCCATAGCTTGGTACACCCAGACTTTATTTTGGTCTCTCCCATAGAGAGCCGGGATATCGGTGTGGTAAATTGAGATGAGAACTTTATCCCAATAATACTTAGAACTGATTTTGGTCTGCCGGGTCTGCAGTGCGAAGATACGAACTTCCATCCAAATCTGTGCACCACAGAGTTCATTCCCCCTTCCACGGTGGAAGTATTGTAAATTTTACCCTATGAAGCAATTCTCCTCAGCTTCCCCTACCAAACCACTCAATTAGGCCAGTAGGCAATACCGCATATCCTCAGTATTAGCAGTCAATCCTTTGATCTACGATAACGGGTAAAGGAATGTCCCTTTGTTCATCGCACGAAAAGCAAAATTCCTGTATCGTACTTAATGGATTGGTCGTCTTCTTAGCAAGGTGGTAGCGCTGCTGTATACTAAGCGGGAGGCCCAGGTTCGATTCGCGGTACCGGCGAGGGTATTTTCTCCCGCTGGGAGACCTGGTCCAGGGTGCACTCAGCCTCGTTAGGTTCCTAAGAGGCCAATTAAGGAGTTACTTGACCGAGAAGTAACCATCCCTGGTAGAGAAGACTGCATAACCGGCTGGTAAGGAGCCAGGGCGCTGACCACGTCCCATCTTCAGTACTGTACCCCACTCATGACGCGTGTGGTGGGCAGAGGTGGGGACCGCAGTGGTGGGGCAGTAGGCTTTGGCCTGGAAGGGCTCTTGTGCCACGGGGTTCACTTTAGAGATTGGCTTAACAGTGAATTTAACATCGTTCACAGTCTCCTGCATTCGAATAGTATGAATATAGCACGTAATAACCGTCTTAAAGCTATATTTAAGTCTATATATTTTGCTTTGTCTAGCATAAACTCCAGCAGGCAGAGGAAGTATTGTGTTCCACACAAAAGTTCGATACCTATCGAGATCACACTGGAATTATCCTGAATAAAATAAATAAACAATAAAGCATTTTCAGCAAATTCTGATGTATTATATTCACATCACCTTCTCTACCTAGTATGCAACACCACTCTTACAACTCCTCATTCCTCTATCGAGTATGTAGATACTGATAGATTATTTGTAGAAATGATTTTATTACAGATGCACTGTGCAGAAGAATTTAAGTTTAAGCGATAGTCAAAACTTTAAAGAGCTGGTCGCCGTGTGATGGCTTTGAAATGTCATTATCTTTGAACGCCAAGGACACGAGAACGAATAACGACTTCCCGTGTGAGAAAAAAGCGTTTGGAAACTTAACACCAATAACCAGGAATATTTCCTAATGGTTACCTAACTCCACTAAAAAATACATTTGACATAAATTGTGTGCTTTAACAAATGGAGCAATTGGTCGAATGAGTGGCGGGGGAAACCGGAGAATACCCGCCCTGACGCCGCTTCGTCCACCACAAATACCACAAGCGGGTCTCTGGATCAAACCCGGGCCTTCTAGGTGGTAGGCGAACGCTCTAACCGCTCGGCGACGGCGCCGCCTTTCGTTATTCAAGGTACCTTAAAACACGTATTGCCGATGAAATCTCAATATTACATTTTTAGGTGGAATATAGGCTTGGCCTACTACTTGCGGTACGTAGCAAAGAGAATAAAATTTATTCTATTTAATATAATACAAGCACACTTTGAATTCAGCTACAAAAGATGTTTCACAAATTTAAATGCTACGCATAAAAAGTGGTACTCATTGTTATTATAAACAGAAATGTTAATTATTACCAGCTAATGTAACCTACATTGTCATCGCATTACTGCGATAAACACTTTCTAGCTTCAGTTCAAAACTCATTTTGCCCCCAAAACGCAGAAGAGCTGCATGGAACATATCAGTTCACACTAAACGCTCGCGCCATCTCTTGGCTGCACGCAGCGAAATCGATGTGGAATTTGCACGTAGCGCTTCATAGCGTCAGTGTTGGTAACTACTTGCAGAAGATGGCGCAAGTATCCAGTCCTGCAGTTGAAAAACGTGTCAGTGGGGGGGTGTAGACATGATGCAAGCTTCAACTCGATTCCATTCGTTCTGCATGCATGCACTAGAGAGGAGGTTCACATTGAAGGTAACCTTTGCTCTTATAAGCCCCGCAATTTGGTTAACATAATTTAAAGGAAATCTACTGCATTCAATCGTCTTGAAAAACAGTTTATCATGTTTCGCCGGCAATAGGAGAAATAAATATGAAACCTGCCGTAAAACACCTGCTTGATTCCTTTAACTTGAATATCTATAAATAAATCCCTACAAGAAAATTTGCTCATGGAGATTAAAATCAGTAATATTGAGAAAGTAAATAACCCCTGGTGCAATATATGACTATAAAATCCTGGGAATTCATGTGGATAATTGACTAATGAGAGATAAACATAGATCTTTTGTGTACTACTGTTACTATATCAGTTTATGAAGATACTTTAAACCACTATTAGGAGAAAAGTACCTAAAGCTAATATGTTACGGAGTCATATGTCCACATAAGTTGTATGATACAGAGATCTGGGGTTGTGCTGCTGAAGTACATATGAAAAGATTATTTGATCACCAAAAACTAAGGGGAAAAAAAAAAAAAAAAAAAACTCATGTGTTGCATTCACATGACTTTCTCTACTCTTATACTAACCATTCTTAAAATTGTTATACCTATATCTTCTTCGTGTTAGTTGAGATAAGCATTTGTACAAATTATCTTATTGCCTGTTTCCTTGTACGTGAAAGGGGAACGAATATTAGAATACAGTAGGCTTTGTGTGAAAGTCAAGTCTTCTAAAGCTTTGAGATTCCGTTAACATATAAAAAATGAACAACCATGTTCCGCTTCACGAAAGTTTTGTTTTCCGAAACTGACAAAAATAACAAGGAATCTCGTATCTCCGAAATGGTTTACTCTACAAAAAATTATTTCGACATAAATTCTGTAATTTTAGCGAGATCTACATTTGTTGTGTATTAAGGTTTTGTCTATATCTTACGGTTTACGAGTTATTCAAAAGTAATCCAAAGTAAACAGTACTACATAGGCTATAGCCAGAAAATTCAAAATATGCATTTCATTTGTCATATAAATATCTTAAACATATGACATTTTAATCAAAATCGTTAGAGCAATTTTGAAGAAAATCAAAATTTTCGAAAAATTTTCCATGTAAAGAGTAGTTTAGGGTGGGGCTATTTTCTTCAAAATCTTCGTGTCGTATCCTTGTAAGATATTAAACTTAAATACCAATTTTGCTTTTTAACCGACTTTTCGTTTTTGAGTTATGCTGTCCATAGACTGATAGACACACACACACGCGCGGACCTTTTTCTAAAAATGCTTTCTTTTTATTCAGGGGGTCTCAAACCATATATTTCCGGTAAAATCTCGAAATCGAATTTTTGGGTGGAATACAATACTTTCTTTTACTTACCAGTAGAGAAAGTAAAAGGTGTATAAGAATAATATATAACGGCACATGAAGAGAACCGGGTAAAGAAAGATTTATTTAAAACATGTTAACATTATACTCATTGTACGCAGGTCGTGAAATTGTGCTCGCCACTGATAAACAGTTAACCAAAAATAAGGATCTGCACTCTTTACAATACCACAAATAAACTGAATATTAAATCTATACATGTTCAAACAAGCAGCCGACAAAGATTCCAATGTGATGGGAATTGAACTGCATAATAAATTACCTGCAGCATTAAAAGTAGTAAAAGGCACAATACTTAAACGACAACAGTCTTCAAATGTCTATATAATCCTATAGCACATTATACCTAAATGTATTTAATTTGTACTGACAAAGTAAAAATTGTGTATGAATCTACGACTAAAAAAATTTGAATTTGAGCGTCCTAATGACCACATTATTCAACCTATCTTAAGAATTATCTTCCTCAAAATAAAACGTATGTGATACATTCACGGCTTACTCTGCGCTTCACAGTTTCACATACATGCCTAATAACGCAGTAGCGTAGATGATTTTGTTTTCCATATTATGTCATCACGTTACATTTTATGCCTAGAAATCATTTACCACTAAGTAAGTGAAAATAATTCATAAGATTTGTTTCAGAAGTATGGAGAAATAACTCGAAATCCCAGTTATGAATTGTTGCGAGAGAAAAGTAAAACTTCAAACACTCAAAACTTTCAGATTATGCTCACATTTCCTGCACAATTATTTAACTATTTAATTATTTAAAATTAATTTAGTTATTATTTAGGAATCATTTAATTATTATTTAATAATTTTATTTAATATTTTAATTTATCTTATTATTAATTTTATTAATTATTTATTAACTTATTAATTTTAATTTATTTTTAATATTTCATAATTTCGATATTCAATGAACAACAATAATTTATACTGGTGTGTATAATATACTTAGAAACCAAAAGCTCACTTTTCATTCCTTGTGCTTATTTTTTAAATATCCCTTCACAGTCAGAAATCAAATAGAAATCCATTTTATTGTGTGTATTATAAAGTTTGTACTCTGTTGCCTTACTGTGTTTGGTTAAAAATAAAACTGTTGAACAGGGTTAGTTCATTTATGAAAATGAGGTGTCATTTTAGCGTAATTTAATGATTTACTTTAAAATTAATGATTGTGAAAAATGGTGAATTAATGTTATACAAATTAAATACAGACTTCAAATGGATAATAAAGAATGAGAACAACATTTGCATTACAGTATACTGAAAATTTTGAAATCATTTAACGTACCCAATTGGTCACCTTGTTTGTGTATATGTACCAGCATATTTTTACCCTGGTATTTGTTTCTGATCAATACCCTGGAGAATCAAATGGTCGAAAGCTTGAATTTTATAAATTTGACGCGGCTGGTCACCGGAGAATAAATTATTATGTGAAGAAATAGCTATACAGCACACTTCGTTACAGATACCAAAGGAATAGCAACTGTCAAATTTTAAAAATAGGAGGCCTTAACTTGCTGGCTCTAAAATTGCATATCTTTTCTATGCAATCGTTAAAGAAGTGAATGTTTATTTATGGAAGCTCCTTAACATCTATAGTTCTCAGTACTTGTCGTCACAGTATTTTAATCCCTAGGCATTTTGAAATTGTAACAAATACTTTTTATTGTATATAAAGCGAAGAATGGAGCGGGTTTTATTTTCTTGACAACATTCGTGTTACATTCCGGAATACCAAACTTGAATACCAAATTTGCTATATAGTGTATTGTTAGTTTCTCTACTAGTATAGTAAGCACGGGAAGTATTGTATTTGACCCAAGAATTCAGTGTCTAGATTTTACTGGAAATATGTTTTGAGACCCTCTGAGTCCAGGAATCCAAAAAAAGAATTTTTAGAATAAGGTCCGCGCGCGCGCGCGTGTGTGTGTGTGTGTGTGTGTGTGTGTGTGTGTGTGTGTGTGTGTGTGTGTGTGTGTGTGTGTGTGTGTGTGTGTGTGTGTGTGTTAGAAAAGAGACCGTGTGTGGTGGTGGGGGTTCGGGGTATGTGGGGGTGTGTGGGGGTTATGTGCGTCGGTGAGTTAGTGTGTGTGTGCGTGCGTGCGTGCGTGCGTGTGTGCGTGTGTGTGTGTGCGCGCGCGCGCATGTGAAAAAACAAAAGTCTGTTAAAACCAAAGTTGATATTTAAGTTTAATACCTTTTAAGGATGCGAGAAAATTTTGACGAAAATTCCTACGCTTTACAGGGAAAGTTTTCGAACATTTTGATTTTCTCAAAAATGTCTCTAATTTGTTGATTAAAATGCGATATATAGGACATATTTTTTGGCAACTGTATAACTGGTAAACGGTATGACATAGGCCAAATCTTACTATACAAAAATGTAATTCTCGTTAAAACCCACAGGTTATGTCCAAATGCACTTTTTTCTGGAGTGAACCATTTCGGATATATTCCTTTTTATTTGTTGAGTTTTGCAATACTTTTCTCAAATGAAACATCGTTATTCACTTTTTATCTCTTGGCCGTGCAAACAGAACGGAATTTCAAAGCTTTAAGATATTTGACTATCGCTCAAAGCCTACTGTACTCCCATATTCTCCTTGAACTTACAAGAAAATCATCAGTAAGATAATTTCTGAAAATGTTTATCTCGACTAACATGAAGATACAGCAGTGACTTTCAAACTAGGATTACGGAAAGTTTAGTTTAACTTGATTCTTCTTTATGTAGTATTCAAATAAATTATAAATATCATAATCTATTATAGATATGCTTATGTATAATTTGAATTAAGGATAACTCTGGGGCTAGGCCAAGAGGTACAGGCTGAAATGGAAAATTGTTTTTAGGAATACGCGGTGAAAAAAGGTTGAATACCACTGAGATAAAGAGAAGTTAAAATATGTCTCAACCTAGTTCCATCCTGTTGTAAACATCGGGGTGGGAAGAGAGACAGAGACAGAGATATTGGGACATAAAACGGTTAAGCTGTTGTTGTTGTAGTGTTTAACGCCCGCTTTTACTACTACGGCACCGCAGGCGGTGACACTGATGATACATGAAGATGGAGCACCGGTGGAATGAAATGGCGGGGGAAACCGGAGCACCCGGAGAAAACCCGCCCTGACGCCGCTTCGTCCACCACGAATACCACATGCGGGTCCCTGGGATCGAACCCAGGTGGTAGGCGAGCGCGCTAACCGCTCGGCCACGGCGCCGCCCGCGCTTAAGCTGTTGATTGGTTTGGCGAAGATAATGGGCGTTTGCTTTTATTTGCATACGTACGATAAACCCCTCCTTTAAGTACAGTATTGTACGTAAGTAGTTTTCCGATCACTACTCTGCGCGAGCTCATTTCGGACACAGAAAAGTATGCAAATGTTTCGATTCTTATAAAAAGGTTGAATACCACTAAGATAAAGAGAAGTTAGTACAAGAGTAGAGTAAGTCATGTCAGTGCAACACATCAGATTTTCTAACATTGCCGTACAACTTTTTGTGCATATACATTATTAGTACAGATTTTTAAAAAACATGTATTTAGAAATCACTGTAACAGTTTTGTTGTATTTAAAGGATTCTCCCTTGAACTCTTTTGTTGCATCACTGTTGTATTTGGACGCAGAATAATGTGTGGCATAACTTGGGTCAAGTTGCGCCATGTTAAACCCGTGTCCTTCACGGAAGTTTTCTATTATGAGTAACAGTGCCATACCATCACGTGCAAGCTTTTGTCTACTATTAGCGCACGGAAATGGCTGCCCGTGCGTGTTTTGGTTTGTTAAACCATGCCAGAGAGAATCGGTTAGTAAAAGTAGCTTACACTGCTTGGTAAGGCAAGCTATCTAGGTAAATTAAAAAATCCACAGTTTTTTACTTTCTCTAATGGTAAGTAGGGGAAGTATTGTATTCCAACCAAAAATTCGATGTCAAGATTTCACCGGAAATATATGTTTTGAGACCCTCTGAATCCAAAAAAAGCATTTTTAGAAAAAGGTCCGTGTGTGTGTCTGCGTGTCTGTCAGTCTGTCAGTCTGTGGACAGCATAACTCAAAAACGAAAATTAGGTTAAAAACCAAAGTTAGTATTTAAGTTTGGTGTCGTTCAAGGATGTGACACGAAGATTTTGAAGAAAATAGCCCCACCCTAAATTACCCTTTACATGGAAAATTTTTCGAAAATTTTGATTTTCTTGAAAATGGCTCTAACGATTTTGATTAAAATGCCATATGTTTGAGATATTTTTATAACAAATGAAATGTATATCTTGAATTTTCTGGCTATAGCCCCTGCAGTCGTATTTACTCTGGACGAATTTTGCGTAACTGGTAAACCGTTAGAGATAGACCAAATCATACTATACAAAAAATATAGATCTTGGTAAAATACACAATTTATGCCTCAATAAATTTTCTTGTAGGTTGAACCATTTCGGACTTTCGTGAAATGGAACATAGTTGTTCATTTGTTTATATGTTAAATGTGCAAAGAGAACGGAATCTCAAAGCTTTAAAAGATTTGACTATCACACAAAGCCTACTATATTCTAACACTCCCCTTGCACCTACAAGGAAATAAGCAATAAGATAACTCGTACAAATGTTTCTCTTAACACGAAGAAGACATAAGAATAAGAGTTTGTAAGAATGGTTAGTACAAGAGTAGAAAAAGTCATGTGAGTGCAACACATCAGATTTTTCAATTTGAGCTCAATATACAGATATAAAGGAGACATAAAGCCATGGCTTGAACTTAATTAGTTTGAGGGAAAAAGTAATGTGATAGAATTAATTGGCACTTTCAATTTTTTTCAGTATGAGTTGTGAAAAATAGTGCCAACTCAATAATTTGATATTTTAACCAGTGCATGACACATTTTAATAGCTTAATCTCTGAAACTTTCACATTCTTCAAGGGGGGAATGGGAATGCAGTAGGCTTTGAGCGATATTCAAATCTTTTAAAGCTTTGGGATTCCGTTCTCTTTGCACGCCAATGTAAAAAGGTAAATAACGACCTTCCATTTGAGAAAAGTATTGCAAAAGTCACACAACTATAAAGGAATATCTCAGAGATGGTTCAAAATACAAAAATGCATTTGGACATAACTTGTGTGTTTTATCAAGGTTTACACTTTTTGTATAGTAAGATTTTGTCTATTTCTAACGCTTAAGCAGTTATACCAAAGTCATTCAGAGTAAACAGGGCTACACACGCTATAACCAGCAAATTCAATATATACATTTCATTTGCCACAAAAATATATTTTAGTCAGAAATAAACACACACACACACACACACACACACACACACACACACACACACACACACACAAACATTCCGAAAATTTTTCCATGTATTTTAGGGTGGAGTCATTTTCTTCAAAATCTTCGTGTCGCATTCTTGAAATATATTACACTTAAATACCAAACTTGTCTTTGAACTGATACATAAGCACGCACTCTTTTTGGATTCAGGGGGTCTCAAAACATACATTTCTCAACGTCGAAATATTGGGTCGAATACAATACTTACTATACGTAGTAGAGAAAGTAATAAAGCTGTGTGTTTGCTATGCCAAAAGAAAGTGTACATGACGTAATCATAATTACGTAATCACAAAACCACTAAATCATGTTTCTATTCGGTTCCGCCATTGTACATCTTGAAACCTCCCTTGTTTGTAAAGACGTGTGTATCCGTAAGTGGAGGGGGTAACTACTCGATTGCATTCCGGTCACCCCTCTTCCCCATGCCTACACAAGATGCTAAACTTCAAATTCCAGCTATCTTCAGGACACCGCGAAAATATTTGAACAGCGACAGCACTTCAAAAAATTACAGAAGCATTTAAGACTTCAAACCGAAAACTGATATTTCAAAATCGCTGATATCCTACTTACAAAAAACAAAACGTAGCTATTTGCAATAAAAGGAATGTTTTTTAACTGTATATTTTGTGGAGTAGGCATATCGTTTATGGTTTATGCGTTGTATAACGTTCGAATGAAGATTTCAGAGACTAGGCTATTCCCAGGAATTTGAAATTAAAAATTGTGTGATGTTAATATCCTATATACACGACGTTTTATTTCAAATCTTAACACTATTTTTCAGAAAATGAATAAAATTAGCAAAATGTTCCATGTAAAGGGTATACTGTAGGGATATTTTCATGAATATCTTAGTCTTGCAACTTTGGAAGGTACTATCAAGTTTGGTACTTATAGAAAACGGTTTAGAACTTCACTTGTATGAACACACAGGCGTCCGAATTTAAATAAATCCTTTGTGTATTTTACATGTTCTTATAAGGCTGGTAAAACGTTTGACGATCAAACCCCACACCAAATTTTGGGTGGAATACAACATGTGCGTCACTTCTTGCAAATATTTTTAATAGAGAAAGCAATAATAGGGCTGGAGTGATATTGTCTCCCGGCATATTTTGGTGTACCAACAACATTAAGTTACTGTGTAAGAAAAAGAAGAATATTAGCGATCGTGCTCTTTACTCAGCATTCAGGTATACCAACAGCATTGTACTGCTGCACTAACCAAATATTTATAAAACGGCGTCCGCAGTTAAACTTTTGGCGAACTTATGTAATCTTCGAGTCATACACATTTATAATACCGGGCCTAATAAATAATTTATGCCAGCCATGTCTAACCTTGTCTCTTTGGAGACGCTTACGTCGGAGAGTGAATCAGCTCAAAACCGGTCACATACAGGCGATTCCATGGCAGTTTCAAGTCACACTCGAAATTTTCTGGAAATGTCCTAATTCTGGATGACTTTTGCATAAATGGTAAACAGTAAGAGACAGACAAAAGCTTACTAAATACAAAATATGGAGCTCGTTAAAACGTACAACTTATGCCAAATCTCCCCCACCCCTCTCTCTCTCTCTCTCTCTCTCTCTCTCTCTCTCTCTCTCTCTCTCTCTCTCTCTCTCTCTCTCGAGCGTGCCAGCCATTTCGGAGATATTCATTAGTATTTGTTTCAATTTGCCAATCTTATTAATATTATTCGCTGTTTTTACTTTCTCTACTACATATAGTAGAGGAAGTATTGTACTCCACCCAAAAAACAGATGTCGAGATTTCACCGGAAATATGTTTTGAGGCCCCTGAAAAAAAAAAAAAAAAGAAAAAAGAAAAAAAAAAAAAAGAAAAAGGTCCACGCGCGCGCGCGCACGTGTGTGTGTCTGTCTTTGGACAGCATAACTAAAAAACGAAAAGTCGGTTCAAAACCAAAGTTGGTATTGAAGTTTAATGTCTTTCAAGGACGAGACACGAAGATTTTGAAGAATATTGCTCCACCCTAAACTACCCTTTATATGTAAAATGTTTCGAAAATTATTTTCTTGAAAATGGCTATAACGATTTTGATTAAAATGCCATGTGTTTGAGATACTTTGACGACAAATGAAATGTATATCTTGAATTTTCTGGCTATAACCCATTTATTCCTATTTACTCTGGAAAACTTTAGCATAACTGATAATCCGTAAGAGATAGAGAAAATCGTACTGTACGAAAAATGTAGATCCAGCAGAAATGAATGAAGAACACTTGAAGGCCTGTGAAGCATTAAGATCAGAAGAAACTACAGTTCAAAAGTATTGGAAGGCACGAATGCTAATGGCTTCATTGCCAGATGCAAGGCACTAGAAAACAGCAACAACAACAACATAATTTTTTTTTGTACAGTGACCCATTTCGGAGATATTCCTTGTTATTTGTGAGAGTTTTGGAGAATTCTGTGGAATGGAACATAGTTATTCATTTTTTATATGTTAGTGCAAAGAGAACGGAATTTGAATGCTTTAAGAGATTTGACTATCGCACAAAGTCTACTGTATTCCCATATTCCTTTTGCACCGACAAGGACATAAACAATAAGATAATTTCTGCAAATGTTTATCTCAACTAACTTGTAGAGGATATAGGAATAAGAATTCGTGAGAATGGTTAGTACAAGAGTAGAGAAAGTCAGTGAGTGCAACACATCAGATTTTAACTCTTGGCCCTTCAAAGAGAACGGAGTTTCAAAGGCATCGTATAGCAAGCAGCTCTTAAAACATTTCACTATTGCTTCAAGCCTGCAGCACCTACATGAAAACTAGCAATAAGATAATTTTCGTAAGTGTTTATGTCGATTAAAATGTTGTGGTGAGTGAAGTAAGCATTTGCAAGAATAGTGTGTACATAATTTGCGAAGAGTTTCGCAATAGGTTACGCGACGATCACTTGGTGGATCTTTGCCGCCAAATATTGACAGACTTCTTAAACGTAAGCAATGCCAAAGAAGTTGCTAATGAACAGATGTTTATCGCATGAAATTTGAAAATACTTGGGTAAATCAAATACAACGTAGATGCAACCAATCCGCCACTGCAAAATAGCACACGTTTGGGTGTTAAAAATGGGCAAAGTCCACGTATAGCGGAAGGAGGTAAATCGAGCCTCCCCTCTTTTGTAACGATTGGACATCACTGATCTACGCAATGGGAAGAATATTTGAAAACAGGGGTATGATTTAAACATCCAATCGTGGAACATTTCGCTTCATCCATTCTTATGTTTGCACATAGGTATTTTTATCACTTGTTCAGTGAAGCCTTTGCACTCCGAGATTGCAAATTTCGATCTACTTGCTGAACGTTGAACTTTCTGTCGTAATTCTGTGCGTCACTACCGAAGTCCTTGAAAGCAGTTCGATGATGCACATTATCACTACGGCAGTCAGTCTCCGTGCATTGTATGCCAATACATGGTGTCATGTTTCTTTGAATATCCAGCCTTGGTGCCGCACGAGTATTTCCTTCGCCCAATTTTTTACTGGAGATAAAACATCTGAATATCATTCTATTTTTATGAATTGTTATGAACAGAAAGTGTGTATATAGTAACACTGACGACACTGCATTAATAGCACATTTTCACAAAATGAACCACAGAAAATCAATCTATCATTTACCTAAACGTATTTGGAAAGGATTATAAGTAGGGCTTGGAAGTTCATGCCCTAAAAAACACTGAAATATGCATGCAAATATGCTCTTAAAAACTTCAAAATATGCCAAAAAATATGCACTATTTCATTAGAACAGTTCATGTCCCTTTGCAGTTACCTTATTCCTTAGAGGTTGAAGCAGAAGTGGTCCCGCTGCTACCATTAACTGCTAAATTGCAGTTCACAACCAACACTACACAAATTTTCAAGAATAAAACGTCGTCTACTGTCTGGCAAAACACTTTTGTAACGTGAAAAACTTCTTTACACGTCACAAGATGTTATAGGGCAGAGGCAAGCGTTGCTATAATCGTGCTGCTCAAAACGTTGACCTGCACTTTATCTTTGTTAATATAAACCTCTTAGATAACGCACTGATTATTCTCTACGCATATACATATAATGAAAGGATGGAAACAGGGGATTCACTACATAACAACATGAATCAGCATTGCTTCTCACCACCTCGCGAGTTACATCATCATATGCAACACTACCAATATGAAAAATATTATCCAGGTGGAAAAAAAGAACATACAAATCATTAAAATATGCTATATAGAGGCTATAGTATTGAAATAATATGCATTTATCAAAATCAAGAAAATATGCAGTTATATGCACCATAAAATCACGTCCAAATAACTTAAAATTCCATAATTCGTGCACATAAGCATACATTTTTAACCACTATGAAAAAAACATGCAAATGCATGAACTTCCTAGCCCTAATTATAAGGTACATCTATATCAATTGCATTCCACGGGAAACACCCATTACAAAGTAAAATTATAATTACAGATCGTAATTTGGGTCCAGTTCAGCACTGTAATTATCTAGGAGTTACATCAAATTCAATAAGTACAGATATGAGTATTTTTAACAATATAAGCACAACATTAAAAAATACACGAAGAAATACAAAGATAAAATGCATAATGCTTTAGCCGTTGTATGGCAGTGAATCCTGGTTATTAGCATAAAATATTTGCAGCGGAAATAAATTTTTAACAACTAAATTGGACCGGATTCCGAAAGAAAGAACTAAATATGTGTACAGTAAATCATAAAATAGAAGAGCACAAATAAAAATCTGAGGTGTTGCACTCACATGACTTTCTCTACTCTTGTGCTAAACATTCTTACAAACTCTATTCCTATATATTCTTCATGTTAAGATAAACATTTGCAGAAATTATCTTATTCCTTATTTCCTTGTAGGTGCAACGGGAATATTAGAATACAGTAGGCTTTGTGCGATAGTCAAATCTTTTAAAGCTTTCAGATTCCGTTCTCTTTGCACACTTAACATGCAAAACAAATGAACAACGATGTTCCATTTCACGAAACTCACACACATAACAAGGAATATCTCCGAAATGGTTCACCTGCAAGAAAATTTATTTAGACACAAATTATGTATTTTAACAAGATCTACTTTTTTGTATAGTATGGTTTGGTCTATCTCTAACGGTTTACTAGTTATGCAAAGCTCCTCCAGAGTAAATACGACCACAGGGGCTATAGCCAGAAAATTCAAGATATACATTTCATTTGCCATAAAAATATCTCAAACATATGGCATTTTAATCAAAATCGTTAGAGCCATTTTCAGGAAAATCAAAATTTTCGAAAAATGTTCCATGTAAATGGTAGTTTAGGATGGTGCTAATTTCTTCAAAAACTTCGTGTCGCATCCTTGAAAGACATTAAACTTAAATACCAACTTTGGTTTTTACCGGACTTTTCGTTTTTGAGTTATGCTGTCCACAGACGGACAGGCACACACACGGACCTTTTTCTAAATTTTTGTTTTGTTTTTTATTCAAGGGGTCTCAAAACATATTTCCGGTGAAATCTCGACATCGAATTTTTGGGTGGAATACAATACTTCCCCTACTTACCAGTAGAGAAGGTAAAACTGGAAGGAACATTTTGAATAACGGAAGAAAATATAAAGATTTCAAAGATGGCCTTACAGTACAAAACTAAAGGAAAGAGGAACATAGGACGGCGAATTAACAGATGGGGATACAGGTCGAAATGCCTAATGTGTGAAGAGGAAGATGTGTTTATGTGGGGGGGGGGGGGGGGGTGCGCTTGTGTGTCTGTGTGTGTGTATTAATCTCAAAATCCACACAGCCGATTTTGATTATTCTTTCAGCATAGAAAAAAACCCAAGTTTATTTGACGGACATGGGCTATAAAACACCCTCTAACTTTAATTTCATAAACTACTCAAACATTAAGTACGTTGCAAAGCTGAATCTGAAAGTATATGTCGCCTTTTGTTTCAATGGAGATATAAAACGAACTTTTATTTGTTTACGCACTTCACTGTACCAGTGCGATAATGAATATATTCTGTTACCAAGTAATAGTTAGTTACTTTGGCAGCAGCACTGTGTCTCGCTGAACGCAGCTGTGTTTTTGATAAGCAGTCGTTTATCGCATTCATTACATAAAACAGGTTCAGAAAGTAAGCATTTGCTTTTCACAGAAAAGGCAATGCTTTGAACTAGCTAAATACGCAGTGTTTTGCGAAACGTAATCTACCGAGACGGCAAACAAATTACGAATAGGCTGCACGGCGTTTTGCCCGTCTGCGTCCTTGGCAGTAGTTGCCGTCGACGCCAGGATTGCCGAATGAGGTTAAAATACATCAATATGCTGTAAGGTCACGGCAATTATTCAGGAACAGTGAAGGAAACTTTCTTGATTAGTAATTTCTCCAATGTCACCGGTGCTATAAACTACTTACACCAAAATTCAAAGGCGTGGTGAAATTTTCAGAAACAGAACCGGGTGCTGCTAAACCATTACTTTTCTATTTAAGTCCAAGAGTCTGCATTCTGAGGACACAGTTCCACGTTGTCAACATTCTTGCTTTAATTTGCAATTGTGTCCATGACTTTATTTTATATAATCTAATTTTCTGAAATTAATGCTGACAATATCCTATTTCTTTAAGAGAAAAGTTTACTTCTATTCCTTTTACTCTACATTTTGGCTTGTAGAAAATGCGAAATTACTTTATAAACAAAATCAGAAGTGCAATCCTGGGCATGTGGCAGTTGTTTGTTGAAGCGACATAATACCTACTCCTGACATGACAACTACGTATACGACTACATCGGCTCAGTCGATGTTAAAGCAGGGGATAGTTGCCCTATAATGTCGTTCTTGCAACGATCTATAGCTTATAGACCACAATGGCTTACAGATCCGTTTACTAAAAAAAATGAGTAACTATTTATAGGGCAGTTTTCTTGTAACGCAGTATTAGTATGACTAAGAAACATGTTAATAATAAGAAATATCAATTTTCCCTTTCTACATATTGTTTTACTTGTACATTCTGTTGTGTAACAACAACTTTTTCTATTCCGTGGCATTGCCACCTAAAATTAAAACGTAAAATATGTTGTTTTATAATATTGCACATTCAAGTGCAAGGACTTGTAAAACTCTGTTTAACCCTATCTTGGTCGTTAGAGACCTGAGAGACTCCTAGGACTACTTAAAAGTTATAGTTTGCGAAAGAACGCACCTCAGTATCTGACTAACTAGGACATTAATATTATGCTTTACTCGATTGTTTGCTGCAGCAGCAACCTTATATGTTTATTTCTTTAATAGTAGCTAGCCGGCGGCGCCGTGGCCGAGCAGTTAGAGCGTTCGCCTGCCACCTAGACGGTACGGGGTCGATCCATGTGGTATTCGTGGTGGACGAAGCCGGTTTTCTCCGGATTCTCCGGTTTCCCCGCCACTAATTCCATCTACTGCTCCATTGTCACCTTTCCAACCATCGATTTCGCCTGCATTTAATATCATCCTCTTCCTCACTATCATACCTGGTGCATGGCTGACCACCCTCTTTCAGGTATTCACTCTGTCCGGTCCATAGGTTCCTGTGCTCCGCGACAGGCGTCTGATCCTAGGCACTGCCTTGTAAGTCCTAGGGGGTGTAAGTTCTACATAAGGAAAGGGTAATCAGGTAAAGAAAAAAAAAAGTAGTAGATAGCCCACCAAATAGAAGCAGATACCTGCTTTTAAGTGAATAAATGTAGAACACAAAAGAATTTCCTGATGCAACCACGATCAAACTGTAATGAGCGTTACTGTAAGCTATCGCAAAATTTGACGGCGGGTGGCTCGACACTAAATTCAATCAAAGCCTTGCCATGCCTTGCTGTATTGAAGATCTGAATAGTGGACCTAACTGGAGGCCTGTGGTTTATTTACTTACATAGTTACCAGGTATTTCTACAACTGGAATACTTATTAATTACTTATATTAGCGGTTTATAGTAACAAAATTCTCCTTTGAACATCTTAATTAGATGATTTTATTCCAAAAAATAACTCTGGCAATTCAATGACATGTGATTCAAGTGTTAACCTCGAAATGAGCAATAGCAACAAACTAGAAAAATGCTGTCATATCTGTGGAAAATCCTTTAAATCTGTTGCTATTCATATAAGTAAAGCACATCCTGAAGCTTATCGAACAAATATACCTTCCAAATATAAGCAGTAAACAGAAAATTCTTACACGCAAGAGGAGAATAATGAGCTGGACACTCAAAATGATAAGATCCAAGAAACTAATACATTGCATAAGGATGAACAAATAAATAAAAAACTAGGTGACATTACAAAGTTTGAGGAAAAATTAAAAGCCAAAATACTAAACTCTGATATAGAATCATTTGAGTCGCTATGCCAAGAAGTAGTCAGCTATTTAGTCACAGAATTATCCTCCCTTTCTGGCCCTAAACATCCTGCCATCCGATACTATAGTGCACGAAAAAGTAAACAAATACGTCACAGCAATTCATACTCAAATACCAAACATCCCATAAGACTATCTAAACGCAAAAGGGAATGCAACAAAAATAAGTATCAATATGAAGTCTTTCAATACCTGTACTATAATCAACGACGCAAGGTGGTCAGGAATATCATGAGAAATCAAAATGGTATCCAGTGTAACATTCCAACATCATCTATTTACCAACATTTTCAAAATATTTTTGAACAGGAGAATGAACTAACTCCCTTACCAGAGATAGCAGCGGTATGTACTGATAATGATATAGAAATAAAGGAAGCAGAAATTAATGCTGCTCTAAGCCAGATTAAAGTGGATACGTCTCCAGGTCCTGATCAAATCATTGTAAAAGTTTTAAAAGAATTTAGAACCACTAAACTGTTGTGTCTTCTGGCTAATGCGATGCTGAAATTTGGAAAATGTCCGGACGTATTTAAGGCTGCAAGAACAGTTCTAATATTCAAAAAAGGAAACCCTGATGAACTAATTGGCGCCCAATATCAATTTTTTCTGTAATCAGACGTGTTATTGAAAAAGTAATTGACAGAAAACTGAGATCATTTATCGATTTTTGCGGTCATCAACGTGGTTTTGCTGCGCTTCATGGCTGTCATATAAATACATAAATCATCAATGGATGTAGGACAAACTGTAAAGCTAACAAGAAGGACTGTTGCATTGTTTTCCTTGACATCTCTAAGGCTTACGATAGCATAAGTCATGAACATATCAAGAGATGCCCAATGCGCACCAATATTCTTCTTTTGTCATCAAGTGGGTGCTGTACATTTTTACATGTTGCTCCTATTCCTAAATTTTTCCATACTGTTTTGCTTGATTGATTTCCATCACTAGTGAAACCAACAATTCTTGTCCCTGAGTTTTCTAACTGGATAATTACTTCTATAAGCAGCTTAGCTAGCATATCACCGGGTGTAGCATTTCTACTTGCGTAAATCGCTACTTGTTGGCTCCAATTATGTAGTAAGGGAACAAACATAAAAACTAAAGCATGGTTAGCCATAGAATTTTCTGATTGTCAGGAGTGTGTTCACCTAGATTCACGAATCCGTCCACTTTTAGTGAGCTAGCATTGAACCTAACTTCTTCTCTTAATTTGACTTCATCAAATACTACAACTCCAAGACCCTTGTTTTCATCTTCTTCTTGACTGAATGTAGTAGAAATCGCATTTAGAGCATTACTATTTATACCATATGTGCACTTTATCCCTTTAGATAATTTCCTTAAATGGGCTTCAGAAGGCAGGGGCAACAATGCATGTGTTAAGCAATGTCTATAACCTTTAGGGCTTTTAATTTTAAATAGCAAGCTTTCTAATAGAAATTCATTGGTGTAACGCATCCCCTTCGAGCTCGTCTGACATTTTTAAGCATTGTATCTAGAACCAGCTTTTGTTTTTTACTTAAACAATTTAAATTGCGTTTATGTTCGCAACAATTAGTAGCGAATTTCTTTTCTACTATTTTTAATTTAGCCCTCTCTTTAGATAGCAGGATTTTAGTTCTAACTAAATTTCTATTGAGGTTTCTAATTCTTTTCTTCAGTGTAGCAATTTCATTATTGACAAGTTTGTGTTTGTGACCTTGGAGGAATTGGAACTCTTTTCTGTGAATTCCTCATTGTTGAAGGACGGTGCGTTTGAAATAAGAACTGGTTGACTGGATCCTGCATCTGGTAATTTACTGATTGTTGAATATTTCTTTTTCAGTAATTTTGTCTCTGTTTTGTGGAGATTTTCGGGATTTATGCACTGTAGTTAAGTACCTGGGTAAATTAGGATATATACAGGGAATTGCCAATCCGAAATGCTGGAGGGTAGCAGTGAATCTTGCGGGAGGAGACACTTGATCCTTCAAAGTGACAAAACAAGAGTCCGGGTCAAAGCCGCTGACAAACGAAGTGAGCAAGAGGCTCTTGAAATATGGTTCAAGAAGCCTGGGGATCCCATGGAGAAAGAATGCGACATTTTTAGCGACTGGACCAATCCATGCCTTGTAGATTAAACTTGGCCATTTTATATGCAGTTTAACACAGCGGATATTTAACTATTTCTATTTTCATATTAAAACGAGATTATACGTATCAGCTGAGACCCAGCAATACATATCGTTGCTTTTGAATCTCAAGGTTCTGACTACTTTGTTGTTCAGAGAAATCATGCCTTAAAGTCATACAATCCAATAACTATAACAGTTTGTTGCATATTGTACACAAATTGAGCATTTATGATACAGTTTGTATTAAATTTAGGAGTTTATGATTATGGAGTCCAGTTAATTTAAAGTGTAAGTTATGGGTTTGCAGTTGGAACTTTGTTATCCCCAATCAGCTAAACTATTTGCAATACAAGGTTCTAATTGCAGTTTTCAATACGTTTAACCCTTTCAGTTCCGGTGTCCATGACCATGGACATAGGACTTTTTTCCTATGTGTACTAGTTTTAACTATTTTTTCTGCTATATTTTTGTTATACTGTCCGTCACCAATTAAACATACGTATTTGAGACGTTTTGAATTGTACAAAATTAGGCTTTGAGTGCATGGCCAGTGCACTACGTGTTGCCTTGACGATCATGGCTAATCTAAACCAGTTTTGAATTAGAGGAAGAACGGCATAAGTAGCAAAATCACTCGGCAATGAAGGGGTTAAAAATGAATTACATTATTTTATTCATTATAAACCAAATGCAGTTTTATTAGTTTCGTAATGTTAAATAATATACAACTGTATATTAATACGCTTTCATACACGAATTTCTGGTTTAACTAAGAATATTATTTTGTTACAGGATGCTTGCCATAAATTAATGTGAAAGAAAAAATAACAACCAAAAGAAACATTTATACCATTTAAAATCTTTCCGTTAAATTTTGAGCAGAATAGAATAATACTAACATGTTCGGGCATAAAATGGATCATGTCTTTTAAACCTTTCTTTTTTCGTTGGACAGTTTTCGTTATTTCTTCTTGGTTCTACACTTAGGCTTCCAATGCTGTTGGTAATCCTCGGTTGCTCTATTTGTTTTTGTGGAATCACTTTTGTTCTCCTGCTTACACGTGCCGCTCCTGCTTCATGTTTCTGTTTGGAACTTTGTTCGTGCTTTTCTTTGGAGGGGAGTTATTTCCTAAATTCATTATGTTACTTTTATATCTACTATAATCCCAGTTGTTACACATCGAAACACTGATGTAATAATGAAAGACTAGATATGCCCCAAAAGATTCATCGTGCATGTATAATTCTCAGTTCAAATAAATTAATAGTGCAGATAGAACCTTGTCACCACAAAGGGATAACTTTATTCTCTGCAAATAGAACGTTGTCACTTTGCCATCTCTTTTTTGAACCACTATGTGGCATCAGTGATATATGCTACAGATTGAATTATTTCAGTATTTAAGCATATATTAACTCAATTTTTTCAATTTTATCAGTTAGAACCTAGCCATTCCAAAGCAAGATATGTCAAGAAATCACAACCGAAAACTTCAACGAAATCTTAGGGAATTTCAAGAGTAGAAAGGAACTAAATAAGGACAACAACAACAATAATAATAATAATAATAATAATAATAATAATAATAATAATAATAATAATAATAATAATAATAATAATAATAATAATAATAATAATAATAATAATAATAATAATAATAATAATAATAATAATAATAATAATAATAATAATAATAATAATAATAATAATAATAATAATGGTGATAATATTAAATATAATAACAACCAAGGTATCCTTTGATATGGCTTCAATCCAGTAATTATCAAATATTCACCCCCATTATTGTTGGAGAAATCCTTTCAAAAAGTTGGACAAACACCTTGCGTTTCTTCTGTATTGTAGTGTTTAACGCCCACTTTTACTCTACGGCACCGCAGGCGGTGACACTGATGATACATGGAATGAAGATGGAGCACCGGTGGAATGTGATGGTGGGGGAAACCGGAGAACCCGGAGAAAAGCCATCCCAGTGCCGCTTCGTCCACCACGAATCCCACATGCAGGTGCGTGGGATCGAACCCAGGCCGCTTTGGTGAGAAGCGAATGGTCTAACCACTCGGCTACGGCGCGGTGCGTTTCTTCCGTTGTCCCCGAGAGTAAACGCATTTGGTTAATCTTCAGTTAAAAGAACAATATGCTACTATTCATGACAACTTCATTAATACACTTGGTACCACACTCACTATATGGATGATCTGCAAACTAACCAATTTACAACTGTATAGTGAGCCGTTTGTGGTTTTCTGAAAGCCAAGCTTTTACCGCTGAAAGTGATTCTTTTCTGGAGGAATGGATATTTTTAATGTAAAACTTGGAAGCGTTATTTCATTGACTGTAAGCACATTCCAATTTTCATTGCTGGTTGTGGAGGTTCCCGGCTGCGGAGGAATTTACCAAGTCAGGTTGAACACTACAGGAGGGCTCAGATTTTTAGGTAAATACATTGCATTCTAATAGGAACCTGAAACTGACTGTTATGTTCTGGATATTCACACTGGAGCAAATATTTTATTTTATTGCACATGACACATATTTTCTGATTTTTAATGCAAATAAATATTTTCGACACGTATTCACAAAAATTACACAAAAATCGCGCAAATGGAACTTATTTTTAACATAATTTTCACTTATTTACATAGAGTCACATAAAAGCAGCAACAAATTATTTTTAACAAGTCGCCATCCAACTTCTTTAATGCTCCATTACATAGGCCAGATGTCGCAATTTGTTATTCATTATTGGAAGAACTGATATGTCAACTATAGTATCCCTTCATTTGGAAGAAAATATAAACATCCTGCTTTCTCAAGCTACATGAGTCCGCAAGATAAGAATGGGGAATCCCTCCACTGCCCTGTGCTTGATTAGGCATTTGTTATTGCTTCACAGCCTGCTAGTCCATACACTGATACTTTCAGGTGGTTATTAAACCGTGTATCAATTAGTCATTTGTAAATCAGCAAAGCCTAAGCAACCTTCTAGTTGCGGTGTGATTTTGAGAAGTAACATCGACCGTTTTGAGTTCACAGTGGATTTAAAATGCCCAGAGTGAAAAGTGTGTAAGTTACACTGTGCAACAATATGCTGCGGAATTTAAGGGTAATTCCAGCCGTAAATTCTGTATTGTCAGCCATATGGTAAAGCTATAACGGTAGACCAACGTTCACAGGTAACACAACTTTTAAGTGGTAAACATTCGAAATTCAACGTCAGTTCTTCGTGATAATCGTCAATCTCGAAGATGCAAAATTTAAGGAAGCATGTAGTTGTATACCTACCGTAACTCAGTACTTTGTGATCCCTTCCACGAATATTTTTTTAATAAATATTTATTTAAGGTCGTTTAGACAGCGCGGTCTCATCACGACCATACACAGTAATAAATTGTGGATATTAATTTACAACTATACATATGCTAAATTATGTTGACATTTACAGTAAATTAGAAAGCCCACGAATGTCTGGTGAATATCTCGTACCTACATATTTATATTAACTCAGCCGTTCAGATCCTTAATACATACAGGCTGGAAGTGAAATGATTCGCCAGACTTTAACAGCGAATTTCTCACGTTGTGAATAACAAGAAAGTCTAATACCAAAATGTTGAAAAGTTTATAGTTTTTAGAAAAAAAATATTTTTATCAAAAAAATGAAAAATTATTCATTGAAGGTTTATGGCTATATTCATAGACAATTTCATAAACAACTTTTTCCTTTGGCGCATTTCAATAGATTCAACGATTTTTGTGTAAATTAAATTTAAAAAACCCACACTTTATTGCAATAAAAAGGCAGAATGGGTGGCCGTCAAGACAGTGTGCAAAAATTTCCTGGGAAATGCAAAAGCTGACAACTACAAGGAAATTATTGAGAACATGCTAAAGGCATATAAACATTTAGGGTGCAATATGTCCTTAAAAATAGATTTTCTGCACTCGCACTTGGACTTATTCCCTGCCAACCTGGGGCCTGTGAGCGATGAGCACGGAGAACGGTTTCATCAGGATATAAGTGCCATGGAGAAGCGATAGAGTGGAAAGTGGTCACCTAGTATGTTAGCTGACTATTGTTGACAGCTCATAAGGGAAGTTCCTGATGTAAACTACAAGCAGAAGTCTCCTCGAAAGTGGTTATTTTTTTAATGAGTAAAATTAATAATATTTTTAAGTTTTTGCATGGCAGGTGCCTAAATATGGATCGTTAGTCCCTTTAACAGTAATTTAAGGATTCTGCATAACTTTTTCGTTGTAATGCTGAGCTATATGAAATTATTTCACCGCAGGATTGATTACAATATTTCAATTGCACCTATTGTATGCGTTATTTTTGAAAAAAAAACATTGAAACCTATTTCTCCAAAAAAGGTACGTGATAGAGAATTTTGGATTTCAGATTTGAGTTCAGTATAGCTAATATGTACAGACTCGCCTATTTTCGTTCGAGTGCAAAAACAAAAGTTGAAATTTGTTGTTCAGTGAAATCTATTCGCATTCAACCAATACAGTCATTAACTCTTCAAGTGTAAGAGAAGAGTTTCCAAGAACCTTACCGAGTAGATGTTCCGTAAGTCCCATTAATCTTCCCCATCAGCCACTCCCATCATGATGGTATGGGAGGGCTGAACTTCCACTAATTCTCTAGATACCACAATCATCCCTGCATTCGCTGCAGATAAGCTTGGCCATCATGTTGCTCACGCCTCTAAAATTTGTTTTACTATCCAATAAACCCTTGAAGGCCTCTCTCTATGTGATGTAACTCGTTTTAAGCCTTCAGTAAATGCGTCTGTTGATAATGAAGTGAGCAATACCAAATGTACAGCTCGACAGACTGAACAAGTGTACAAGCAAACCCACATCTTCTGATTATCTCGCACGAACAATGGACCGTGCAAATCAACGCCAACAAACTTTAATGGTGGTGTAGAAACAGTCGGTCGCTCTTTCTTGTGCCTCTTACAAATAACACATTTTCGCACAACTGATCTCACCACTCTTCTTTCATTTAAGGTTTCGAATCTTTCTCTAGGAATACCCATTAAATACTGTGGACCTAAGCGACTCTGCTGAACGTCGGTATCATATAGGTCGATCAGGTAAGACAGCACGTTGGCGAAACTCACATCTGTGGCCCCTCTCGAATGTTCCTGTGCTTGAGCGCAAAATGCCATGGGCATCCATGATTGGTACCCTGAAGTGAATTTTATTGTTTGTCCTTAGGTCACTAAAATCATTGGTTTTGGATAAGCTTAATCAGTATTGCTTTACTGTCTCTCAATTCATTACCGGTCAGTTCCCCAGTCTGCCCTCTTTTATATTTACAAGCCGAAACAAAGCGTGTAGTCCAGCCAATGAATCCCACAATTTTCTCAAATCGGGAGAAATACTTGTAGTACGAGTCTGAATGGGAAGGTGCAGCCAAGATGGTGCCTCCCACTATGTCGAAGCTATACGCTTCTTTGCCGTACATTCTCTAGTAGGTAGATCAGCAGGATTCAGTGCTTCCACGACCCTTGAAGTCAGTTGTCTGATTTTCCTAACCCTCTACAGAGAGACCTAAGGACTTCTCCCTGTGTCCATGCCAGCAACGATGTCGTATCTGTCCACAATAAATGGTTATGAACAATACATAGACATTCTCACAAAATGTTTACGCACATTTTGCTAATATCTCTATTTTTTAATTTTAGTCCCGGAGGAGCGGATTTCGTAAACATGAAAGAAGTTCCCCTTTCCTGAACGGAAGACCCTTCATTTTACTTCACAATTATCCATTTCTGTCTCTCATATAAGTGAAGAACGCTTGGGCTGTAAATTGAGATGTTTTGTTATTTACTGTACTCCACACGCATCTGCTCTTTTCAAAGCCGACAGTAAAATGCGGGATAGGACTTCGTCTGCTTTTTCTATCGCTGGCTTAGACATCGATTCTTCTTGTTTGACCCAAACTTCTGCCAAACAATGAACCTTTTCGTATACCTTCCACTGCAGCCTCCAAAGTACTGTCGCAGATTCCTATTTTGCGGAGGTGCGTATTTCTTAACAATGCCCAACGACTTCTACTTCAATGCAACCAGGTTGACGGAACTGTTGGTATGGCAAAGAACGACCTGGAACTGCTGAAATGTTGACAGAGACCTTAATGGCATTTGTCCACTACGAGGAATGCAATTCTTGCCTGTTAGTGATCCAGGAGTTGCTTCACGGATCTTTGCTGTATGTTATAACTCCTTTTCCTTCCTGTAGGAGATGGCATCATTGTTCGAAAGATCTTTGCCGCAGCTAATTTAACGTCTTCCTGTTAGGGAAAGTGTTTCTTCGCCAAACGGGACATTAATTTTTCCGTCATAAATCCAAAGGTGCGATTAGCTAATTGAAAGGATGTTGTTTCAAATTGTAAATATTGTTACGATCCAGGAAATAAGGGGTGCTGCACAGGCGGCAACTCCGTAGGTGAGCGCCCGCTTAAAACACTCGCAGCACACGGAAAGGGGCACCATGGCAACGGCAATGGTAATCAAAACTCCGGGTGACGTTTCTGCACGTGCCTGTGACATTTTATTCTATCCTAAGGACCTATGGCTCACTGTGAGAGTGGCTCAACTTATTAAATACCTGGGTGGTGTTTAGGTGGTTACATATAATAAAAAGACTCGTTGAGAACATTAACGCGAAGAAGCCCCCCGTATTACGGTGGTTTGTCCCTGTGACCTACATTAGGTCAACCTAAGTATCCTGTGCTAGGAGGTGTCAGCGTTCTGTTAATTGAGATTCACCAAGTAAACTGATTTCGACACTTCCGCGAGTATACACTGATTTCGATATCCGGGCTTCGCTCCCAGCCCTGGGACATTGTACGGAAGTCGTGTTGTTTTAATATAAACTTCAGATATGTGCGCAAACAGCTGCATAATTTTAAACGTAGTGATTGTAACACAGGCGCTAAATAAAGAGAAAATTACCCATTAAAAGCTACTGTGATAACGAGGATAAAATTATTTACTCCCTGCTGAGGCTTGCCTAAAAATGATTCCTTATGCGATGTTATTCCATTTCTTCATTCACTAATTCCTCCTCCCCATCCATAAACCGACTACCCCTCTTTCCTTGACAATTAATGTTCATTATTCATAGTTGTTATAAACAGAAACTGCTACGTAAAACGCTAACGGTGGAACAGGACAATTGTTCTGGGTGGGGCAGCCATATAGTCACTGCACATTGCAATCAATAAACTCCGATGTTGTTACACGACCAGGTATTTAGCTTCTAACACTCTTCTCTTGCGCTGACCTCAACAGCAACAGGTAAACATCACATTTGGATATTCGCGAGAACCAACAATTTTACGCAATCTGGTCAGTGTACTTCTCTGCATGTTATCTAATGTATTACTGCACATGACTCAATATGGCTGATTTTTGCAGATGCACATTCAATGTCCCCAAAGGAAATTTGAGTAGCAGAACGCAAAGCTTTAAAACAAGAATAAACTACCTAGGTACAAAAATCTCAGGCTCATTGTAAATACCATGATAAGGATGACCAAGTTAAAATGATTATTTAGTTAATATTAGTCAAAATGGTATGTGTAAGCAACACCTCCATATTAACAGTTTAATTACTTTAGTGGATAGAGCTTTCTTAACAAACGTGATTTCCACATTCTGCAGTGTGTCTATGCACAATTGTTTTATGCTTGAAAAAGGTTAGTGAATATTATGTTCTATTCTTATTTCATTGTTGTTACCTATGTTGCACGTAAATTTTGCCCATTTATTGCATCGAACATTTTAACATTCTAAATTTCATAATTATCCTTTGTTCGACGAAGAAAAGTTTCACTGATTTCAGGTTCGAAAGTTGGCAAGTACCCCATATTCATTCACGAGTCCTCATCCTATGCCCTACATTACACGCAATACCCGAAACGTGCCATGCTGTCATTTACAGAAGAATCATCGATATTTACCGATCAAATCAATTCTTGCACACAATGGTGCGCAACCTTTGCATGCAATTCAACATACCCATTCAACAATCTATATGCTGTAAATTACCACACATTTACAATTACTTTACTCTCCAAAGCATTGCCACAGAAATAATTATGAGAACCTTCTACATTATATAAGCATAGTGGTGAAACAAGTGGCCTAAGTGCTTTTTGCAGAACCAGGAAGAAGATTAAAGATGAGACTACATGGAATAATCTGTTACCAGCTGGTTATCTGTGGAACTGTTAGGGACTTCTGCATGTCTCTATGGTTTCCTCGGTTCCCGCCCTCTGCCGGTTTGTGTTTTGCCCTTCATCTCATCTCTTCCTCGTGAGGGTGGTAGCTCACCATAGATACGCGTTGGGTCACAGTACAGCGAAGTGTCACCCTGCTTAGAACAACAGACATAAAAGCATATAGATGCGTTTAAGGATACCTAAAATGTTTTAGGCTCCTCTAGCGACATTGTCACTAACAATACAAACTTTATATGGCTCTAACTTGCATAAAAAGGCAAAACGACTGTGAATATAACTGCGGAAAATTCGTATATCATGTAGTAAGCTCGAGTTATATTAATTAGCGAATCTCCGAATTTCAAGGTCAGGTAATGCAATGAAGTAGTTTAGCTAGGTATTTAAGGTTACAATGAAACCCAGTCAACACAACACAAATAGCTTAAGGTGTACCTGGAAATGTTTTTCTGCAGTACCTGTGTTATAATCCGTTTTCCGGTTTTCGTCTTATTGGGATCCATCAGTTGAACAGTTTTATTTGGGTGGGTTACCAGTTCGATCGCAAAAACCCTACCAGAAGGGAGTTCAGAGTACTTTCTCCTAAAAGATTGCTGACCAAGGCTAGGAAGCTTTTCTGCCCCCCCCCCCTTCCAGGAGTAGGGGTTGCATCGTCCATCAATCATACCGTCCCAAACTCTCCTCCATCAGGTTTGTTGTTGTAGACTTCACCAATAACCCAGAACAAAGTTCTATCTATTGAAGCTTTTTAGTTTCCAAGGCGACAGGGGACCTTCCTTGCACAAAACAACACGGTGGACTGCTTATCCTGGTAGCCTCTTGGAAGGCTGATTGTAGTGTGCTCAACACACTGGGCGATAGGATCCTCACATATCTTTGCCAAATAATAATAATAATAATAATAATAATAATAATAATAATAATAATAATAATAATAATAATAATAATAATAATAATAATAATAATAATAATAATAATAATAATAATAATAATAATAATAATAATAATAATAATAATAATAATAATAAAAATAAAAATAATAATAATAATAATAATAATAATAATAATAATAATAATAATAATAATAATAATAATAATAATAATAATAATAATAATAATAATAATAATAATAATAAAAATAATAATAATAATGATGATGATGATGATGATGATTATAATAATAATACAGAAAATAAGATGTTATTTAGCCTAACTTTAAACAGAACCATGCATCGTAAGCATTTTACCATAGTAACAACTGCTGAATATAAGACGTGAAGATAAAATGTTACATTAATACTGAATAAAAAAGCAAATGCTCAGGAAGAACATAATTTCGTTACTAAACAATTAAATAACATATATCCTAAATCTGAGATTTTGGTTTGAAACTTGCAGTTGAAAGCAAATGACGAAGGATGTTCACTGATTTAAGTACACCTTTCAGAGTCATGATTATAGCATACTAGAATCCACATGACCCAGCCGCAATCAGTTGCGTTATTAAATGCTATTTCCTTATGTCACTTGAGTGAAGTATTTGCACTCATCTCACATGTGAATTAACAGGCACGAAAAGACTGGCGAGTAAACTGGCATCTATTGCATACATTTCTATCGCCCTTTTTACTCATTACACATATTTGCCTTCATTCCATTTACCTACTTCTTTTGATCAACACCAACTTGACAAATTTCGTCTTATTTTACGTTAACAACTCTAACTCCCTCGGTCTTACGATCTATTTATCTTGTGGATTGTGCTATTATGAAAGATTCCTCATCAGTTTCTCCAGAAAGTTTCTAAACAAAGCATTCAAATGTATTAATTGTGATTGCCACTTCTGCTCTCAACCCACTTCAAAACTTCTTATTGGAAACCCTCATTTTTTCATCATATTAACACAATCCCCCCAGGTCAGCGATGTCCAATCTTGTCTCTTTTGAGATGTTTACTATTGAGCTGCTATTCCCCACTCCACTCAGTCAGTACCAGTGATGGACACAAACAGGCGATTCCATGGCAGTTCTCTAAGTCATAACTTGAATTTTCTAGTAAAGTCCTCAGAAGATCCCTTCCTTCTAGATGATTTTTGCATAAATGGTAGACAGTGAGAGATAGACAAAGGCTTCACTAAAAATGCGGATCTCGTTAAAACACTTTTTTTTTTTTTTTTTTTTTTTTTTTTTTTTTTTTGTGAGCCATTTCCGAAATAATATTTATTATTTGTTTGAATTTGTCAATACTTATACTTTTCACAAATAGGAATATGTTATTCGTGGCCTTGCACAGAGATCCAAGCTTCAAAGGCATCGCATAACAACCAGCTCTTACATTTCACTATCGCTTAAAGCCTACAGTATTCCCCTTGAACCCACAAAAAATTAGCAATAAGATAATTTGCGCAAATGCTTATGTCGATTAAAATGCAGCAGATGTGAAATAAGCGTTTGCAAGACATATAACGTCCATACATATCACAAAAACCGCCACTGCAGCGCAATACACGGCTGGGATTAAATAATGGCAAAGTACGCGTATAGTGGAAGGGGGTAAGCCCAACCTCCCCGCTTTCGCAAACAACATTGGTGTTGTAGGTCCTGATGACTATGATGATCGTTAATACTGTGTAGCACATTAAAACGTACTTAAACATTAATGATACTATAGATAAATAGTAAAACACTTATCTTCGAATTTAAATATTCAGCCATTCAAACTACAATGGGGGAAAACTACCTTCTGTGCAACGGGGAATAGCAATCATAAGCAAGTTGATAAGCTAACGCCTTTTTTAAGGTTGCAAGGAGAGTTTTCTTTACCAAAATGCGTTAGCAACCTACGTATAACTTATGCATTGATGTCCCGAGCAACTTTGCACTTTTGTGCACTTTGCCCACACCTGGGATAAAAATTATGAAACCAGTATATCGCTTCAAATTAGTGTTACGCCGCTCAGTAACTCAAGAAGAAAGAAGGGCAAGAGAATGAAGACAAATTAGAGAAGGCTGCATCAAGCACAAAAATGCACGCTACTATTGTTCCTCGTTTTTGTCTGGCAGACTTCGTTGGGTTGGAGAAGCAACTGAAATCGATATTAACTAACGTTGGAGAAGTAGAGTTATGGCTAATGCACAAGTCGCATCCCACGATATAGCTGCAAGGCGTTTCTGGGTCATTCGTAATGCAAATTTGCCGTCCCATTTTGTTCTTTACTATTAATAATTTCAAGGCTAATCCTCCGCACTCAGGATTTATACAGCCCTAAATGTAGTATGAAGGCAGCAAATAAATTGTTTCCAGTGCTTGTAAAAGGCAACACATTTTCAGAGTGTTCCCTTAACATCCAAACTCGCAATTCCGCTTCCATTGTGTAAAGGTCTTAAATGACAAATTTTTATTTCTTTACTTTTTTGCATATTATGAAAATATAATCAATTCTGATTAAGTTGATATGTTTTATAACAATAGGCCAACATTTATACTGTTCTAAATTAATTTATATAAATATAATTCTATTCCTGTATTTCTTTTTAAATCTTTAAAATGATTTATTAAAAAATCTGATGTGTAGTACTCACATGACTTTCTCTACTCTTGTACTAACCATTCTTACAAACTCTTATTCCTATATCTTCTTTCTTGTTAGTTGAGATAAACATTTTTACAAATTATCTTATTGCTTATTTCCTTGTAGGTGCAATGGGAATGTTAGAATACAGTAGGCTTTGTGCGATAGTCAAATGTTTGAGATTCTGTTGTCTTTGCACACTTAACATATAAAAAAATGAACAGCGATGACCCATTTCACGAAAGTTCTAAGTTTTCCAAAACTCACACACATAACAAGGAATATCTCCGAAATGGTTCAACCTACAAGAAAATTTATTGAGACATAAATTGTGTATTTTAGCAAGATCTACATTTTTTGTATAGTATGATTTGGTCTATCTCTAACGGTTTACCAGTTATGCAAGATTCATCCAGAGTAAATACGACTACAGGGGCAATAGCCAGAAAATACAATATATACATTTCATTTGTCATAAAAATATCTCAAACATATGGCATTTTAATCAAAATCGTTAAGAGCCATTTTCAAGAAAATCAAAATTTTCGAAAAATCTTCCATGTAAAGGGTAGTTTAGGGTGGGGCTATTTTCTTCAAAATCATCGTGTCACATCCTTGAAAGACATTAAACTTAAATACCAACTTTGGTTTTTAACCGACTTTTCGATTTTGAGTTATGCTGTCCACAGACTGACAGACTGACACAGACTGACAGACTGACACACAGACTGACACACACACACACACGCGCGCGCGCGCACGCACACACGCACGGACCTTTTTCTAAAAATGCTTTTTTTTTATTCAGGGGGCCTCAAAACATGTATTTCCGGTGAAATCTCGACATCGAATTTTTGGGTGGAATGCAATACTTCCCCTACTTACCAGTAGAGAAAGTAAAAATGAACGATGATCCATTTCACGAAAGTTAGTAAGTTTTCCGAAACTCACACACATAACAAGGAATATCTCCGAAATGGTTCACCTTATAAGAAAATTTATTCAGACATAAATTATGTACTTTAGCAAGATCTACATTTTTTGTATATTATGATTTGGTCTACCTCTAACGGTTTACGAGTTATGCAAAAGTCGTCCAGAGTAAATACTACAGGGGCTATAGTCAGAAAATTAAAGATATATATTTCATTTGTCAACAAAATATCTCAAACATATGACATTTTAATCAAAATCGTTAGAGCCATTTTCAAGAAAATCAAAACTTTCGAAAAATTTTCCATGTAAAGGGTAGTTTAGGGTGGGGCTATTTTCTTCAAAATCTTCGTGTCGCATCCTTGAAAGACATTAAACTTAAATACCAACTTTGGTTTTTAACCGTCTTTTCATTTTTGAGTTATGCTGTCCACAGACTGAAACACACACACACACACACACACATACACACACACACAAACACACACACAAACACACACACACACACACACACACACACACACACACCGGCCTTTTTCTAAAACTGCTTTTTTTTATTCAGGGGGCCTCAAAACATTTTTCTGGTGAAATCTCGACATCGAATTTTCGGGTGGAATACAATACTTCTCCTACTTACCAGTAGAGAAAGTAAACAGCATAACTCCGGAACTATTTGCTCTAGAAGGCTGTGGTTCGGCTTATGTTTTAGGGAAAGTTCTGATTCCTTGGTTGATTAGTCTGGAATTCAGTATGGCATGAAATCCGTTTGGTTAAATTGTCTTTAGCTTTATGAACAAGTGCTAATTTCGAGATAAGTGTATATTTTTACATCGTGTTCATCTTTTAGTGTTATTTTCACAGTGGCAAAGAAAAACAAAGGAAATCAACATTATAGAACATATCTGTGGTAGAACAAGATGTAACAGCACAAGGTGAAAATTTAGTATTGAACAATCCTGGTGAGAGTGTTGAAACTCATCCCAGACTTCGAAAAGGAAACTACACAACAGAAAGAAGCACATTGACGTTAAATGAAGATAACACAAACATTAATATAGTAATTAATTTTAATATATGTAGTTCAGTTTCCAGTGACTGTCAGTTGTAATATTTGTGGGGTAAATTAGAGTAAATATCTAATGCATGCGAGTTTATATGGAAATTTTATTTTAGTTTTATTTGAACATCAATTTTCTTAAAACAACATTTTCAATAAAAAAAGCCCAGTTTTCTTTAACCTTTGGTAATATATTCATACAACTTTTATTATATAATCTACATTTTACAGTGATGTGAATCCTCAGAGTCAATTTCCTCACATGGATTATTTTTTAAAAAAATACACACCATGTACTACTTTAGATTTACATATGAATGAGGATCAGTATATTTAGGAACGCAATACACACACCGTAAAAAAATTGGATTTCTATACCCAATAGATTGTGAGAAAACGGGCATTTTTAACATTGGAAATATGGGCTTTACGACTCCCTTAACTGGGAGATTCTCCTTCCTTCCCGCGTTTCTCCCTCCCCGCCCTCTTCTTTAATTCTTGTATCACTACAATGACAGTCACGTAATGTTTTGAAAGTTAGCAGTCTAATTTTCCGAGGAGCTAATAAAAATTAATGTGTAAGTGACACAAGTGAGTTGCTGCAAATGAAATATTTTTTTCTTCAAATAAAATTCTTTTTACAATTATTCTTTTATCCCTAACATTTCTATTAATTTATTATTTAAACATCAATTATTCCAGTAACCTATACGAAAATATAGACAATAGATTTAACCTTAATTAGATTTATTACGCGATCTGGACCAATGATATTGAACCTAGGGTACCCTTACCCAAGGGGTACGCGAACTTCTTAGGGGTGCGTAAAATTTAATTTAGATTAAGGGGAGGTTGTATGCTCTATGCTTGTAATGTTAATTTTAAGAAGTTTAACTCCGCTTTTCAGAGAAATTTGGTACACATATAAATCAATGCTTTCTAATTATAGGGACTTTTAGTTATGTTGATTCATATAACACATAACTGTGTTCCTCCTACGTCATTCCAGAGCCTATAACGGCGGTGATGAGCCTAACACACACGACCAAACACGTGCGCTTGTCTTTGAAGGTTTTCATTCGCTGCGTGGACACGAGATCCTCCGCTGACGTTACAAGAGTACACCATACTCTTCATACAACTCCACAAAAAATAGTCGAGATGTGTCAGATATGGTCACCATGGAACTGGTCCACCTCTACCTATCCATGCGACGAGTAGGTGATTCCGCACACCTATATAAGCAAAGGGTTCTGCATGCAGTTCTGCAACTTTCTCTAATATGTAATTCTTTCAATTATTCTTGTAGCTTTTTTCTGAAGCCTAAATGGTCTTGTAATTAAGGTTTTCTGGCACCACATAGAATAATACCATGTGTTAGATGTGAATGAATAAAAGCAAAATACACTTGCATAATACTGCCCTCTTCCGTCACTCGCCTAGTTTGTCTTAAAACACAAATTCCATTACTTTTTGGTGATTTTTTCTACATGCATTCGCCAGTTTAAATTTCTATCGATGACTACGCCCAGAAAGAATGCGGTGTTACCTGTCTGATACTTTTGTACCCTATTTTTACTTTCTCTACTGGTAAGTAGGGGAAGTGTTGTATTCCACCCAAAAATTCGATGTCGAGATTTCGCCGGAAATGTTTTGAGACCCCCTGAATAAAAAAAAAAAAAAAAGAAATAAAAAAAACATTTTTAGAAAAAGGTGTGTGTGTGTGTGTGTGTGTGTGTGTGTGTGTGTGTGTGTGTGTGTGTGTGTGTGTGTGTGTGTGTGTGTGTGTCTGCATAGCTCAAAAACGAAAAAGGTGGTATTTAAGTTTAATGTCTTTCAAGGATACGACACGAAGATTTTGAAGAAAATAGCCCCACCCTAAACTACCCTTTACATGGAACATTTTTCGAAAATTTTGATTTTCTTAAAATGGCTCTAACGATTTTGATTAAAATGTCATATGTTTGAGATATTTTTATGACAAATGAAATGTATATTTTGAATTTTCTGGCTATAGCCCCTGTAGTATTTACTCTGGACGACTTTTGCAAAACTGGTAAACCGTTATACGATAACCAAATTATACGATACACAAAATGTAGATCTTGCTAAAGTACACAATTTATGTCTCAATAAATTTTCTTGTAGGGTGAACCATTTCGGAGATATTCCTTGTTATGTGTGTGAGTATCGGAAAACTTAGAACTTTCGTGAAATGGATCATCATTGTTCATTTTTTTATATGTTAAGTGTGCAAAGACAACAGAATCTCAAACATTTGATTATCGCACAAAGCCTACTGTATTCTAACATTCCCCTTTCACCTACAAGGAAATAAGTAGTAAGTTGTACAAATGTTTATCTTAACTAACGTGGAAATATAGGAATAAGAGTTTGTAAGAATGTTAGTACAAAAGTAGAGAAAGTCATGTGAGTGCAACACATCAGATTTTTAAATTTAGGCTTGAACCATTCTTGTTCCCCACCTTAATTTGCATCCATTCAATTCGTTCTGTATTTAATATCAGGCCTAATCCCTGTTAAAAGCTATTTACAACTGATAATAACAAATTTACTCCTTGCTCAAGTTTGTCCTCTGTGCCTGCTTTTGCTATTATGTGCATATCCTATTGCTATCCCCCTTGCGTGACACAATCAATTAACGTCTCTATCAAATTCACATAAATGTTATTTGTTACAGTAAGTATGTAAAATTGAAGGTATGTTTTTGAAATCACGTGCATTTAAGTCGGGGGGTATAGAACGCTCCGCATCTGGAAATTGCCTTGAATGATGCGGTTTTTACTGAAGGTTTCTTGGAGCAAATCTTTCACCTGGCGAGCGACATGTGGTGCTGTGCCATGTTGCATGAAAATAATGTTGTGGTCACAGTTGTGTTCTTGCAAAACTGGAATCACGTGTTACACAAAGAGATAACGTGCAGGCCCGCAAGGTGTTATCCGATCAAGAGTGAAGTCGCTTAAATACCAAACCACAAGGATGTGACACGAAATTTTTAAGAAAATCCCCCATTTCAGGCTAACTTCTATGTGGAAACGTTTTTAAAAATGATTATTTTCTCAAAATGGCTGACGATTTTGATTAAATACATGTTTCACATATTTTCATGACAAATTAAATGTTAATCTTCAATTTTCTCGGAATTCCTACCCTCTCAGGGCCCCCTCACCCTGGATGACTTGCATAGCCAGCAAACAGCAAGAGCAATTTATAATGTAACTCACTAAACATGTAGATCTTGTTAACACACAATTATGTCAAATTGTTGGTCAAAATATTCCGTCATTCTTTTGAATTTTCCAATACTTGTGTTTGTACTTCCTCTACAACGTCTAGTAAGTAGGGGAAGTAGTGTATTCCACCCAAAAATTCGCTGTCAAGATTTCACCAGAAATGAAGAGGCCCTCCGAATAATAAAAAAAGCATTTTTAGAAAAAGGGTGTGTGTGTGTGTGTGTGTGTGTGTGTGTGTGTGTGTGTGTGTGTGTGTCTGAATACGAAAACCAAAATTGGTATAATAACTTTAAAGGATGCGAGATGAAGATTTTGAAGAAAATTCCTCCTCCCTTTACACGGAAAATTTTTCAAACATTTTGATTTTCTCAGAAACGACTCTAACGATTTTCATTAAAATGTCATATCATTAATATATTTTTATGTCAAATCGTATGTACGAGTACATTTCGAGTTTTCTCGCTATAGCACATGTAGTCCTGTTTACCCTTGATAGACATTTGCATAACTGGTAAACCGTAAGAGAGAGACCATATCTTAACTATATAAAAAATGCAGATCTTGTTAAAACAATTGACGTCTAAATGCATTTTTTTGTGGAGTGAACTACTTCGGAGATTTTCCTTGTTATTTCTGCGAGTTTTGCAATACTTACACTTTGCTCAAATCGAAGGTCGTTAATAATTTCTTTACCTCTTAGCCGTAATGAGAACGGAATTTCATAGCCTTCTTAAAGCCAACAGCTTTAAAAGATCTGTGTATCACTTTGCAGCCTACCGTATTCCCATGTTCTCCTTGCACCTACAAGAAAATTACGAATAAGATAATTTTATACAAATGTTTATCTCGACTAACATGAAGATAGAGGAATAGGAGTTAATAGGAATAGTCAGTACAAGAGTAGAGAAAGTCATGTGAACGCAGCACCAGATTTTTAAATTTATTATTAGTCGGTCAACAAAGGTTCTAACGGTTAATAATATCGGGCATTATTAGGCTACCTCCATGAGGCTTTCATCCCCATACTTCTGAAAGGGAATCCTTATAATCAATGAACGAAACACCTAAAAGCGCCTTAATGGAGTACCGACCTTCAATTGCTATGGATTATATCATGTGAATTTAACTGTTTCAAAACACTTAGGTAATATCTATTGATATTCCTTAATGTGCGATGGGTTGTATTGATTTTAAGACATTGGCGTACCAAATCAGACTGAAATAAAGTTAGTGTGTGGATAGACTGATAAATGTATCTGCTATCTCATTTTGTCTATCAGAATACGTCCAAATGTAGGTAACAGGGAAATCGGACATGTCTTGTTTTGCGCCATACGATAATTATTCCAATACGCAACACAAGTTTATATTTCAATATGAACACCCCAATATCATAAATTTCCATTCAAGCAAAATATTAAGATTTGCTCCGATCCAATACACTTACAAGCATCTCCTTTAAATATTTTAAGCGCTTGATAGCAGCCAAACATATAAACATAAAAAAATCGTAAATATGACAAATACGTTCTTATTAAATATAGCGTACGATGTTAATTTGTTACATTGCCTATAAGGTCGAAGGGTTCAGACAACAAAATTCCAACGTATACCAGATCATCCCAGAAGAGATGTGGTTGCTGTCGTTCGGATTGCCACTGGACACGAGTGGGGAAGGAGATTCAGTTATGGACTGGGAGCAAGTGAACATGTGCAGTACTTTAAACAATGTTGGAGACAAAATGAACAATCCTGCAGATTTCTACTGGGAAGGAAGAAGACGAATAGCTCTGCACCAAGTGTCTTGAGTGTTAAGTAATTAAATAAATAATAAATACTTATAAGATAAAGCCAAGTGCAGTTCCGGAATATTAAATTGTAAATTGATCCAGGATACCTTCAGGTGATATCTTGGGAGTGAAAGCAGTAGTTTGGCCGGGCAAAAGGCGGATTAATGGCAGGAAGGCAAGACCAAGAAATAAAATATCCTGAAGATGGCCATGGAGTCTACAATGGCCGAAAGCTCGACCTTTATAAATATAACACGGCTGATCACCCGGAAGCCTTGATCCAAATATATTTATGATAGAAAAGAGGGCTGAGATGTTACAGTTAAATAACTCCACTTACGACAACCGACTGCATCGTCCATGATATGTCTAGGGCTGATATGACTATGAACGTAATGAAAGGTCACATGACACAGCACACACAAATCATGATAATTGGATTGTTTTCCGAGTATGGCTGCACCAAGTTTTGGTTGCATTGGGTATGCTCCTTCTCGACAAAAATAATCAACCCCGCTTCCTCCAAACATATTAAGCGTATCTGCATTTTAAATACAGTAAAATCTGACTAAACCGAACCACTATATACCGGAAACCTGCACAACCAGAAAATAAATCTCGGAACGGAGGTATTTCCTATGTGAAATAACATCATAAACCGGAAAACTGCCGGTTTTTCCGGAACCGTTTGCATAAATAACCTAAGACGGATTTTCATTATGATTAATACATAGTTACATGCTTTGATAACGAACTTGCCACGACTGAAGACATTCAAAGTGCAGCAGATATTGTTGCAGGAAACAGCAGTTGTGAAGTCATGGAAGGAATGGACGATGATGACGTCGAAGCCAACGAAAGGGAACCAAGAATACTCACTTTTAGAGAAGCATTATCTGTTGTGAGCGACCTTCAGGAATTTGCAGCTTCCAAGAATGTCCCAGAACTCCTGGAGCTGAAGCAGGATGCAAATGAGATCATAGAGCATTCTCTTGTGAAGAAGTCGCAACAATGTACTTTGATGGATATGTGGGGGAAAAGAAACTAATGGAGAAACTGCATTTATGTATGACGTGTAAGTTCAAAGCACAGCAAAAATACAATTGAACCTATTTTTTATATACAGAATTTCATTTTAAATCATTCTTTCAGTTTACTTCTATACGATTATATTTTTGTACTTTGTTTTACTAAAATACGTACAACCCGTTTTAAGACGGAAACCCGTGAAACGGAAAAATATTACTGGAACGATCACGTTCCATTTTAGGTAGGTTTTACTGTACTAAATTTTCTTCTAGTGATTTTCAAAGATTTTAGCTACAAAGGCTTTTACTGACTCTACGATTCTTTACCGCAGTAGTGACAATGTAATTTCTTACGACTACAGCCCCTAAGTTATGTGCATCAATCTCTTTGGTAGGCCCCTGTCTTTATAAAAAGGATCTAGGACGAGTCGATATATTTTAGGTTTCAAACATTCCGTTTTTTATTCAAAAATTAATTTTGGTAATGAATGCTTTATAAAAATAGAGGAGATTGAAAGGCCCAATTGTGCAATGAATTCCCAGAACACGTCATGTTTGACTGTATTAATATCATAGGCACACCAACAAATCCACCACGAATTCAGTCGGTTTGGATAGCTCAGCTGGTTAGGCGCTAGCCTACTGCTCCATAGACCCCGATTTCAAACCCGGACTAATCGGATGATTTTAAACTGTGCTCAAAAGCGATAGCTCCTCGTCAGTGATTTACTGGCTTGTAAAAGAACTCGGGTGGAACAAAATTTACGACATCGACGACATTGATATAACCTTGGCGTTCTAGCACGGAGCACTGAGATGGTCGACTGCAGATATGTCCACCCCGTCAAAGATTGGCACCAACGTGAGGACTGCGGTAAATAGAGCATGCGCAGCAGAATTCTGAGCACTGTTAGAACTACACAACAAAACAAGTTGAATTCAGGAGGTTCTGCGGCCGAAAAGTGAAGATAACGGCCAAGGATACGTCTAGCAGAGGGCCAGCACCGGCATGGTTTGTCTGAACGAGCCTTGTCTGTCTCTTTGCTAGCTTAGAGCCTCAGCGCGGCTCTCAGTGGCATGTGAGGTTGATGACACAACTAACCATACAGCAGATCAAATTAACCTGAAAGTATATTAATAGTGAACCAATGTCCTACATTTACAGCATTGCAAAGTGCATGTATGTAATTACAGGCATATTTTATCCCAATTTATCATATATAGTTCTCTGTTACAGTTGCAGCAAATACTTTCTCTCTGTTTATCTACTTGGTGAATTTAAGTATTGTATACCTCTATGTACAGCGACTTAATCAGCAAAACATAAAACAGAAACGGCTTTTCCACATTTCACTGCTGAACTCTTAAACATAACAGGAACAAAATGATATTTTATAATATAAAAACACAAGGCAGGTAATACAATTAGAACAGTTAAAAGTCCAACTGATAAATTATGAATAAGTAACCCTAGCGCAACAGTCGTCTTGGGCTAAGGCTTACCGCCCAACCGCTTCGTCCCCCACCTCTGCCCACTAAACGCATCATGAGTGGGGCGCAGTACTGGTGGGTGGGACGTGGTCAGCGCCCCGCACATTTAAGTAGCACGGAACATACACAAGATTTTATCTGAATGATTATGCAGGCGCGGAAATCGTAATAAAAACCCAACCAAATCCATCATGTAATTATACTTGCATTTTAGTTCTCTGTCACATGGTAATTCAATTTCTAATTGTAAGTGTGTAAGTCTGGAGAATTGAATCAACTTTTACTGCGAATTATTAAGCAAATATATCAAAGTGTGTTTCTGGATCTCGCAAGTCTTGCAAACGTGTTTCAAATTGTTCAGCGTCAGTCATATCTTCACCAAGAGCACATATACAGCATGTAGCTGTGCCCAACGATGAGACCTCACTGCTGTCCACTGCTGTGATATCACCGGTCGTGGCTCGGCAAGCAAGCCATTGGCTCCTCTACTGCCCACCACTCTTAAGTATTGTACAGCTTGATTATTTAGACCTGACCCTGCAGAAACGCAGAGGAGAAGGTAGTCTAGGGTGGGGGAGAAAGGCTGGCAGTATTCTCCTTACCTGCTTTTGTTACCTGCATTGTGAATACACAGACTCTTCGGCTACTACCGACCCAAACTCCTCCCAGAAGATAGTGGAGTAGTTAAGTACTGCGCATACAGCTAAGCAGATTTAGGTCGAAAAAATCATATGTACCTGCTAGTGCCTGTGCTAAGGAAATACCAATCGTCTACTCACCATCACTTATTTTTATTCATTTTCTGTAAATTAGTCCAGCAAAAAATCCTTTTTCTGCTCCATGTTCATCGAGAACATCTGTTTACACATTTCTTTGTAGATACAAGGCGATACTGGGAACTGAAAGCGGTAATAAAACCTTCAAAGCGAGTCGCTCTGTGCTGCTTTTGAACTTCCACTCTCTGCATGACATCAGGCAAACAAATCGATAGTATAAAGTATGTATGTATAACGTATTGGAAAACGCAAACCAATAACCACCTATATGCCTTAAAATAAGCTGGCATAAACCATGTATTTTAACGCGATCAACGCTTTCGCTTATGCGTATGGTTTACCGGTTACACAAAACTAATACACAATGCATTCAGAAAGAAGGGAGCTTCACAGGTTATTAGCAGAAAATTCAAATTAGAATGTTATTAGTCATGCAAATATCTTAGAAATACGGTTATTTAAATCATAGCCATTATAGTCTGCATCATTCCTGCCCTATTGTATGGCTGCCAAAGCTGGGCCCTCACGGCCAAACAGAAAAGACTTAAAAATATGTCAAAGGAACATAGTGAGGAAAATACTTGACATACCACTAAAAGACAGGATAACCAACGCGAGGCTCCAGGAAAGTACCTCCTCCACGAACACAGTGGAAGCGGGGACCCCTGCATGGAAAGAGAAGTCGAGGAAGGCCAAGAGTCAGATGGGCTGACTCCTTCAGACACTGGAGCAGGACAGCACGATGCAGAAGAGAGTGGAAGAAGCTGGGAAGACAACTCGAAAGGACCAATACCGACAACTAAAGTCATCATATTTCAATGACAGAAGTTTTGAACATTATAGTCTCAAATATCCAATGTTATTTATGGAAACAACACAAACTCCGTCCACGTGGACTGGAATTCAAAGGATACAATAGCCTATGTCATTTCATTTTAGCCACCTTTCAAAAAATAAAAATATAAAAACTTTCCCAAGCAAAGGGAGTTTACCCAGGAGGGTGGCACTTTCTTGAAATCTTCGTGTAGCATTCTTATTAGAACTTGAATACCGAATTTCACATACAACGGTTACATACAACATATTGCCTCCCTGTCCACCATCTCGCAGTTACCCACTCACCCTCATACACATACAAAAGGACCTTTCACTAAAAGTATTTCTCAAAAGATGCATTTCCGATGTAACCTCGATAAGGTTATCCACTAACAGTAGGCGGATGAAGTAAAAATGCAGAACATTATAATGTATGCCAATAAAAATAATGAGAAATTGTACTTAAATGTTCAGCCTATCGACACTTTGAAACTAAAGCTTTTTAGAAGCAATGTTCTTCACTTTCTATTGTGCAACACTTTCATATCATCCAGCATAAATACTTATTTTTCTTTTATTTATTTATTTATTTTTTTTAATTTATTTATTATTTGAAGTCGCTTCAACATAAAAGTCATATCGCGACTAAACAGTGAGGAAAAAAAAAGGAGGAAACATATCATGAAGTTTACAATGAGTTTAAATATTAACTTTGCATGCTTTGATGAACTTGATGATTTTCTTGTGATATTGTTGATCATATTTATTGTGACCATTAGCAGCAGCTATCCTTAGAGGGAAGTAATTAACACACATTATGGCCCATTCTCTAGTCAAATCTTCTAAAACTTGTCACTATATGAAGGTTTGGAAATTCTGTTCTCTTTATACGGCAAACAGATAAAAAAAGTGAATAACGACCTTCCATTTGAGAAAAGTTTATTGCAAAACTCACACAAATAATAAGGAATATCTCCGAACTGGTTCACTAAAAAAATGCTTTTGGACAAGAAGGTAGAGCAATAAGAGTTTGTAAGAATAGTACAAGAGTAGAGAAACTTATATGAGTGCAACACATCAGATTTTGCACTTCGTGAAGTTCCACTTAGCAAATGGGCTATAATATGTGTTAATTACTTCCCTCTAAGGATAGGTAGGTATGCTAACGTTTACAAAACCATTAGTAACATAATTTTGTTTTAAAGCCAGCATGCCTTAATATACGTATTACTTTTGAAATCTCGATATGAAAATTTTGGACCCAATACCTGCCTGCTAGGAATTAAGTTTCTCAAAAAGAGCAACTTCAGTGAGACCTGCGCGAAGGGTGATCTAATCACTAGGCGTCCCACTTTTGGTTTTTCAGTTATGCCACACGCGCCCACACCCACCCCATCCGCCCCCCTCCCCCGCACACCCACACACACACACACAAGGATCTTTTCTATATATGTCTTTTTTTATTCAGGGGGCTTCAAGAAACATATTTGCGGGGAAATCTCACCAAATGTTTATCTGAATAACATGAGACCCAACTTGACATGGCTAAATAAGTCTATACAGTTTGCATTTAGAACGTAAAAATTATTCAATTCCATATATAAAAATGACAAACTTTTTAAGCATTACATTTTCCCCTCCACACTTTACCTCAAATTTATACAAGATTTAGCCGGCAGGATTCAAGAAACATTAATAAATAAGCACTAAAGCTTTGATATCAATATATGTTACAGTTTTGGGGACATCACGATAAAAAATGACGTACCATTCTTTTTAAACTACTCATACTGTAAGAACATGTCTGCTACATATTCTTGCTAATTTAGGTTTTACTCATCTTGAGTTTTTCTTTTCTTAATGCCGATACTACTTGGCTTCGACATCAGGATTTATGGCCATGCGGTCTAAGGCAAGACAGGAGTAGGCAAAGATCGTAGGATCGAATCCTGGTAAAATGTATATTCTGCATTCAAAAGAAACTGTGGTAAAGAATGGGGAGGGCCGAACTAAAGCAATTGGTGATTTGCCACGATTCGATGTTGACGGGTTTCGATTGAATGCAGATACATGCAATTTACCCTTTTTTATGTAAAACAAGTGTCACTCATATTATAACGCTATATATGGGCTCAAGTGACGCACCAAACATCACGTGTTCTGATGGCTGAACGGTTTATATGTCATGGTATGGCTACTTGATGTAGTCAGAGGTTCGCGCCTACTTTCCCTTTTATTCTTGTCACCTGTCACCTTACCGTTATGTTTTATATACCGGATGGAAGGGAAGTCATTACCAGTGGTAGATCTCGGTATTTGGAGCACATTTTGTGTCTTACGTTTTTGTCCCTAACCATTTCCTAAGGAGGTATTTTAGTTTTGTCGAAAACAACCCGGCAACACTGTATATTGTGTGGGTGGCACTTTTCCTAGCTCAGTACATAAACTTCCTAACGGTGAATCTTGAGAACATAAACACACACCGTGTCTTGTCCTTCCGTGTTTGCTGTGCGAGTGTAGATTGATTATTTCATAACCTGGTGTGATCCATAGTTGCTACCGAAGGTATGTCAGAAATAAGTTACTCTACGTATCTTACTGGTAACAAACCGTTAATTCCGTACATTCTTGTTGAATTACGCATCCAACTTGGATCAAAAAGCTATGTATTTTTTCGAAATCGGCTGATCAAAGAACAAAATACCATTCAACTCCTTTGTTTCTAACGCTTCTGTGAAGCACACATTAGAAGGAATGTAATGACTTCCCTTCCACCCTTTATACTTTAACTGCTATGATTCTCAGTGTTCCACTCTATGGTGGGCGTGAAACACCGCGTAATTTTGCTCAGAGACCTCTTTATTAGATTTGAGGTTCTTTTACATGCCGTAAACCTACGACATGGGACCACATGCTTTACTTATATGGATAATAGATAACCATTAGAGACAGAGAGACGTAGCACGCGCATAAGCGTACGCACGCACACACGATATTACGTAATTATAAAGAAGCAAGATCAAATAAGTTGAAATAGGCACATCTTAATCACGTTATTCCTTTTTGTCAGAGAGCAGCATCTGGAAAGCAATTGGCGGTTATTTGGAGCCCTGAGTGAACGTAACCGGCATCTATCGCATGGTGAAGAAGTTGCCGCATCTCAAGGGGCAACTTCATACTCAGCTGTTTTGTTTGACAGAAAACTACTGGCTGAGCGATTGCTTCCATCACGTGGTGAAGATATTGCCGCAACTGCAGGCAGAGAGCTTGATGCTTGACGTTTATTACTATTCCAAATACAGTAATGTAGAATACGCACAAAGCGACCTAATGTAGACTGCGAGGATGTCGAGTTACCGAAATCTTTACTTTCACAGAATAAGGGGTCCGTTATTCACAGACTGCAAATTATACAAATGAATGTTCTAACGCAATATAGGAAACAAAAGTATAACATATTCTGAAATTCGTTACGTATTAATGTTCCCCTTTGTCCTCTGTCTTTAATATATCCAATTTAATTTCTATTGCCTCCAATTTAATTTCTACTGTCATGTTAACTTGTCTTTTCTTCTCGTTCGACATTTTCACTGGCACAAACAACTCGACAATACTAACAGTAAGTCTGGAGTAATGGACGCTGCACTGTAACCTGAAACATGTAACTGAACGTTTAGCTTACCACGTAAGTACTGACTAAAGCAATAAACCTTCCTAACAAGTCTTGTGCTATGTATACACAATATTAGCGGCAAGCTTTTAATTTTGCGACAATGGTCTGCCGGCTGCGTATGTTCAGACGAAATAATGAGATCAATACGCGACCAGCCCTTTTGATGCTGTAAAGGAGAATGCATTAGGTTGTATACCTAAACTAATTAAAATTTACCTACACTGTTTGTTCCGCATAGCGAATTATTACTCAAGTTTAACTACAAAAAATAAATTAATTAATTAAAAAAAACTGATGTGTTTCACTCACATGACTTTCTCTACTCTTGTACTAACCATTCTTACACACTCTTATTCCTATATCTTCTTCTTTTTAGTTGAGATAAACATTTGCAGAAATTATCTTATTGCTTGTTTCCTTGTAAGTGCAAGGGGAATATTAGAATACAGTAAGGTTTTGTGCGATAGTCAGATCGTTTAAAGCTTTGAGATTCCATTCTCTTTGCACAATTAAATATAAAAAAATGAACAATGATGTTCCATTTCACGAAAGTTTGACGCAAACGTTCCTCTCTGTCGAAGACGTCGCCTTTAAGACCTATAAGATCTCGTGTTTGGTGTCCGGACTAGCTCTAGCAAGAGGTCCTAATCTACAGGGTATGCGTGAGTTGTGGTAGGAATGGAACCAAACGAAGAATTAACCAACATTTAACTTTATTTGAAAATTTCCAGATTTGTAGAGAACTGCCGACGATATTTAAATAGAATGTAGCTTTGTAACTTCAACTACAACGTTACAACACTTTAACTTTGTCACCCTTTAGCAACCGCCGAATTATGTATACGCGCTAGCTTACGTACAACTCCCTAGTTGCACGTGCGTTATCTCGACTCGATTCAAGACGAGTGTGTCTTGCGTTGCATTTGTTTTTGCGCGAGCAACACGAAGGAAGCGATTTCCATTGGCTAACTTTAGAGCACGTGATGGTAAGATAGGAATCAGCCCGCGGAATCACCATGGCTTCGTACAAACAAAAATTGTAACCTTATCACTCATTTAATCTGCCTAGGCTTCCATTCTTGAGACTTTAATCTATTCAGCTTTATTACGTCTTCCCCTTAACTATTGACTAGAATATCCTTTTGTTTCTTTCTATTATCAAATATATATTGACATAATCTCGGTTTCAAGTTTTAAGTTTTCACACACATAACAAGGAATATCTCCGAAATAGTTCACCCTACAAGAAAATTTATTGAGACATAAATTGTGTATTTTAGCAAGATCTACATTTTCTGTAGAGTATGATTTGGTCTATCTCTAACGGTTTACCACTATGCAACAGCCGTCCAGAGTAAGTACGACTACAAGGGCTATAGCCAGAAAATTCAAGATACACATTTCATTTGTCATGAAAATATCTCAAATATATGACATTTTAATCAAAATCGTTAGTCATTTTCAAGGAAATCAAACTTTTCGAAACATTTGTCATGTAAAGGGTAGTATAGGGTGGGGCTATTTTCTTCAAAATCTTCATGTGGCATCCTTGAAAGACATTAAACTTAAATACCAACTTTCGTTTTTAACCGACTCTTCGTTTTTGAGTTATGCTGTCCACAGCCTGGCTGACAGACAGACAGTCAGACAGACAGACACACACACACAGACAGACACACACACACACACACACACACACACACACACACACACACACACACACGCGCGCGCGGACCTTTTTCTAAAAATGCTTTTTTTTTTTTTTTTTTTTTTTTTGGATTCAGGGGGTCTCAAAACATATATTTCCCGTGAAATCTCGACATCGAATTTTTGGGTGGAATACAATACTTCCCCTACTTACCAGTAGAGAAAGTAAAAACGTCTAGTTATACGGGATGTCGAGTTAATGGGGTTCTCCTGTACATCAAACGCTAAGTGCTGGAGCTAAAACTTGCGGTAGAGAAACTGCATTGGGGTATTATATCCATCTTCTGCCGCAAGTCACTAAACTTACAATGTAACTTTCCTTCCCTCTTAGTGTAATATTCCACTGTTTTTACCATATGTACTCAACTTTATCAACGTCTTGGCTCCAGGTCTTTAATATTTGCGATCATTGTTATTCGCAAGACCAATAGTATAACTGCTGGCAATGAACAACCAAAAAGGAACTTCTTGTCTCAGAAAAAACAACCTGTGATTCTGATGGTATTTTTTCTCTGAATTCAGATATGATATCGGGTTTTCTCTGTCACGCAAGGTTTCAGGGTGACAGGCATTTATAATTTCAAACACTTCAATATTTTCTACATTCTTAACTACACAATACTCGAACACTCGAACTCACCTAGAAAGTAAGAAATGAGGATTTTCTGCTATATTTTGCCTGTGGAGCGTCCCTCTTGATGGTCCAAATTTAATCGCCCAGCATATTAGGGTTCCATTTGCCTTGATATCTCTTTTCCACAGCTGAAATCTCCTGATGAAAGTGTTCCCCATTCTCATCGCTCACTGTGCCAAGATTTTCCGGGAAGAAATCTAGGTGCGAGTGCAGGAAGTGTACTTTTAAGGACATATTACAACCCAAATTGTTATAAGATGTTATAAAATCACTGACAATACCACGATAATTTTCCACCATTCGAGTTCCCTAAAAAAAAAAAAAACTTTTTTTAATGCTTGCCAAGTTGCTTTCTCCAGTGGATTCAATAGTTCCTCAAACTTCTCATCATGCATTGGTGATCGTATTTGTAGACCCACGAGTATCCCTTCTAAAATGTTTGCTTCACTAATTTTAGGAAATTTCTGTTTTAAATACATGAACCCAGGAGTATTGTCCATGGCTTTGACGAAACTCTTCATTAATCCTAGTTTCAAATGTATCGGAGGTAGATACACATTTTTAGGATTACACAATGCCTCATGTTTCACATTTTTCTGTCCAAGAATGAATGATTCGCGTTTAGGCCATTCTTTTCTAATGTAATGGTTTTTTTCTGTTCGACTATCCCAAAGACATAAAAAAAAACAACAGTGCTTTGTGTAACCAAGCTGCAGACCAAGAATAAGTGCAATAACTTTCAAAACACCACAAATATTCCATTCATACGCTGCATATTGAAGCTTAGCCAATATAAATTTAAAGTTGTTACATGTTTCTTTTATACTAGCAGAGTGAGCCACAGGTACTGATGGGAATGTATTGTATGGAAAATACGTGTTTTAGGGCACACTGACTTTGAAAATAAGAAAAAAGCACGGGTGCGGGTAGTTCAATACAGCATAATCCAAAAACGAGTTGTCCAATGAATACAAAACTTCGAATTTATGTTCAGCATCTACCAAAGGTACGATAAAAATATTTAAAACAAAATCCCGGCACTAAACTACTCTTTACATGGATGACTTTTCAGAACTTTTTATTCTCTCAAAAGTGGTCCTAACGATTTTGATTAAAATACCACTCCGACGTTTACGTGATAAATAATCATGGTTCAAAGCTTTGATTGATATGAAATACTAAATAATACTAATAGTAAAACTAACTTCGTTTAATTTTGTGTGGTGTCGTTTATCTGTCTTGTGTATTCATGCGATGAGATAAGCAGCCAATAAGGCGATAAACATGGCTGCTTCTGAAAGTGTGAGTGATAATAAAGATGAAATATTGCGCTCTAAAGGTAAGCCTGTGCAAGGGGTCCCGGGTTCGATTCCCGGCAAGGGGTTACGAATTTTTCTCCAGCCAACATTATTCCTCATCTTTCCTTAAGTCTGGAATTATGAATGAAAGTGTGAATGTGTGTATGAATTCAACGTATAAAAACCCCAAAAACTGAAAAACCCACTGTTAAACGAGTAACACCATTGCCAATAACCAAGGCCGCCGATATAACCTCTGCAGTTAAAGGCGGGATAGAAATGGAACACTTTTCTTCGTGTTAGTTGAGATGAACATTTGCAGAAATCGTCTTATTGCTATTTTCTTGCACGTACTAGGGGAATATGGGCATACAGTAGGTTTTGAGCGAAGGTCAAATCTTTCAAAGCTTTGAGATTCCGTTCTCTTTGCACAGCTAACATAAAAAAATGAACGATGCTGCATTTGACGAAAGTTTATCCCAAACCAACACAAATAACAAGAAACATCTACGATATGGTTCACTTTCCAAAAAATTATTTGGACATATATTGTGTTTTAATGAGATCTACATTTTTTGTGCAGTAAGATCTGGTCTATCTCTTACGGTTTATGAACATTCAAAAGTCATCCAGAGTAAACAGGACTACATAGGCTAAAGCCAGAACTTTCAAAATATACATTTCATTCGTAATCGAAATATCTTAGACATGTCATTTTAATCAAAATCGTTAGAGCCATTTTCAAGAAAATCAAAACTTTCGAAAAATTGTCCATGTAAAAGGCAGTTTAGGGTGAAGCTATTTTCTTCAAAATCTTCGTGTCGCATCCTTGAAAGACATTAAACGTCAATACCAACTTTGGCTTTAACCGACTTTTCGTTTTTGAGTTATGCTGTCCACAGACTGGCAAAAACTCACACACACACGCACACACACACACACACACACACACACACACACACACACACACACACACACACACACACACACACGGACATTTCTTTAAAAATGTTTTTTTTTTATTCAGGGGACCTCAAAACACATATTCCGGTGAAATCTGGACACCGAATTTTTGGGTGGAATACAATACTTCCTCCGATAATGCCGCCCGCCCTAAACCAGCATCAAACTGCCGCTTGTTGTGGATACATTTCTCTTTATTGAATCATGTAGGAACAGAGTTTTCTACTGGAGATCATATCGGTGAATTCTCCATACTTCACAATACCCTACGCCCAATTCTTGCCCACGACGAAGAACCTATTTCATTGAACCACCGCAATTGTTTGCCCAGATCGGAAGAAACGGCGACGCCAGGACTTGTGACGTGCACTGTTCATGTAACTTATGTTGATTCATTAGGCACTTCATTACTCCTAGAATCCCACCAAGTCACCTGGCAAATGCTGCATAACTTCCTCCATTCTAATAAAGCATTTTCACAATTGACACACATTGCACAAGAGTAAACTGAATAGTGGGTACATATAAAATGAAGAAATGTTAGAAATTCAGAGTGAGGCAACAATCGGAATATTTGTGGACAGAGAAACAACACAAAACAGTGTCAGCAACCGACAGACAAAACTTCACCGCCAAGCTATTCAAAACAGGCGCACTTTTTGAATGCCCTATAATTCTGTTTTCAGTGCTTTCTTCTACTTTTATTTATTTACGTTTGAAGCAACAGGCACCCAGTACTGGACACTCGTGTTGAAACCATCTCTCTTTTAAACGACTATCCAACAATGCGTTCATAAAAACCAACCTGGAAGAGTTGGACGAAATTGCACAACAAAATGACAGCTACTAATTTTAAATCCCCCACTGAAAAAGTTATAAAAGCCCGCTTCCTTAACATTGTACCAGCATTAGCAGTAAATAAAGAAGAAATCGCCACGTTTACAAAGCGAAATTACTCTTCGCTGAGCTGACACAGTAAAGCCGCAAAAAACACTGACCAAGCAGCGAAACATAACCGGGAATCGATTTGTAGTAAACTTATTAACGTTTACCGCAAAAAGAAGTTTCTCCGTTGAATAAGCCAGTTACCCAATGTTCTAAATGGTCACCTTAAGGGCTTTCGCTCACTGCTAACAAAGCGAAAACGGACGACATGACTCTTTCCTCTGATCCAAATAAGAATTTAAACACTGTTTGAACTAGTATGTATTACCCAGTTCAAAATAATTTTTGGAGACACGACTTGCATAAAATATTTTTGTATTTACTACGCATAAACATGTGCGTAGAAATGGCCAAGTTCGAAACAACTTCCCATTACGAAGATAATCCCCAATATCAAATGAATAAATTTCAATAACCAGAATTTACACTCTTCGAACAGCGCACCGCATCCAGAGATTGATGCAATTGAAATTACAAGCACTGATTGTGGCGGAAACACTATTTTAACAGGGCGAACTTTTGAATAAACAAAAAGCAAACCCCAAAAAAGAGTGATCCTGCAGCAAATCTTAAGTTCTCTCAAAATGCAACTCTTTCATATTTTGGAACATAGCTCTAAAACTAAGAGTCAATTTCGTTTATTTTATACATATTTAACTGGAGAATATAGTGTTGGTTAAGCGAAAACAGAATGCAACATAGCTTAAATTAGCTTTTGTCTGCTAAAGATACTAAAATTACTTTCTCTCCTCGGTTTGCATAAAACAAAAATCTGACGAGCTGCACTCGCATGTCTTTCTCTCAACAAGTATTCTATCTTCTTCACATTAGTAGCCAAAACTTTTGTGGAAATGGTTTTACTGCACCTTTCGCGTAGTTGTCTACTGTCTCTGGACTTCGAGAAAGCCTTCTTCATGATCTGGTACGCGGGTCTCCTGCTCAAGTTCATTTACGTGGTACTCCCTACTCACACCATTATACCTCATACATAGATCTTCTCTAGTCTCAGTTGCGGGAAACAAACATACAAAGGCCGTAAGAGGCGGAGTCCCCGAAGGTTGTGTTCTACATCCCACGCTTTTTACCATCTACGTGGTGAACCTACCAACAGAGCAGCACGTCAACATATGCTGACGACGTGCTGTTGTACTTAACCCACGCAGAATCGTCTAGCGCCTTCCGACACCTCCGCCTCTTCCAGGAGTGGTGCAGGCGTTCGCGATTGTCTATTAACCCGGAGAAAAGCCACGCCATTCTCTTCCCTAAGCGCCGCTTTCTCGCCTTCACCTATCTCAGGAGTAGGACAGAATGGACGAGTACCATCACCTATCTGGGAGCGAAGCTAAATAATCGCCTGTCTTTTGGGGACTATATCAGGAACCTGTCACAACACCCATGGGACATCGGCCTTATTGTATCCTATATTAAGGTCCGGGATATATTTTCCCTAAAAGTTAGGCCTGTTATGGGCCCCCCTAATCTCCGTCCTTCTTTACGTCTGTGGTATTTGGAGCATGGTTGCAGATTCCAGTCTGCTGTTTCTGCAATTCGTATCGAATTAGTCTCCGGGCCATCTATTCTGCACACCGCTCCTTCGCCGTGAGACTATCATAAGAAGCCTTAGTTTTTCCACGTGTAGAGGATGAAATTCGGCGCCAGGCCCGGCTCGTTGCCACCCTATCGGAGCGGGCTAGGTAGCTCTCTTGGGATTACAACACCAGAGCACGCCGCTTGAGGGGTCACTTGCTTCACCGCATGGCAAACTAGGTTTCCCTATAGCATCTCAATCTAAGAAGACCTTTTGTGTGCACAGCATGGCGTAGGAATGTTAACATCGGGGCAACTACACCAGCAGCAAAAGCTCAGCTCATATGCAATGCTACCTAGAGATGCTTAGAATTTCAACATTTAGAAGTCAACCCCAATAATTATTTGGATACAAATTACACCAGTAGTGCATGAAGATCGTCCCCCTGACCAACAGCCGTTGAGGAGGGTATCTTGCTGCCTCCTTTCGTGACCGAAACTTCAATTACGTCTGCCATTCTGCAAACCCACACCTCGTCGTATAAATGATTAAGCCCCAACAAACGTAGGTATGAATGACACCCCTCGTGCTGCCCCAGGGGGCTAACACTTCGTATTGGGCGTCGACAAATTCCCTTGCAAATACAATAGTTATTGGGAATTACATTAGACTTAAGCTATATGCGAAGCATTAAAGAGCCGGTCGATATATGATGGTTTTGAAATGCCATTCTCTTTGTATGATCCGGGCATGAAAATATCTCTTCACTCACATAATTTTCTCTTCTCACGCTTGAACAAAGTATTCTTATAAACGTTTATTCTATGTGTTGCACGTTAATCCGGAGAAACGTTTGTACAAATGTTTTTATTGCACATTTCCATACGGGTGCAAATGTAAATACAAGAACTCCTAGGTTAAGCGATAGTTAGGTCTTTTAAGTGCGGAGAGTTAATTGATGGCTTTAAAATTTCATTCTTTGCATGGCTCGGACATTAAACAAAAGAGCAAGACTTCCTATATGAGAAAAGTATACTCATTTAAAAATACCAACCAATAATACGGAACTCGAAAATTGTGATCTAACGTGTGCCTTAACAAGCTTTACATTTTTGGGTAGTAAGATTTTGCCTATCTCTTGCTGTTTAACAGTTATGCAAAGTAATCAAGAATGAAGAGGACTTCACATTTTTCCAGAAAGCATCTTAAACATGTGTTATTTTAATCAAAGTCGTCAGAGCCGTATTTGAAAAAATAAAAATATTTGAAAAATGCTTAACGTAACAGCGATTCACAAAGTAGCACTCGCGATTACAGCCCCTGCAAGTTCACGGGAGGGAGGTCTACGTAGTAACACCATGATACTACTATCAGCACGCGCCAGTCAAACGGCTAAACGGGTGCGAACTGCGCATTACTACAGCAAACAGTAGAATGATTAGGCCTAGTAGGTGAGTTAGCAAAAGAATGAAGTTATGCACGGTCTGTCTGTAGAGCAGACGGGCAGAACCGGTTCCCCACACTATACAGTCGCATGCACTACGAATGCGCATAACTTGAATCCTCTTTAATCTAGCTGCACTACTAAACATAATAATGAGTCTCTAAAGTCTAAACCAATAAAAACCCCAAGAAAACGTGCACAAGACTACAAGGAAGAATGGAAAGAATATTCCATGATATCAATATATAAGCCAATATATACAGGGTGTCAAAAATAGAATGTTGTGCTGGATCGCAAATTAGCCGGTTTTCAAATAGAAGCACCTGTCCGGAAATGCACGGTTTGGACGCTGGAGAGCGTCGAAGCTTGAGAATGAACGGTTGTGACAATTTGCTAGCATTCGTTTTGGTATCTTAATACGGAAGGTATGCAATCCTTTAACCATCTATGTACTTGGATGAACGATCTGAGCAGCACAACACTCCTGCGCATGCGCTAAATTCCTCCATAGGGTCCTTGGTGCACATACTACTGCGTTACTTGTGCGTTTGGAAACCGATCATTTGTTGTCCCGCATACTAAGCGTGTTTTCTTTTTTCTTTTCTTTTCTTTTTTCTTTCTTTTAGGGAATTGCACTCTGTATAGTTATGTGAAGATTTTTTTTCTCCAAACTAAAACCAGTAAAATAAAATTAAAGGTCTCGCATTTCTGATGAATAATTTTCTTCGCAATTAAAATAGCTGCGATATTTCTGTAGATCTTGGCGGCTACAGTGCTGCAGCTGCTCCGTTTACTTCCCCTTCCTCCGAACCCACCTGCTGTTGTGCGATACAGTAATGACATCACAGAGTTCATATTTAGCCGCCCTTTGATGTAAAGGATACTTTGGGATGGAGGGATTTTCGTTTTGGCATCCTTATAAAATGCTGGACTTGAACATCAAGTTCGGCATTTCACAAACTATTCGTTTTTGAGAACCTAATGTTGTTCACAGACACAGGCGCGCGCGGGACTTTTTTTTTCTCCAGCATTTAGGATATCCAAAATCGTATATTCAGTAAAATTTAGCATCAAGTTCTTGGTTGGAATGTAATTTGTTCTGTACCACTGTGTACCTGGTAGAGAAACTAAAAATTAGGTCGTCATTGCTGCGAAATGCTATTTACATGTACAGTTGCTTTACATACGCCATGGTTTTAACTTGCGATGCGGTCGAGGTTACTGAATGGCTTCCTTAATTGGCTTTGGCAACAAGCAGTTGCTTATGGCGACAGCTGAGTGTCCTAATCTGTCCTCTTTACGCTTGAAGGTTTAGGCCATCTTGGAAGGAGATTCTGTTCAACCATCGATTGATGCGACGTTCCCAATTCCTGTAACTTCTTGCTTGCTCTTTCTTTCCAGTTTTTAACCCTGTTTGACGTCCTTACAATATCTAGATCATATTGCAAAATTAACCAGTATGTTCTTTATTATACATGATTTAATATGTGCACGATAAAGGGACTTGGAAACGCAGTTGCAGAAGTACTGTTCGTTATTTGCAGACGTAACCTTCTGCTGTAGCTCGAGAAGCCCTTCTTGGAAAATACTACAACCTGATAACGAGTACTGAGTTACCTGTAAAAAGATTATTAGTGTTAATTGAAGAAAATGAACACCGTTCACCTATCAACTAGGCGGCCCGGGTTCGACACCAGGGATCCACATGTGATATTGGTGGTGGACGAAGTGGACGAAGGTGAATTAATTCCACAATTTGCTCCATATTTCCATTCAATGATTTCGCCCGCATTTTATGTCCTCTTCCTATCACGCCTGGTGCTTGGCTATCACCCGCTTCCAGGTCTTCACTATGTCCGGCCCATAGGTGCTACCTGTGCTCCTCGAGAGGCATCTGACCCTAGGCACTAGATCACTGTTTACCCCAGTGCTACATAAGCGGAGGGTAATCAGATAAAGAAAAAGAAGGGAGAAAAAAAGAAAATGAACGCCAATAAGGAGCTAGGTGATTTGAAGCACAGGCAATGTTATACTGAAATGTTACAGAGATGCTTATATTTAAAATACACTCTGACTATAAACCCCGGGCAAGTATGACAAGAATTTCAGATGAAAATGCGAATAACACTATGGTACATGACTGATATGTCTATGAAATGGAAGTTCAGTACATTGTTTGGCTTCTGCAAGAAGGGCGAACTTCTTAGAAACAAGACATAACACAGCACGGACGGTATTTGCTGATTCATTCAAAGTCAAAAAGAAAGGTCTATCAAGAAGTAGGTTGTTACTCTACCTCCAGCTCTATCAAAAGAGTAGACGTAATTGTCATTGACAGACAAGATAGCGAATTAATTCTTGACCCTACAACCTGATTTTTAAAAGAATCTAGACCAAATTAAGCAGCTTGATGTGGGATAGAAAACTACACTATAAGCTTGGCATTGCTTATTTAAGAGACAAATACCAACGTACAAACTGGCAAGGCACTGGCCTACTGTTTGGTGCTCGTGGAGTGATTACTAAGTTAATGTTGATGTGTTCCGACCCCTGAATGACTTAGAAGATACTCGTTTGTTGTAGATTTTACATAATTTGTATATTGCACTAAATGATATAAATCATTCCAAAATAGCTGTCCTATTTCCAAACTTAATAATAATTTTGTACATTATTAGTCTTTATCTGTCAAATATCTTTACATCCTTTTTGCTTATACTTTATTTACTGGTAAGTAGGGGAAGTATTGTATTCCACAAAAATTCGATGTCGAGATTTCACCGGAAATACATGTTTTGAGACCTCCTGAATCAAAAAAAAAAAAAAAAAAAAATTAGAGAAAGGTCCGTGTGTGTGTGTGTATGTGTGTGTGTGTCTCAGTCTGTGGACAGCATAACTCAAAAACGAAAAGTTCGTTGAAAACCAGAGTTAGTATTTAAGTTTAATGTTTTTCAAGGATGCGACACAAAGATTTTGACGAAAATAGCCCCACCCTAAAATACCCATTACATGGAAAATTTTTCGACAATTTTGAATTTTTTAAAAATGGCTCTAACGATTTTGATTAAAATACCATATGTTTGAGATATTTTTACGACAAATGAAATGCATATCTTGAATTTTCTGGCTATAGCCCCTGTAGTCGTATCTATTCTGGACGACTTTTGCATAACTCGTAAACCGTTAGAGATAGACCAAATCATACTATACAAAAAACAAAGATCTTGGTAAAATACACAATTTATATCCAAATAAATTTTCTTGTAGGGTGAACCATTTCGGAGATATTCCTTATGTGTGTGAGTTTCGGAAAACTTAAAACTTTAGTGAAATGGAACATCGGTGTTCATTTTTTTATATGTTAATTGTGCAAAAGAACGGAATCTCCGCACAAAGCCTACTGTATTCTAATATTCCCCTTGCACCTACAAGGAAATAAGCACAAATTTGTACAAATGTTTATCTTAACACGAGGAAGATACGGGAATAGGAGTTTGTAAGAATGGTTAGTACAGGAGTAGAGAAAGTCATGTGAGTGCAACACATCACATTTTTTTATATGCTAAGTTGCAAAGAGAACGGAATCTCAAAGCTTTGAAAGATTTGACTATCGCACAAAGCCTACTGTATTCTAACATTCCCTTTGCACCTATAAGGAAATAACAATAAATAACACGAAGAAGATATGGTAATAAGAGTTTGTAAGAAGGGTTAGTACAAGAGTACAGAAAGTCATGTGAGTGCAACACACCAGATTTATCCTTTATCATTCATATTTAAAAACTGTCTTATTCTAGATTTCTTAGCATGCTGTGTCTTAATGACAACCCTAAAGTAGCACAACTATGCAACTGCTGGATTCTCTCTCTATAATCTGCAAGAGGCAACGGCAATGCGTCCATTACAGATCAATAACGATTCTCCGCTATAGTTTATTTAGAGCCACCTCAGTGCTCTATAAAGAAAAGCAATACCTTATCTGGAAAAGGAATTCTTGCGTCTCCCCATACCGTGCTGGGTTTGTCGCACTCCTCACCAGAGGCACCAGTAATGCTCAAACGGAAATTCAGGCGGCAGTAAATGGTTTTTCTCGGATTCTAAATGCGTAGAATACCCCATTGATACTGATCAGACTTCACCAGCAGTAAGCTTGTTGGCATAAATAAATAATTACCATCTAAAAGTCACATAAACCCGGGACATAAAGTACTTACAATTGTAAGTCGCCCTTGGGGTATTTATCTTTGATGTGAGATTCCCTTGTGGTTAACCGGGAAAAAGTACGAATCAGCTGGGGAATTTAATGTCGTACTGGCAAGTTGGCCATGGTAGCTTAGTCGTTAAAGCAGCCGCTCAAATAGCAGAAGATCCATGGTTCAAATCCCGGCTATGGCAATGAATTTTTCAGTTTCTGCTTCAACCCCTTAAAAAGTAGTTTTAAAAATCTGATGTGTTGCACTCCTCTTGTACTAACCATTCTAACAAACTCTTATTCCTATACCACCATGTTAGTTGAGATAAACATTCGTACAAATTATCTTATTGCTTATGTCCTTTTAGGTGCAAGGGGAATATTAGAATACAGTAGGCTTTTGTGCGACAGTCAAATCTTTTTGACCTTTGAGATTCCGTTCTCTTTGCACAGTTAACGTGTAAAAAAATTAACAACGTTGTTGCATTTCGCTAAAGTTTTAAGTTTTCCGAAACTCACACACATAACAAGGAATATCTCCGAAATGGTTCACCCTACAAGAAAATTTATTGAGACATAAATTGTTTATTTTATCAAGATCTACATTTTTGTAATGATTTGGTCTATCTCTAACAGTTTACCAGTTATGCAAAAGTCGTCCAGAGTAAATACGACTACAGGGGCTATAACCAGAAAATTCAAGATATACATTTCATTTGCCATAAAAATATCTCAATCATATGGCATTTTAATCAAAATCGTTAGAGTCATTTTCAAGAAAACCAAAATTTTCGAAAACTTTTCCATGTAAAGGGTAGTTTAGGGTGGGGCTATTTTCTTCAAAATCTTCGTGTCACATCCTTGAACGACATTAAACTTAAATACCAACTTTGGTTTTTAACCGACTTTTCGTTTCTGAGTTATGCTGTCCACAGACTGACACACAGACACACACACACACACACACACACACACACACACACACACACACACACACACACACACACACACACACACACACGGACCTTTTTCTAAAAATGTTTTTTTGGATTCAGGGAGTTTCAAAACATATATTTCCAGTGAAACCTCGACATCGAATTTTTGGGTGGAATACAATACTTCCCCTACTTACCAGTAGAGAAAGTAAAAATGTTGTATGGTTTCATCAGCGTGTTTCTATGATAGCGGCAGACGGCAGCGAGCGCCGAGGATGCGCAAAGGCCAAAAGTCGGGCAGCCGGTTCGGAAATTTTCTGATCTCTGGGTATAAACACAACCAAAAGTAAAAAGAAAACAAACAAAAAAATATCAGACAGCAGTAAAACGAGTGAACATCACTGCCAATAAATAATTTGTTCCAAAGGCAAAGGTGCCACCGTGGTCTAAGATGTTAAAAGGTGGCATGTACATGAGGGAAATGTAATTTCTATTTCACTGTCAGGTTCTCCGGGGCTTACATGAGAGCACGGCACACATTAGGAATCACCATTCTTTCTCTGGAAATTATGCCAATCAAGCTGCTACAGAAGCTCGCTAAATGTGTTATACCTTCTCGTTCTCTCAAAGCACAAAGGGAAAATCATTCAATTTTCGCTATATGACTTCCGTAATTTCGTTGAGTACAAAGCGAGGTTAGGCCTTTGTTCCCCCAAGCGCTTGATATGATGCCTAACACGTACACAACATCAAACTGCGTTAATTTACATAATGGCAGGTTGCAATACGGAAAGTAACACGTTTCGGTTTCAGCAATTAAGCTGAGGGATGTACACACACATAAACACATTCAGAGCACAAATTGCCCATCTTCTGTCCCACCAATATATTTACAACCGCTAAAATAACCTAAACAATGCCTAGAGGTAGGCACTAAAAACTTAAAATAGGTAGCCAAAAAGCATTAAAACAAATTCAAAGTATGCAATAATATTGGCCTTATCAGCAATGATAAGCATTTAAAGGCACCATCTTTTATTCATTTATCACTTAAAACCACTTTGACATGACAGAAGGGTACAGAAACATCAATCAAATCTGTATATTAAAATTCCGCTATTCTCTGTAAAATGACTGAAAAATCGTGAAATTTAAGATTTTTAGGTTTATGCATATAAATGTTCCCCAATTGCCCATCATCGGTTGACAGTGAAATTTTTCAGATTCCACCATTTTTAACGTCTAGCACAGGTTTTAAATGTTATGTGTGCTACATTGAAACATTCTTTCTTTGCTTAAATTTTCGGCAGTATTTTAAAACAATGTGGATCAAAAACAACTCAAATTTAACGGAAAGGAGTGGTTAAGCTATGAATCTGATAGAGACTATTAGACAAAACAAGGAAGGTGTGACAAACAAGATCATGATGCATGTATGTAGAAAAATTGGTTTGTCTCGACTTCACATTCTTTTACTTTCTCTACTGGTAAGCATTTTTAGAAAAAGGCCTGTGTGTGTTTATCTGTGGTCAGCATAACTCAAAAAGGAAAAGTCGGTTAAAAACCAAAGTTGGCATTTATGTAAGTTTAATGTCTTTCAAGGATGCGACACGAAGATTTTGAAGAAAATATCCCTACCCTGAACTACCCTTTACATGGAAACCTTTTCGAAAATGTTGATTTTCTTGAAAATGGTTCCAACATTTAAAATGTCATGTTTGAGATATTTTTATGACAAATGAAATGCATATCTTGAATTTTCTGGCTATAGCCCCTGTAGTCGTATTTACTCTGGACGACTTTTACATAACTGGTAAACCGTTAGAGATAGACCAAATCATACTATACAAAAAATGTACATGTTGCTAAGATACACAATTTATGTCTCAATGAGTTTTCTTTTAGGGTTAACCATTTCGGAGATATTCCTTGTTAGGTGTGTGAGTTTCGGAAAACTTAAAACTTCCGTGAAATGGATCATCTTTGTTCATTTTTTTATATGGTAAGTGTGCAAAGAGAACAGAATCTCAAAGCTTTAAAACATTTGACTATCGCTCAAGGCCTACTGTATTCTAATATTCCCGTTACACCTACAAGGAAATAAGTAATAAAATAATTTGTACAAATGTTTACCGTAACTAACACGAAGAAGATATAGGAATAAGAACTTGTAAGAATGGTTAGTACAAGAGTAGAGAAAGTCATGTGAGTGAAACACATCAGAATTTTTTAATACACTATCTGCTTAATGCACATTAAATTTTGTGCTAGCTACCTAGAATTTTTCCAGCATGTGTACCATTTATGTGACTTCAACTTCAGTCTTTGGTTTCAAATCTGAAGGTTCGTTTAGGTTTAAAAAAATAAACTCACAAAAAGTTTTAAAAAGTGCTTTCAATTTCCACAAAAGAAAAAAAAAATACGACCGTAATTACTTTAAAAGTAATTATTTTTTGCTTCTGCCAGAGATTGATCGCACTTTTTCTGACAGAGTTCATAACGTGATAAATCAGTTGTAATAGTTTAGTTTTTTTTATGCGCGTGGAATATTTTGAATATTGAGGTATTTTCACATTGTAAATAAATTGAATAATTAATTCCCTATAAACTATAAAAGAGATTGTGCTGGAACTGTGTGAGGTAGCACGTAAGATAAACACAGTTAAGTGTGCAAAGTATTGGGTTTATACTTATAAAAATATAGAAAATTCAAATTTCAGTGGCACAGTCCCTTAAGGCAGCATAAACTTCAATATGTATTTCTTTAAATTTACACTCTTCGTTTACTACACGTTTTAATGGCACCCCTATAAACTAATTTTTCTCTTAAACACATTTTACACCCCCAATCTGGTTTGTATTCGTAATTATTATTGAATTTGTTACGCATTATTGTTAAACAGGTATTGCTGCGTTTGCAAAGCTATTAGTGTAAACTTTTAGGTTAGTACTGTGCTTTCCCCCACAGAGGAAGGAAACAAACAGCACTTTGTGTTAACGAACAAAACAATAATTGATTTCCCAGTCGCAAAGCGCTCCTTTAAACCAGGGACACCATATGTGTTTGTATGCAAACTCGTAAGACCAAGATTGCGATTCTAATTGCTGATCATTCGAGCTCATTACATTGGTGCTTCCGCTGCATATTATTGCTATGCCCATATACACATATATGGTTATGGGAAAGTCTGATGTGTTGCACTCGCATGACTTACTCTACGCTTGTTCTAACCATTTTTACAAACTCGTATTCATCTATCTTCTTCATGTTAGTCGAGATAAACATTTGTAGAAATTATGTTATCGGTAGTTTTCTTGCAGGTGTAACGGGTTATGAGAATGCAGTATGCTTGGAGCTGGTCGCTATACAAATGCTTTGGAATTCGCTTGTCTATACACCGCAAAGAGGTAAAAAGTGAATAAAAACGTTCTATTGAGAAAAGTGTATTGCAGAATTCGCTACGCACCCACGTACAAAGTATTTGGACATAACTTGTGTGTTTTAACGAGATTTACATGTTCTATATAGTAAGATTTGGTCTATCTCTTACGATTTATCAGTTATTCAAAAGTCATCAACGGTGAACAGGACTACATGGGCTATGGCGAGAAAATTCAAAATATATATTTCTCTCGCCATAAAAAATATCACAACCATATGACATTTTAATCGTTGGAGCAATTTTTGAGAAAATCAAAATTTTCGAAGAATTTTCTAGTTAGAGGGTAGTTTAGGTTGGAGGAATTCTCTTCGAAATCTTCGTATCGCATCCTTGAATGATAAGCCTCAAATCCAACTTTGGTTTTTAATGGACTTCTCGTTTTTGAGTTATGTATACTGTTCACAGGTCTACCGGCGCGCGCGCGTACCTTTTTTTTTTTTTTTTTTTTTTTTTTTTCCCATTCAGGGGCCTCGAAACCTACTTCCGGTGAAATCTCGACATTCAATTTTTAGGTGGAGTACAATACTAACCATCTTACTACACGTAGTAGAGAAAGTAAAAAATGAAGCATTTATATATCATGAGTTTAGTTTCTAATGTTATTTTCTTGCCGTGGAAGATGGGGCGCACAACAATGCTGCCGCCCCTCGTTGGCAATATCTTGTAGGCAGATGTTCGATAGTAACCTCCTATTTATCGTGAAGCCTTAGTATGTGACTTGCTGATGAGAGGCGCCGGCGTTTTAAAAAGTACGCCAGCTAACATTTTGTAGGAAATACTTTCAATTTTCCAGTCGTGTTGCCACGAAAGGAAGCGCTCAACATACCCCACCACTTGAAGTAGGCTGTGAAGTGGAGGTTTGTCAATTGCAGTAACATCGGCATGCATACCGACCCTGTAGCTGACGTCTACAGGAAACACGTTGTAGTAAAGGATGTAAGGGATTCCTTGAAGTACGCCAGCTTGCATGGGCCGTGGACGTTAAAGTCCCTGTTTCCCAGAAACCTCTGCAAAACCATCAGGAATTATGTATTGTCGGTAACGAGATACGTTTTAAGCACTAGGCTTGTTTTCTGTGTATACATTTCATTGAATTTTTCATTCGTATATTCCAATTTCGACAAAGAAACTGCAATATTGAATTTCAGATAATCACACCGCACTTCTCAACCATTTCGCAAGGTTACTCTTTGGTTTTAACATTATCGTAGGCAGAAAAAGGTAGTACTAGAAAAAGGTGTGTGTGTGAGAGAGAGAGAGAGAGAGAGAGAGAGAGAGAGAGAGAGAGAGCGTGTGGGTGTGGGTGCGTGTGTGTGTAAACAGCATAACTCAAAAAGGAAAAGTCAATTAAACACCAAAGTATAAGTTCAACATCTTTCAAGGATGCGTCACGAAGATTTCGAAGAAAATTCCTGCACCTAAATTATCCTTTACATCAATAGGCGTCCAACCTTAGCGCCTGAGACCTCCGAAGAGCACACAAGGGGGCCACGCTGAAAACCGTGGGACAGGACCACGGAATAGGAAAGATCCCTGCTGGTGAGACAGGAGTTATAAACCTAAGACCTTACAAACTAATACTTATAATAGACCCAGAAGAGTAAGAGGGTGATGAAGAGTAGCGGTCAAACCAGCTACACGTGGCAACAGTTAATAAACATGGAAGGGGTGAAATGAGGGTGAGCGGCTCGGGGCCCCGGGTGCGCCAAACCCGGACCAACCGTAGTAGGTCCCTATGGGGGGAGGGGGGTATTTTGAATTCTATAAACTATGTAGTCCTGTTTACTCGACGATTTTTGAAAACTGGTAACCCGTAAGAGAGACCAAATGTAGATCTCGTTAAAACAAGCAATTTAAATCCAAATAAATTTTTTAGGAGTGAACCATTTCAGAGATATTCCTCGTTATTTCTGAGAGTTTCTCAATACTTAAATTTTTCTCAAATGGAAGAACGTAATTCACGTGTTTATCTCTCAGCCGTGCAAAGAGAACGGAATCTCAAAGCCTTCATATAGCCACCAGGTTTGACCATCCCATCGCTTAAAGCCTACTGTATTCCCACATTCCTATTGCACCCACAGGAAAATAAGGAATAAGATGATTTCTACAAATGTTTATCTCTACCATCATGAAGACAGAGGAATAAGAGTTTATAAGAGTAGTACAACAGCAGAGAAAGCCGTGTGAATGCAACACATTAGATTTTTTTTTTTTTTCAGTGTCCTGTACCATAAAACGCATATTTGAAGTATAGGAACAATAAGTAATTCAATTCATGAAGTGTAATAATGCATTTGCAATTCAATCGTATCAACAAATTAATGAACATCACAGGAAAGGACTAAAAGTTTTACTTTCACAGTTTCAAGTTACTTACGACGTGGCCGTTGTATCAAAACCAACTGAGAGCCCTTTATTCAGTCCTTGATAACATTTAAACAATTCTACGTTTAATTAATGTGTATTCCAAAGAGAAATACATTTTAGAAATAAAACCTACATACAGATCATGACTAAGTAAGGGCAGTTGCGACTGAAAAACTCCTATGCCGCTTTTCTCTATTGGCATACTTGACAGTAATCGATATTCGTTTTTTCTTATTATTAATTGATAACTTTATTGAACACTTAGTACTTTACAGTTATGCTCATAAACATGTCAATTACACGTCCTGAAACATGGTAAGGACCTTATCCAATGATAGACCTTATGTACAACACTGAAATTTGCACCTGACCAAAAATAGGCGATTCTAATAGATTTTTAAGCACAAACTTCAGAACTGAAATCCGTTTTGTGATATCACCTAACGTTTTTGGGACTTGCAAAAACCCCAGCGCTACGCCACTACCACCGCCGCAACCTTTATCGGTCGGCTCACCGTCTCAACATCTGTTGTCATTCAAGGCTGATAAGAGTTTTATTGCAGGCGAGGTAACTCCAGCATTTTGACAAAGGGCTTAAATATGACTTCTTTGAAAGGTTTTCTTTGTTAATGGGCTCATGCAACAACTGAGTGACAATTACAATCCATCCGAATGGCGTCTTTTCATTGATTCGTCGAATCAGTTTAAAGTCAGTTTTATTACATACTGTTAACTTTTATACTTCCTCCCTTTAGCTCATGCTGTCCAGATGAAAGAAACATATGAGAATTTGAAGATCTGAAAGCTACAAACTATGCAAAGTATGAATGGCAAATCTGCGGAGATTTAAAGGTCATAGGGTTACTCCTGGGTATGCAGAGTGGTTTCACCAAGTTTTGTTGTTTTATATGTGAGTGGACAGTCGGGCTAAAGTAAAGCATTATGAATTGAGTGGCCTGTAAGGAGTGCTTTAATATCGGGTGAAAAGAGTTAAGTATGAAGCATTAGCTAAGGACAAAATTTTGCTACCGCCGCTTCACATTAACTTAGGCTTAATGAAAAATTTTGTAAAGGCTTAGAACAGAAAGAGTAGGGGTTTTCGGCATTTTAAAGAAAAGTTTCCAAGAATAAGCGAAGCAAAATTAAAAGAAGGTATTTTTATGGGCCCAAAAATACGCAAATTGATGGAAGACAGGCATTATGAAGAACTACTTTCCGAAAACAAGAAAGCAGCATGAGTGGGATTCAAGACAGTGTGCAAAAATTTCCTGGGAAACACAACAGCTGACAACTGCAAGGCAATTCAGAACACGCTAAAAGCATTTAGTATGCAATATGTCCTTAAAAATAGATATTCTGCACTCGACTTGGACTTCTTCCCACCCAAGCTGGGGGCAGTGAGTGATGAGCATGGAGAATGGTTCCATCAAGATATTAGTGCCATGGAGAAGCGATACAGCGGAAAGTGGTCACCTAGTATGTTAGCTGATTATTGTTGGCAGCTCATAAGAGAGGCTCCTGATGTCAGCTACAAGCGGAAGTCTTCTAGAATTTAGCAGTAATTTATGGATTCCATATAACTTTTTCGTTATAATGTTGAGCTATATGAAATTATTTCACCTCAGGATTGATTCCAATTAAATTGCGTCTATTGTGTGCGTTACTTTTGAAAAACATTGAAACCGATTTCTCCAAAAAACGGCACATGATAGAGAATTTTGGATTTCAGATTTGAGTTCAGCATAGCTAAAATGTACAAAGTCACCTATTTTCGTTCGAGTGCAAAAACAAAACTTGAAATTTGTTGTTCAGCATTATTATATTGCTTTCTTTTTAATCTTCTGTCTCTTCGAGCTGCTGGCAGTGTTAAGGAATAGTGTTGAGCAGTGGATTTGAGTGGTTGGTGAACTTGTAGAGCCTGGTATAGCAGTCTTGAAGGAGTCCAGGAGTGAGTACAAGTCGCCTGGGTTAACCCAGGCGGATGGTAAAGTGGCCACGGTACCTATCCGTTTAATTACGGATTTACCTGTGAGGTTGTATAGGTTATATCTGATTTTACAAGCTTTGGTGTAATGTCTTTAATGGTGCAGGTTAGTTTCCTACGTTGTTACTGGCGGTGGGATGTGTCCGATCTTGGATGTCTAGCCATCCGAGCGACCACTGCCCAAATGCTTACTTCGTCGGCCGCTTGTGGAACCGTCGAGCAATGCAGTACCGAAAGGAATAGGAGAAGGGTGTGGTGGTGCCAAGTGTGAAGTACATTTGGCGATTTGGGTGTTTGAAGGGATAGCGGTAGTTACCAACCAAGGGCGTCCTTGGGCAAGCGGTAGCTCTGCCGCCGTCTAGGTAGGCGATGATCATATTGCCCCAGTGTGTTGACCAACTGGTTAGGGTGAGGTGTGAGTTTGGCATACACGACGTCCACAATATATGGTATGCCGGAATGAGTGTGGAGGATGTGTGATGGAAATGTACGGTTGGGATCGTAGATCATTCTAACCGCCCTGTTCTGCACGGCGTGCAGCCTGCGGATGGTGGAACGAGCCACCGTTCCCCAGACCTCGCACCCGTACAGAATCAGGGGCGGGACGATCGCACGGTACAAGCGTAGTTCCAGGTGAGTAGGCATGGTTGAGTGGAATATGGAATATGGGATATAGCTGTCTCAGGGCGCCATGTCCCAGACCGACCTTTGTCCTGACGTGTGGAGTGAAGTTTAGACCACGGTCAAGCAGTACCCCCAGGTATTTGGCGGAGTTAACCCAGGGGATTCTTCTCCGCCGCAGTGCCAGGAATACACCCGGCCGCCAGTTTCGAACTTTACCCAATAGAAGAGCCTGGCTCTTCTGTGGGCTAATGGCCACTCTCCACTGTTCACTCCACCTGCCGATGGCGTTAAGCTGTCGCTGTAGTGGAGGGAAGCAGTACCGAACACTTTTGTTCTGTGCCAGCATGAGGACGTCGTCTGCATACTGGCACGTAACAGTATGCGGTTCCACGGGTAGGTCAGACATGTAGCCAGCGAAGAGCAACGGCGATAGCACGCTACCTTCCGGAACTCCAGCCGCTATGGGTCTGACCGAGGATAACTTCCCCTCAACCCGCACCCGAAAAGTGCGATCCCGCAGGAAGCTACCAATCAGGGTGAGGTAGGGGGAAGGATTTCTGCCTGCCTGAGTGTATACAATAACCCCTGGCGCCATGTAGTAGGCCTTTTCTACATCCAAAAGCACCGCGACTGTTTTGAAGTTTTCCTGGAATCTCAGGGCAACCTTCTCAATCAGCCGCAGTAGCTGTAGAGCAGTGGCATGTCCATGATGAAAGCCAAAATGTTGGTCCGGGATGAGTTGCCTTTCCTCAAAGAGAGGAGTGAGGCGGGATAGGAATAATCGTTCAAATGTTTTTGAAACGATGGGTAAGTAGGTTGATGGAACGGTAGTTTGAAGGGAAGATCGGGTCCTTGCCGGGCTTTAATATGCAGACCACCCTCGCCTCCTTCCAACAAGTTGGAAAGTGACGAAGCTGCAGACATACACTATAAATCCTCGTCAGGTGGACTACGGCCTTACGGGGTAGTCGCTGGAGCATGGGCGCCGTGACGCCATCATGCCCCGGAGATTTCTTGGGTTTTAAGCTTTTGATTTGAGAAGCCACCAGTATTGGGGTGACTAAGGGAATATGGATCTCTGCGTGTGGCGGCGGAGGTGCCTCATACAGGTAATCCACCGTTGCCTCCACGAGTTCAGTAAAATCTTCGTCCTGGACATCTTCCCGGGGTTCGAATTGAGACTCCAAATGTTGTATGGTTTCATCCGCGTCTTTCTATTAGAGGGGCAGACGGCGACAAGCGCTGAGAATGCCGAAAGGTCGAAAACAGCGCAGTCCGTTCGGAGGTTTTTTTGTTCCCCTGGTGGGTAAATTATTCATAGATATCCAATTATTAATTTTCTGGCCGGATTTTAAAGAGGTTAACCTAAATTCTTATTTTATTAATGAAATGATCTAAATAAGTACCAAGTGACCCACGCCAACCTGCAATTTTAAATTCATTAGCACTAAATCATATTTGAAGTTGGTATGACTGTTACGCCCCTGTTTTAATCCTGAAACATTGCCATTTCTGTTCCCATGAAGCAGTGGTCAGGAGAGCATCGTGCGACCGACCGACTGGACCGAACCGGCCGGACAGACCGACCAACCTTTTGGCAGGCTGAGAGCAAGCCTCCTCGGCGACCCACGCGGTCCGACCTGAGGCAGTGATAGCCCGGGATTCGAGAAGTGTCGTTTGGTCGGAGATGTGTTTCCATAACCAAGATGAGGTCCAGGGCAAAATGCTGGAGCTCATTTTCCTGATTGGCAAGGCCACACGCGTTTCCAAACGCGAACGTGAACGAGGTACAAGACCTAGTTCGATCCGCCATTCTGAGCGATGTGGATGACGACGATCAAAAGCATCGTGCTTTAGCAGTAAATCCTTATTATAAAAACAATGGCTCTTTTGAAGCTGCATAGCGAGAATTTCGGCATCATGGGCATCATGATCCTGTTCCTCCAACCCACGCTGTGAAGACATGGATTGAACAATTCGAATCGCCAGCTTCTGCCTTGAACAAGAAGCGTCCAGAACCAAGAAGGAATGTTCAAACGCCAGAGACCATTGAAGCAGTCAATGTCGCCATTCAGCAAAGTCCACAATGTTCTGCACGGCTACATGCTCAGGTTTAGGTTTATCTCACCGCACTTTGGGCACAAGATTATTTTCGGATCTCAAATAATTTTGCCTACATTTTTATGAAGATAATGCCGGCCACGCAGTTAGTGTGAAGTCCCAACGGTATGTCAATATGATTGAAACGTTCCTCATCAATGAAATTGAAATAGTTCATATGGGACGGAGCCAAGGCTCACACAGCAAGAATATACAAAATCTGTATTACGACAGCTTTTCGGAGAGCGCCTCATAATGAACAAAGGCAACATCAATTGACCTGCCCAGTCGCCTGGATCGTTCTATGTGCGATTATTTCCTATAGAGATTTGTAAAAGCTGAAGTATATGCTAGTCGTCCTAAATGCATAAACATTGTGACAACATTGCATCAATCGGCTTTCAAATGTTGCAGAGAGTTACGTCAATCTTGTGTTCACCACTGCAGGAATATTTACACAGACAAGGAGGTCATTTATATGAAATGATTGCTATTACTGAATAATAATAAATGTGAATAATAAATGTCAATAATACATGGCGAAATTTTAACTTCCAGATGACCATCTTTACATGTATATAAAACTCAGTTCTTGTTACATTACAACCATATTAAAATTGCCCGTTCCCGAGCGCCACTCTGTACAATCCAAGCATCTGAGCTTCTTGATGAATTCACTAACGTAATGAGCAAAATGATCGGCAATCTCACACCCACTTGTTCTATTATTAGTGATAATTAATCTTAAGTATATAAGATGTGCAATATGTCATGAAGGTGCCCCATGCGACAATGTTTACAAACGCTCATCTGCAAAAAGTCGCTCTAAAAATATATCTTGTCTGTGATGTAATCGTAAGATCGTTTAATAGAGCTGACAATTCGATAAAGAAACGTTTAATGTGAAAGTATCTCAATAACTGTCAGAGCTAGAATGCTACAAAAACGCAAACGATATTTATCTGTTACATTCTAGAACAGAACTTTTCGCCAAAAATATACAACCTGCTCATTATTATTTTGCAATAGGTATGAATTGCACTTATAAATCCCTAAATGAACTTCTCTTCTCTGAAAACTGTGCATCAATTGTACATTTATTATCGGACTAAAACCTTACAATTTAATGCCCTGTGACTGATTCAACATTTCTCATTTTCGTACTGTTTTTCTTCTACGCGTGGAAACGAGAGCCTCTGCTGAAGTCAAGGAATAGAATTCTATGTTTTCGGTGACCGATAATTTTAATTGACACGCCTTTGTCAAATAGCTGACTTTTACTGCCGCACTACTGCCATAGCCGCGAAACGTTTATTAGCAAACAGGCATGCATCAACAAAAAGCTTTACAAATGCAAAGAATTATCTTGATCCCTCAAGAAATTTCTAAAGGGAAGAAAAATGATAGAAGCTTCGCTCTACAATGAAAAGATATTTAGAAAGCAGGGAATACAAGGGGAAGGCAAAGGGAACAAGCACAATGGCGCCTCTGCCTGATATCTGCATACACGTTGATTTCCGTGTGGCGCGCCGAAGAGTCAGCTAAAAAGCGACAATTCGTTTTGCAAAGCGGCGGCAGGACAGTCGTATGCTGGGTTGCAAGACCACACAGGTTTCATTAGCGCTAAAGTGTTCAGTTGCCTCTGAAATGAGTTGCAAGACCGATCTACAATTTTATTCGATCGAGTATCATTATAGGTCGAATCATTTTCGGTGCTCTAAGTGGCTATTCACGTAGTTTTACGTATATCATTTCCTCTTATTATAACACTTAAAGCGCTAAGTATGTAAAGCCCTGCAACAAAAGTCGTCAAATCTTCCCATAGGAAAGAGATTACAATGAACGTGTAAAGGCATACACATACGTGCATACTGAGGCTTCAGAAAAAAAGTTGAATCTTAAAAGTGTGATTTTTTAATATTAAAGCACTACAATTCTAAAATTAAAGAGCACTGAATAATTTGTCAAGGGGGCTTGAGAATGCCTCAACATCAAACATCTCGCACGTGTTTGTATAAATGCTTGATTATGTTCTATAACAACACGTACGGAACTTGCCGTTTCATAATGCTAACTTGTTTCCCACATTATGCCCAGAAAGTGTTGGAATATTCAAAAGTATACTCATGTTATTCCGAATTTCAAAATATGCAATAAAGTAACATTTTACCAAATATTAAAAGCCCCATTTTCAGACAAGTAAGGTAACATACCTGTAATATGTAGTGGACGTCCATATAGTTATTACAAAACAGTAAAAAAAAGAAGACAGTATGTGATTTAGGAATTGCAATTATATGAGATCATGTTCACAATCATAATGCCAAATCTGTTTTGTATAACCACAAACACAATGCTTATCTTGCTAAAGCGTTATACGAGTGCACGTGAAATTTTGTAATTTTTAGTAAATACGCCGTATCACTTAACAGATTTTACCAGTAATTTCTGCCCAAACGACCTTTCTGGCACCATTTTGTATGCATATGTCACATTTCAGGATATTAAGACTAGGATTTCATCACATTAAGTCTATTAAGAAACAAAATGCATAAAGAGCACGCTTTTTTCTGCCCTGTGAATAACATTTTCCCATACACAGGGCAGCGCTCAGCATTGATACTGCTACTCGGACCAGTCGTGTCAAAACGCCGCGCGAGATAGCTACGCATGCGCCAGACGTCGCACCTCAATGCCACGCCGCTAGGGAATCATACGTATAGGTCGCGCGTTACTTCTTGACGAATGAAAATTTTATATGAAAGGTTGAATGCGAGTCTCTACTCAGCTTTTGCGGGAACGAGAGAGAGGAGGTACAGTCTGCAGTGAGATGACGCGCATGCTTCTGAGCTGAAGTAGTACAACACTACAAATAAATTTATGACACTTGCAGTAATATCAGCCACACGTATTATACACTATACCTCTATAACTGTTTGCACTTAACTTTCTTGCATTTATTCTATTCCCGACATCTCTCCCTCGTCTGAATTGCTATTTTCGTTGCATGCATACATACATCCGTACCGCACAAAACTTCTGCAGTCGACTGTATACACAAACGTGACAGAGGAAAACAGAGGTGTCTGTTATTGTAGCATAAACATTTGCTGACCTGTTTATTAAGGGTAGGCTCACTCATTGGATTTCTGCTCAAGGTCATTCGTCAAGAACGAACGCGCAACCTATAACTCTTGCCTGAGGAGGCGCGGGCGCCATCACAACTACTGTTAGGGCAAGTACCCTTCTACTGAGAGGCAAAAAGGAAAGCAGTTACTAGGGAAGTGATGAACAGTTTTAGGTGTAAAAAATCGTATGTATTGCACTCAAATGACGTCCTCTACTCTTGTACTAAGCATTGTTACAACCTCTTATTCCTATTCCTTCTTCGTGTTAGTTGAGATCAACATTTGTACAAATTATCATATTGCTTATTTCCTTGTAGGTGCAAGGGCAATTTTAGAATACAGTAGGCTTTGTGCGATAGTCAATCTTTTAAAACTTTGAGATTCCGTTCTCTTTCCACACTTAACATATAAAAAAAAATGAACAACGTTGCTGCATTTCGTTAAAGTTTCAAGTTTTCCGAAGCTCACGCACATAGCAAGGAATATATCCACAATGGTTCACCCTACAAGAAAATTTATTCAGACATAATTTGTGTATTTTAGCAAGATCTACATTTTTTGTATAGTATAATTTGGTCTATCTCTAACGGTTTACGAGTTATGCAAAAGTCGTCCAGAGTAAATACGACTACAGGGGCTATAGCCAGAAAATTCAAGATATACATTTCATTTGTCATAAAAAAATCTCAAACATATGGCATTTTAATCAAAATTGTTAGAGCCATTTTCAAGAAAATCAAAAATTTCGAAAAATTTTCCATGTGGTTTAGGGTGGGGTTATTTTCTTCATAATCTTCGTGTCGTATCCTTGAAAGACATTAAACTTAAATACCAACTTTGGTTTGTAACCTACTTTTCGTTTTTGAGTTATGCTGTTCCACAGACACACAGATTGACACACACGCGCGCGCGCGGACCTTTTTCTAAGATTGTTTTTTTTTTTTTTTTTTTTTTTTTTTATTCAGGGGGTCTCAAAAGATGTATTTCCGGTGAAATCTCGACCTCGAATTTTTGGGTGGAATACAATACTTCACCTACTTACCAGTAGAGAAATTAAAAACATACTTCATGGGTGTACACTGAGAAGATATTCGGAAGGAAATAGTTTTGTCTTGAAATTTGAATTAATATTAGAAATCACTGGAGTAAAATTATGCTTATGAAGGGCGCCAGAAAAATTATCTCACGGACAGGACTGATTTACGATTAGGTCGTAATATGAAAATCTGCACATACTTCCAGCTAGTACATGATCAGAAACCACCTAATCGGAGTTCGTAATTCTAGATCTTAGAATGTACCCACCTGTCTAAGATACTAGGCGTATTAACCTTGGTTAGAGCACTGCGTTCGCGTCCTATCTGTTTACTATAACAGCGAAATACTAGTAACTTGGCGTAGTCAGTAATGCAACACAAATGTTCTCTCGCGCTGCCGATGTATGACACCTTGTTGTCCTGAAGACTTGATTGCATCTGAGCAAAGCGTACATACAATAGCTCGTCGTGTAGGTAACACGCTCGCGTAAACAACACGCCTCATGGGTTTTTCACCTCCTAACGACAATCTCCTTGCCCACCTATTGATTGATACAAACCATTCTCACTTGATAGTAGAAAATAACTCAAGTGCACACTAGAGGACATACCGGCTCTGTCTATTATGGAACATTCTGTTTCATTGCTTCATCTCCCCGATGCATGTACGATCAACTTCCATGGCAATGTTGTATTGGGAGCTCCCGAGAACACTTGTAAATGTCACATTGCTGCCTGTCATAACAACAGCAACAAGATTGCTTTGCGTTTTATCAAAGCTGTTAATTTCAGAGGTTTAAGAGCAGCATATTTACATGTGGGAAATACTACGCTAGAATGATAAATTCCCGCTTATTTTAAGTATACGGTTGTTTTGCGAATTGCATTATGGAATGCTTCATCCTCAAACAAGGAACTTCTTTGCGTTTGGGTCATCCTTTGACTAAGTTATAACCGCATACAAAGCCCCAGGATTCAACGAGTCTGTCTAGAGAATAGTTGACAGTGTCGAGAAAAGAGCAGTGTGAATGACGCGCCCACCGTTCGTTATTTTTGGCCACTTGGTGAAGCAACTGAAAGAGCTGTTGGACAGATGCACAAAATACGAAACGTGGGAACTATCTGCTCCTCTTCCCACTCAGAACATTCAGTGGAATAAATAAGGCCATCCTACCCTATTACATTCTCTAACATGTTTAGTAAAGTAGAGGGAGTATTGCTCCGCCCAAAAATTCGATGTCGAAATTTTACCGGAAGTATATGTTTTGAGGCACCCTGAATCCAGAAAAAAGCATTTTAGAAAAAGGTCCGTGCGCGTGTGTCTGTCAGTCTTTGGACAGCATAACTCAAAAACGAAAAGTCGGTTATAAACCAAAACTGGTATTTAAGGCTGTCTTTCAAGAATGCGACACGAAGATTTTCAAGAAAATTCCCCCAACCTAAACCACCCTTTACATGGAAAATTTTTCCAAAATTTTTATTTTCTTGAAACCGGCTCTAACGATTTTTACTAAAAAGTGAGTTTCATCGTCGTATTTTCGTCAATATCTCATCCTTGAAAGACATTAAACTTAAATACGATCTTAGATTTTTAATCGACTTTTCGTTTTTGTCGTAGTATATTTCTAAAAAGAATGAGAAGTACTTCCACAAATAAGCAAGTCCTTAGTTTAACACACAAAAGTAGAGACAAAACAACATGCTTTAGAATCACCTTGGGGTAGGAAGTCATGTTAAGACAGATGTAATCCACCAGTGATCAGTGGAATAAGAAAGTCGATATGGGTGCACCATGAAAGCTTGTTTCGCTGCGGCGCTGTATTTTTGTATTGATCCCCTTCATTTCAGACAATCCCTCGTAACTTCGGGATAAACCCCATTCGCCTCCTCTGTAATTCCATTACACAAAGTTCCAGCAATTATCTGTTCCAGGGATGCACCCTCTGCGATTTCCTATGTAAAGCCAGAAATGGGTTTAACCTTAAAAGCTCAAAAGCATGAGCTGTATACAGTAAAACCCAGCTTAAGCCAACTGCGCTTAACCAAAGTACCGCTTAACCGATAAACTGAGGGGCGCGGGGAAGGCGGAGGAAGAGGACCGAAGAAGGAAAGAAAGAATAAAGGAATCTGATGTGTTGCACTCACATGACTTTCTCTACTCTTGCACTAACCATTCTTACAAACTCTTATTCCTATATTTTCTTCGTGTTATTTAAAATAAACATCTTACTGCATATTTCCTTGTAGGTGCAAGGGGAATGTTAGAATACAGTAGGCTTTGTGCGATAGTCAAATCTTTTATAGCTTTGAGATTCCGTTCTTTTTGCACACGTAACATATAAAAAAATAAACCACGATGATCCATTTCACATAAGTTTTTCCGAAACTCACACACAAAACAAGGAATATCTCCAAAATGGTTCAGCCTAAAAGAAAATTTATTCAGACATAAATTGTGTATTTTAGTAAGATCTACATTTTTTGTATAGTATGATTTGGTCTATCTCTAACGGTTTATCAGTTATGCAAAAGTCGTCCAGAGTAAATACGACTACAGGGGCTATAGCCAGAAAATTCAAGATATACATTTCATTTGTCATAAAAATATCTCAAACATATTACATTTTAATCAAAATCGTTAGAGCCATTTTCAAGGAAATATAAATTTTCGAAAACTTTTCCATGTAAAGGGTAGTTTAGGGTGGGGCCATTTTCTTCAAAATCTTCGTGTCGCGTCCTTGAAAGACATTAAACTTAAATACCAAGTTTGGTTTTTAACCGACTTTTCGTATTTGAGTTATGCTGTCCACAGACTGACAGACTGACACACAGACACACACACGGACCTTTTTCTAAAAATGCTTTTTTGGATTCAGGGGGTATCAAAACATATTTCCGGTGAAATCTCGACATCGAATTTTTGGGTGGAATACAATACTTCCTCTACTTACCAGTAGAGAAAGTAAAAATACGACATGCTCCGACACGCGTTGGCAACGTTGCTGTGACAATTGGGAATTTAGGATCATTTATACCGGAACAGGCGCTTGGGAATGTATGCACTTAATCATCGGCCCCTGTTACAACGATATAATAAGTGCTAATATAAGGTTTGAAGCTTTCGCGGCGATGATTACTAATTAAAGCTTCTCGGGTTACCAGCCATGTAATATTTAAAACACGTGATGCTTACAAAATTGCTTGCCAATGTGACATGGCATATAGAACAGACAGGTCCTACGATTAAAGAGAGGCGTGAGGAACACAAACGCAATCTACGACTACTACAGCATAGTCTCGACAAAGACCATAGAACTTTATTTGATGAGGTCGTGGGTTTACAATGCAGTAACCGACATTACGGTAGGCTCTTAAAAGAGGCAATTGATACTAAATTAGAGCCAAATAATTTTAACAGGGACAACAGTCTACGACTGAGCACAACTTGGACAGGAATACTTAACGGCAGGCCATGATTTTGAGATAAAAAAAGGGCAGAGGTCTTCCTCATCAGCAACTCCTTGGTCTCCACCTGACTCATTTTTACTTTCTCTACTGGTAAGTAGGGGAAGTATTGTATTCCACCCAAAAATTCATGTCGAGATTTCACCAGAAATATCTGTTTTGAGGTCCCCTGAATCCAAAAAAAAAAAAATTTTTAGAAAAAGGTCCGTGTATGTGTCTGTGTGTGGATAGCATAACTCAAAAACGAAAAGTAGGTTAAAAACCAAAGTTGGTATTTAAGCTTAATGTCTCTCAAGGATGCGACACGAAGATTTTGAACAGAATAGTCCCACCCTAAACTACCCTTTACATGGAAAATTTTTCGAAAATTTTGATTTTCTTCAAAATGGGTCTAACGATTTTGGTTAAAACGTCCTATGTTCGAGATATTTTGATAACAAATGAAATGTATATCTTGAATTTTCTGGCTATAGCCCCTATAGTATTTACTCTGGACGACTTTTGAATAACTTGTAACCCGTTAGAGATAGACCAAATTATACTATACAAAAAATGTAGATCTTGCTAAAATAAATTTTCTTGTCGGGTGAACCTTTTCGGAGATATTCCTTGTTATGGGTGTGAGTTTCGGAAAACTTTCGTGAAATGGAACATCGTTGTTCATTTTCTTATATGTTAAGCGTGCAAAGAGAACAGAATATCAAAACTGTAAAAGATTTGACTATCGCACAAAGCCTACTGTATTCTAATATTCCCCTTTCACCTACAAGGAAATAAGCAATAAGATAATTTGTACGAATGTTTATTTTTACTAACACGAAGATATAGGAATAAGAGTGTGTTTAGAATGGTTAGTACAAGAGTAGAGGAAGTCATGTGAGTGCAACACATCAGATTTTTTATATCTCAGGCTCTTATATTCCTTCTTTATTACTTTTTCATACATTAGTTTGTTACATAGTTTTTATACAAGGAGTACCTAACCTAAATTACATTATTCACCTCTACAATGTTTTTTCAATTTAAAGTTTTCTTTTATCCCATATTTAATATTTATCTTATTCCTATTTTGTTTTAGAAGTGATTCTTATTGCTAAATTAATGACTATATCTAGGTTGTGTAAATAAAGGTCCTCTATCAATGAAATCAATGGGATGTCACTGTCGGGTAGACAAGTCTTCTAGGTCAGTCAGGTTCTTTTACTAATTATTCATACGTTGTTTCGTTACATATTTTTACTTTCTCTACTGCTAAGTTGGGGAAGTATTGTATTCCACCCAGAAATTCAATGTCGAGATTTCACCGGAAATACATGTTTAGAGGCCCCCTAAATCCAAAAAAAAAAGCATTTTTTAGAAAAAGGTCCGTGTGTGTGTGTCTGTGTGTCTGTCAGTCTGTGGACAGCATAACTCAAAAACGAAACGAAACGGTTAAAAACCAAGGTTGGTATTTAAGTTTAATGTCTTTCAAGGATGCGACACGAAGATTTTGAAGAAAATAGCCCCGCCCAAAACTACCCTTTACATGGAAAATTTAGATTTTCTTGAAAATGGCTCTAACGATTTTAATTAAAATGTCATATGTTTGAGATATTTTGATGACAAATGAAATGTATATCTTGAATTTTCTGGCTATAGCCCCTGTAGTCGTATTTCCTCTGGACGACTTTTGCATAACTGGCAAACCGTTAGAGATAGACCAAATTATACTATAGAAAAAATGTAGATCTTGCTAAAATACACAATTTATGTCTCAATAAATTTTCTTGTAGGGTGAACCATTTCGGAGATATTCCTTGTTATATGTGTGAGTTTCGGAAAACTTAGAACTTTAGCGAAATGCAATAACGTTGTTCATTTTTTATATGGTAATCGTGCAAAGAGAACGGAATCTCAAAGGTCAAAAAGATTTGACTGTCGCACAAAGTCTTCTGTATTCTAATATCTCCCTTGCACCTACCATGAAATAAGCAATAAGATAATTTGTACGAATGTTTATCTTAACTAACGTGGAAATATAGGAATAAGAGTTTGTAAGAATGTTAGTACAAAAGTAGAGAAAGTCATGTGAGTGCAACACATCAGATTTTTATAGAAGTAATGATGGTGGTGATGGTGGCGGAAGATCCGGTTTATGAAAGTTGAGGTATGCGAAATAATAGGTTAGGTTAAGTTAGATTAGGGCGAGTTCTCCCAATTCTTTTCTGCATAGCTGAGATATTGAAGAATACTGCTCCCTAGCTCTCCTCTTCGTCTAATGCACTTCTTCACCTCTAAATAGATTTCATGGGGTGCTCAGATACTTTCAAAATATCATTGTTCCTACTTGTTAATCTTCCGCCGCATATCTTGGACCTTTCTTTCACACAGACCCATGCTACTACACTGTACTTTGGGTATACGTAACCATTGCGAAGCACACATGGCTTTCTCTTATTAATGGTAATTACTTCCATTTTCATTCAAATCACTAGAATTGCGAATTTTAATAAATAAAACTGTGTCCAATTGCCATGGCTAGATGTTTCTGGACCGTTAAATTTCACCTAATAGGTGTTTTAAATGTTTAAAGCAGTGGCAATACAGCTTCAAACAAAAGAAACCGAATTGTATTTATTTTGTATGCTTGCAATGCCTGCCTCATAATTTTAGTAATCTATTAATAAAATGTTTTAGTTTCTTTGACATTCATTTCCAAATTAGTTTTAGAGTCCATTTTGCAACCTATAAAGCCTAAACAGATGATGTAAGTGCCTAATTTAGGCAGCAAAAACTTAACTTGTTAGGAACTCAAAATCTGCGTTCAACTGATGACTTTGGAAGCAGTCAAACCACGCTTCTTGAAAGCCGCCCTAGTTGCTTCAAAACACACAAAGTCGAGGCTAGTATACGAAATCGCCAGAAAACCCTTCTTTATAGAGGATAAGAGGGTTTGGTGGAGCATTTTTAGAAAAAGGTTTTGTGTGTGCGTGCGTGTGTGTGTGTGTGTGTGTGTGTGTGTGTGTGTGTGTGTGTGTGTGTGTGTGTGTGTGTGTATGTGTGTATCTGTGTCAGGGTTGCCAACTCGTACGATAATTATGGGGGATTACGATAACTTTAATGTTTGTACGATGGTTGTCAACCCGTACGATAATTAGGGGGGTGTACGATAATTTGAATGTATTATAGTTCGATATCGGCGAAATATAATTTTCATTGGTTTGTCACTCCAGCGAAGTGAAACTAATTACAAATAATACCACTTTTGTCCTCATTGTCTGTCTCCACCCCATAGCTACTGAGCCTACTACCCTTATCGTCTTATTGCCAGTGTGCCCAGGTCTGATAATCTCAATGAAGAAGCCACTGTTCAGAAAATTGACGATCAATGTAGAAAACTCGGAATACGTGCTATTCCGTGTGAAATAAAGAACATGCCTGAACCTGACAGTTTCCGGAGTGCTGTTAAACATATCTCACCTTGGTGGAAAAACTGATTTCAAAGAACTAGCGGCCTTTGCATTATCAGAGGTTTCCTTGCCCTACAGAAGTACTTCTTGTGAAAGAGTTTTTTTTTTTTTTCTTTTCTAAACTGGGTTTAATAAAAACCAAAGTTAGAAACAGGTTGGCACTAGATACGGTAAATGAACTCATTTTGTCGTCTCAACTTATGAAAGAACGTGGTAGATCTTAAAATCTGCAAGTCACCGAGAAGATGTTAAGGTTTATCTCAACAACAAATTTGTACAATGCTGCAACGGTTGAGAAAGCTGAACTTTCAGATGAATAGTGCGACAAACATAAGTGCTAAAGTTGTAATATTTGTTGAGGTCATCAATCTTGTACGTGGATATAATAAACATCATTACTCTTATATTTTCATAAGTATTATACTGATATTTTTATTGTTGTAGCGTTTGCTTTATGATGTACGATAATTTTGAATCGAAATCTATAATTTTAAGTGGCTGATACGATAATTTTACTTTTAAATGTTGGCAACCCTGGTCTGTGTCTATTTGTCTGTCAGTCTGAGGACAGCATGACTCAGAAACGAAAAGTCGGTTAAAAACCAAAGTTAGTATTTAGCTTGTCTTTCAAGGATGCCACACGAAGATTTTTAAGATTTTCTTCGATTTTGATTGAAATGACCTATGTTTAAGACATTTAAATGTATACCGTGTGGAAGGGAAGTCATTACATTAATTTAAACCAGTGGTAGATCTCGTTATTTGAAACACATTTTGTATCTTAAGCTTTTGTTTCTGATCATTTCCTACGGAGATATTTTAGATTTCTGGAAAACAAGCTGGCAACACAGCAGATTGTGTGGGTTTCATTTTCCCTAGCTCAGTACATAAACAAACTTCCTAAGGGCGAATCTTGAGAACATAAACAAATACCGTGCCTTATGTTCTGTGTTTACTGTGCCAGTATAGGCCATTGACAAGCGTTAGCTCCCAAAACATTAGGACGAAAGCGAAAGAAGATTGTTCACATCCACAAACCAGGTCAATTCCCTGACCAACTTCAACGCAACGTTGTCGACTTACTGCACGTACGAAAAAGCTGCTTGGGGTACTCCTTCACATCTTTTAAGTGATTAATTATTTCGAAACCCTGTGTGATGTTGCATAATTACTACTGAAGCTATGTCAGAAATGTTACTCTACGCATCTTACAAGTAACAAACTGTTACCTTCGTACATTCTTGTGGAATTACGCATCCAATTTGGATAAAAAAAACTTTTTTTTTTTTTTTCGAAATCGGCTGATCAAAGAACAAAATGCCATTGGACTTTTTTGTTTGTAATGCTTCTATGAAGCACGTATTAGAAGGAATGTAATGACTTCCCTTCCACCTGTATTTTGAATTTTCGGGGTATAGCCTATGTAGTCCTGTTTACTCTGTATGACTGTTAAATAACTCGTAAACCGTAAGAGATAGACAAAATCTTACTATACAAAAATGTAGATCTCGCTAAAACACGCAATTTATGGCCAAATAGTTTTTTGTAGAGCGAACCATTTCGGAGATATTCCTTGTTATTTGTGTCAGTTTCGGAAAACAAACTTTCGTCAAATGCAACATCGTTGTTCATTTTTACTTTCTCTACTACGTACCTAAAGTGGAGAAAATATTGTATTCCACCCAAAAATTCGTCGAGATTTCACTGGAAATATGTTTTGAGGCTCCCTGATTCCAAAAAGAAAAGCATTTTTAGAAAAAGGTCCGCGCGCGTGTGTGTGTCTATGTTCCTATGTCAGTCTAAACAGCATAACTCAAAAACGAAAAGTCGGTCAAAAACCAAAGTTGGTAAGTAAGTTGTCTTTCAAGGATGCGAGAAAGAGATTTAAAAAAAAATGTTTCTCCTAAACTACCCTCTACATCGAAATTTTTCCAAACATTTTATTTGTTTGAAAATGGCTCTAACGATTTTGATTAAAATGTTTAAGATATTTTTATGATAAATGAAATATATATATTGAATTTTCTGGCTATAGCCCATGAAGTCCAATTTACTCTGGATGACTTTTGCATAACTGGTAAGTCGTAAGAGATAGACCTTGTTATCTGCGTCAGTTTTGGAGAACTTATGCATCTGTAAAATGGAACATCGTTATTCATTTTCTTATATGTTAACCGTGCAAAGAGAACGGAATTTCAAAGCTTCATTAGATTTGACTATCGCTCAAAGTCTACTGCAGCGTTTCTCAAACTATGGGTCCCGACCCATCGTCGCGGGCGCTGTTTTGCTGGGTCGCGGGAGGACCCGTCAGGTCTACAAAACGCTTGCTGAATTAGAATATGGTATTTTTAATTAACATGCATATAATCATACTATATTTACTATTTCATGAGTGGTTAGTGGGTACTAATTTAACTCATGGGTCGCGTGAAGTATAATATCCTTCAAGGTGGGTCCCGGACTTAAAAAGTTTGAAAACTACTGGTCTACTGTATTCCCGTATTTCCCTTGTACCTACAAGGAAATAAGCAATCAGATAATTTCTGCAAATGTTCTCAACTAACATGAAGAAGATATAGGAATAAGAGTTTGTAAGAATGGTTAGTACAAGAGCGGAGAAAGACATGTGAGTGCAACGCATCAGATGTTTATTATTCGTGTACTCTGTGTGTGTGTGTGTGTGTGTGTGTGTGTGTGTGTGTGTGTGTGTGTGTGTGTGTGTGTGTGTGTGTGTGTGTGTGTATGTGTGTTTGAAAAATACAACACATCAGTGGAATAAGGAAATAATAGCATCTTCTGTGTTAAGTAGTTCCACATTTAAAATTGCATACTCATAGTTTTGAATCCGTCCGTCTGCCTCGTATTTGTCAGGACAGTCGGTAAATTCATAAGTAGATATACCTACCGGCGGGAAGAAGAAATAAATTTTGCAGATAAAGTGCACCAAATAACACAGTGCTCCAGCGGATAATAATGCATATCGTTAGCAGTCAAATGTTTAAAGGAACATCTGCGACAGTGTTCTCTGATGTTCTGACAGCACGCACTGTTCCTATTCTGCAGACATGAGGACGAACGTGGTAGTTCAGGGTCCGCCGACAATTGTATCAGCTGTTCCTTCACGCGTATGACTTAAAAGGGACGGAAGTGTGCCTGTTTTGCTTGAGAACACGTAGCGGTGAAAGATAGAGTAGTCCCGTTGCTGTACAACCACATGCCCGTATATTCCCTGTGCTATTGTCTATCACCGAATATCGCCCATTTGGAGCAGTAGTGCAGTATTCAACTCAGCCTTGACAAACCGTCTTTGGGACTCACTGGATTTCCTTGCCTCTCATCACGACATTGAGATGCTTATATTTTAATCCTAGCTTAACGATACAGTGATCACTTACCGACTCTCAGTCGTTAGGGTATGAAAGTATTGGTATTTTCTTTATAATACACTTCTTCAAACTTCCTTTCCATTGTCTGCTATGTATCATTATTATTAATTATATTATTATTATTATTATTATTATTATTATTATTATTATTATTATTATTATTATTATTATTATTATTATTATTATTATTATTATTATTATTATTATTATTATTATTATTATTATTATTATTATTATTATTATTATTATTATTATTATTATTATTATTATTATTATTATTATTATTATTATTATTATTATTATTATTATTATTATTGCACATACATAGAGTCAAAAACTTCCGAACCTGTCTGCGTCCTTGGCGCTCGTTGTCTGCTGCTATCATAGAAACGAGCGGGTGAAACCATTCAACAGTTTTAGAACTACTTCTAAAGACTTTACTTAACAACTTTATGAAAGGAGATGCTGAAACTGGCCTCTGTCGCTGTCCATAGATTTTTGACACCTCTTTAGGAAACTGTCCATCACTCAAAGTAGTGGGCAATTTCCAAGCGGATATTTTGTTTAAATTCTTTCAGGGTGTGCGGGTTTGTGTTGTACACCTTATGTTTTAAGTTACCCCAGAGACAGAACTAGCTAGGCGTTAAATCGAAGGCAAAGGGGGCCACAGATCTTCATTAATAATTCTGTCCTGAAACACGCCAAATTCATCGAAAGATGGGCCGTATAATTTGTTGCAGAATCCTGTTGAAAAAAGGCAAAATCATGCTCCCTGACTGTTAATTCTCTAAAAATGGGGGGGGGGGGGCGGGGAGCAAACTTGTATTCACGTATGTAAGAGCATCGACTGTTGACTCGAAAAAAATTGGCCCTGTAACTCAGAAACTAATATTGTTCACAAAGTAGCCCTTCATGACCTAATATTTGGTGTATGTTACGTCATTAGCCGAGAAAGGCTTCTCAGAGCTCCAATAAGCGATTTCTATCAATGGGGTAACTTAAAAGATGAAGTATGCAAGACAAACCTACACATCCTGGAAGAATTAAAACATCCGCCAGCAAATTGTCAGCAAATTGCCAGCATTTCTCAACGTGTGCTGCGGCGAGTTTCCTAAATAAGTGCCAAAAATGTATTTATAGACGACGGTAACCACTTTTAGCTTCTTCTTTCATAAAGTTGGTCATTAAAGTAATTTTAAAAATATATGTTTTCCTCCGCGCCTTTCTACGATAGGGGTAGACGGAAACAAGCGCCGAGAATGTCGAAAGGCCAAACACCGCGCAGCCCGTTCGGTGGTTTTTTACTCTTCCAGTACATGCAAATAAATATATTTGCTCTTTCCAGTAGAACTAAATCGATATTTTCAGGAATTGCTTGCTTCTTATCAGTGGCAATGCCATTTGATTAAAAGGTAACTGAGGTGTCGATAGTGCCTGAATAAACTTTAGTGTTATACTGTAACGGATGTTACTTTGCCAGTCATCTTATCAGCCCCTTGTGGTGATGAATATTTACCTCCAAAACTCTAAACTCACTATGTTTCAAAGCTGATTTTGCTTATGATCATTTGAGCATTTTATTAACTGTAAACTATAAACACATATACTGGATTCAAATTTCACAACTTCCTGATTTACAATATATTTATTTTATCCGAATTTAAACAAAAAGAAACGTCAAATTAGATATCGAGGAGACGCTTAAAATCTAAAATGCAAACTCTGTTCGTCTAACATACTTTATTTCGATTAAACTGAAGTTGGGATAATCTGGGTAGTTTTGAAATGAAATCTTGTATAATGGTGTTACAGTCGTTTTACTTTCTAAGGTTAGTACCGCACCCAAAACTTCAATAGCGAATTTCACCGGAAATACACGTTTTGACATCCTCTGAAACAAAAACAAATTAAATTTTAGACGAAGTGGCTGTGTTAGGGCGTCATAAAGAGAGAGAGAGAGTGGGAAACAACTTTAAACTAAAAAATCGTATGTGTTGCATTCATATGCCTTTCTCTACTCTTGTGCTAACCATTCTTACAAACTCATTCTTATATCTTCTCCGTGTTAGTTGAGATAAACATTTGTACAAATTATCTTATTGCTTATTTCCTTGTATCTGCAACGAGAATATTAGAATACAGTAGGCTTTGAGCGATAGTCAAATGTTTTAAAGCTTTGAGATTCTGTTCTCTTTGCACGCTTAACATATAAAAAATGAACAACAATGTTCCATTTCACCAAAGTTTTGTTTTCCAAAACTGACACAAATAACAAGGAATATCTCCCAAATGGTTCACTCTTAAAAAAGTCTATCTCTTACGGTTTACGAGTTATTCGAAAGTCATCCAGAGAAAACAGGAATACATAGGCTATAGCCAGAAAATTAAACATATACATTTCATTTGCCGTACAAATATCTTAAACATATGGCACTATAATCAAAATCATTAACCATTTTCAAGAAAATCAAAATATTTTTAAAAAAATTCCATTTAAAGGCTAGTTTACGGTGGGGCTATTTTCAAAATCTTCGTGTCGCATCCTTGAAAGACATTAAACTTAGATACCGCCTTTTCATTTCTGAGTTATGCTGCCCACAGACTGACAATCACACACACGCACACGCACACACACCCACACCCCCATACCCCCCCCCCCCCCACACACACAGGCGCGCGCGCGGACCTTTTTCTAAAAATCTTTTTTGGATTCAGGGGACCTCAAAACATATATTTCCGGTGAAATCTCGACATCGAATTTTTGGGTGGAATACAATGGATACTTCCTCTACTTACCAGTAGAGAAAATAAAAATCCAGATTTGATATTCAAGCTCAGCAGCATCTTCCAAATATGCGACACGTTTGAAAAAACAAAGAACCCTTTTTAATGGGAAATGGTTCAGTTTCTCAAAAATGACTATCGAGTTTGATTAAAACAGCATATGCTTGACATGAGAAATCAAGTGCATGGTTTCCTGAACTTTAATAAATATAAAGGCATAAGAGAACGACAACAAACGCCTACTTCAGAAAAAAAATATAGAGGTTCTTAAAATATACACTTATAAAAAAGTATAGAATCACATTGTCATTTTTTTAACTTGCGGCGCTTTTGACAAATTTTCTGTTGTTGGTCATTTTGTTTCCCGCCAGTTCATAAAGAGATGGCAAGCACGAAGGACGGCGAGATTAAAGGCGGCGGCGCGGCACCGCGGGGTGCCTAATATTTCCAGGTTTAGCGTCCTCTAACATCCCTTCGATGGCCCTCCTATCCTAATGCACAGTAACCTCCTTCATCTCTGCAATCTGAAAGATGAGAGGTGATTACAAACAGGAAACTTCGTGATAATATATTATGCAACGCAGCCTTTAGCCATCGACCTGAAATAAAAGACGGAAAGAAAACGAGAAAGCCAAAAGTCAAGATTGCCAGGAATCGAACTAAGGGTCTCCCTAATGCTCTAGTTATCCTCTGAGCCATCTCGGTCGGTATAGTCTACAGCAAGACACTTTTTTCAGCACCGCATTTATTTTTATTACGTAGTGTCAACAATACCTAAGAGGCTTCTTAACAGTTCTGCAGCATAATGGCATTTGTAAATGTAAACCCCCCAAGAAAATATAAATGGTAGTTATATATGAATTGGGGACAGTATAAACATTGAATTTATTGAGTTATAAAAAGGTATGTTTGGATTTTTTAGCTCTTTTTAGATTTTATAGAATTATATATTGCAATTTAATTACCGCAACTCTTAGGATGTGAGATACGTGATATACGGCGTATTTCGCATTCTGCAGCTTCGCGATTTTACGTAAGATGTAACTGGAGCTTTGGCATATTGTGTTCTTCTGCTTTCGAACTTGTAATATCGTAAACATGGATCGCCTTGCTTTTGCCATGATAAAATATATATTTTTTCTTTCAACCCACATGGAACAATTCTAAACTTAAGTGTTGTACCGAGACAGATTTTTATTCATAAACCCTTAGACAAGTTGTTAAGAAATACTGTGCATTCGTTCAAAATAAAATAAAATAGTTCCTTCAACTAATCATGTTGCCTTTTGGGCTATAGATCGTAAGGCAAACATGGTTAGCCATGACCTATAGCCCGAAAGGCTAGGAGAAGGAACTCGTAAGGCAAACCTGGTTAGCCATGATCTATAACCCAAAAGGCAACATGATTAGGAGAAGGAACTCGTAAGGCATACCTGGTTAGCCATGATCTATAACCCAAAAGGCAACATGATTAGGAGAAGGAACTCGTAAGGCATACCTGGTTAGCCATGATCTATAACCCAAAAGGCAACATGATTAGGAGAAGGAACTCGTAAGGCAAACCTGGTTAGCCATGATCTATAACCCAAAAGGCAACATGATTAGGAGAAGGAACTCGTAAGGCATACCTGGTTAGCCATGATCTATAGCCCAAAAGGCAACATGATTAGGAGAAGGAACTCGCAAGGCATACCTGGTTAGCCATGATCTATAGCCCAAAAGGAAACATGATTAGGAGAAGGAACTCGTAAGGCATACCTGGTTAGCCATGATCTATAGCCCAAAAGGCAACATGATTAGGAGAAGGAACTCGTAAGGCATACCTGGTTAGCCATGATCTATAGCCCGAAAGGCAACATGATTAGGAGAAGGAACTCGTAAGGCATACCTGGTTAGCCATGATCTATAGCCCGAAAGGCAACATGATTAGGAGAAGGAACTCGTAAGGCAAACCTGGTTAGCCATGATCTATAGCCCGAAAGGCAACATGATTAGGAGAAGGAACTCGTAAGGCATACCTGGTTAGCCATGATCTATAGCCCGAAAGGCAACATGATTAGGAGAAGGAACTCGTAAGGCATACCTGGTTAGCCATGATCTATAACCCAAAAGGAAACATGATTAGGAGAAGGAACTCGTAAGGCAAACATGGTTAGCCATGATCTATAGCCCAAAAGGCAACATGACTAGGAGAAGGAACTCGTAAGGTAAACCTGTTTATCCATGACTATAGCCCAAAAGGCAACATGATTAGGAGAAGGAACTCGTAAGGTAAACCTGTTTATCCATGACTATAGCCCAAAAGGCAACATGATTAGGAGAAGGAACTCGTAAGGTAAACCTGTTTATCCATGACTATAGCCCAAAAGGCAACATGATTAGGAGAAGGAACTCGTAAGGTAAACCTGTTTATCCATGACTATAGCCCAAAAGGCAACATGATTAGGAGAAGGAACTCGTAAGGTAAACCTGTTTATCCATGACTATAGCCCAAAAGGCAACATGACTAGAAGGAACTCGTAAGGTAAACCTGTTTCGCCTTGACTATAGCCCAAAAGGCAACATGACTAGAAGTAACTCGTAAGATAAACCTGTTTATCCATGACTATAGCCCAAAAGGCAACATGACTAGAAGGAACTCGTAAGGTAAACCTGTTTCGCCTTGACTATAGCCCAAAAGGCAACATGACTAGAAGGAACTCGTAAGATAAACCTGTTTATCCATGACTATAACCCAAAAGGCAACATGACTAGAAGGAACTCGTAAGGTAAACCTGTTTCGCCTTGACTATAGCCCAAAAGGCAACATGACTAGAAGGAACTCGTAAGATAAACCTGTTTATCCATGACTATAGCCCAAAAGGCAACATGACTAGAAGGAACTCGTAAGGTAAACCTGTTTCGCCTTGACTATAGCCCAAAAGGCAACATGACTAGAAGGAACTCGTAAGATAAACCTGTTTAGCCATGATCTATAACCCAAAAGGCAACATGATTAGGAGAAGGAACTCGTAAGGCAAACCTGGTTAGCCATGATCTATAGCCCGAAAGGCAACATGATTAGGAGAAGGAACTCGTAAGGCAAACCTGGTTAGCCGTGATCTATAGCCCGAAAGGCAACATGACTAGAAGGAACTCGTAAAGCAAACCTGGTTAGCCATGATCTATAGCCCGAAAGGCAACATGATTAGGAGAAGGAACTCGTAAGGCAAACCTGGTTAGCCGTGATCTATAGCCCGAAAGGCAACATGACTAGAAGGAACTCGTAAAGCAAACCTGGTTAGCCATGATCTATAGCCCGAAAGGCAACATGATTAGGAGAAGGAACTCGTAAGGCAAACCTGGTTAGCCGTGATCTATAGCCCGAAAGGCAACATGATTAGGAGAAGGAACTCGTAAGGCAAACCTGGTTAGCCGTGATCTATAGCCCGAAAGGCAACATCATTAGGAGAAGGAACTCGTAAGGCAAACCTGGTTAGCCATGATCTATAGCCCGAAAGGCAACATGATTAGGAGAAGGAACTCGTAAGGCAAACCTGGTTAGCCGTGATCTATAGCCCGAAGGGCAACATGATTAGGAGAAGGAACTCGTAAGGCAAACCTGGTTAGCCGTGATCTATAGCCCGAAAGGCAACATGACTAGAAGGAACTCGTAAAGCAAACCTGGTTAGCCATGATCTATAGCCCGAAAGGCAACATGATTAGGAGAAGGAACTCGTAAGGCAAACCTGGTTAGCCGTGATCTATAGCCCAAAAGGCAACATGACTAGAAGGAACTCGTAAGGCAAACCTGGTTAGCCATGATCTATAGCCCGAAAGGCAACATGACTAGAAGGAACTCGTAAGGCAAACCTGGTTAGCCGTGATCTAGAGCCCAAAAGGCAACATGACTAGAAGGAACTCGTAAAGCAAACCTGGTTAGCCATGATCTATAGCCCGAAAGGCAACATGATTAGGAGAAGGAACTCGTAAGGCAAACATGGTTAGCCATGATCTATAGCCCGAAAGGCAACATGATTAGGAGAAGGAACTCGTAAGGCAAACCTGGTTAGCCATGATCTATAGCCCGAAAGGCAACATGATTAGGAGAAGGAACTCGTAAGGCAAACCTGGTTAGCCATGATCTATAGCCCAAAAGGCAACATGATTAGGAGAAGGAACTCGTAAGGCATACCTGGTTAGCCATGATCTATAGCCCGAAAGGCAACATGATTAGGAGAAGGAACTCGTAAGGCATACCTGGTTAGCCATGATCTATAGCCCGAAAGGCAACATGATTAGGAGAAGGAACTCGTAAGGCAAACCTGGTTAGCCATGATCTATAGCCCGAAAGGCAACATGATTAGGAGAAGGAACTCGTAAGGCATACCTGGTTAGCCATGATCTATAGCCCGAAAGGCAACATGATTAGGAGAAGGAACTCGTAAGGCATACCTGGTTAGCCATGATCTATAACCCAAAAGGAAACATGATTAGGAGAAGGAACTCGTAAGGCAAACATGGTTAGCCATGATCTATAGCCCAAAAGGCAACATGACTAGGAGAAGGAACTCGTAAGGTAAACCTGTTTATCCATGACTATAGCCCAAAAGGCAACATGATTAGGAGAAGGAACTCGTAAGGTAAACCTGTTTATCCATGACTATAGCCCAAAAGGCAACATGATTAGGAGAAGGAACTCGTAAGGTAAACCTGTTTATCCATGACTATAGCCCAAAAGGCAACATGATTAGGAGAAGGAACTCGTAAGGTAAACCTGTTTATCCATGACTATAGCCCAAAAGGCAACATGATTAGGAGAAGGAACTCGTAAGGTAAACCTGTTTATCCATGACTATAGCCCAAAAGGCAACATGACTAGAAGGAACTCGTAAGGTAAACCTGTTTCGCCTTGACTATAGCCCAAAAGGCAACATGACTAGAAGTAACTCGTAAGATAAACCTGTTTATCCATGACTATAGCCCAAAAGGCAACATGACTAGAAGGAACTCGTAAGGTAAACCTGTTTCGCCTTGACTATAGCCCAAAAGGCAACATGACTAGAAGGAACTCGTAAGATAAACCTGTTTATCCATGACTATAACCCAAAAGGCAACATGACTAGAAGGAACTCGTAAGGTAAACCTGTTTCGCCTTGACTATAGCCCAAAAGGCAACATGACTAGAAGGAACTCGTAAGATAAACCTGTTTATCCATGACTATAGCCCAAAAGGCAACATGACTAGAAGGAACTCGTAAGGTAAACCTGTTTCGCCTTGACTATAGCCCAAAAGGCAACATGACTAGAAGGAACTCGTAAGATAAACCTGTTTAGCCATGATCTATAACCCAAAAGGCAACATGATTAGGAGAAGGAACTCGTAAGGCAAACCTGGTTAGCCATGATCTATAGCCCGAAAGGCAACATGATTAGGAGAAGGAACTCGTAAGGCAAACCTGGTTAGCCGTGATCTATAGCCCGAAAGGCAACATGACTAGAAGGAACTCGTAAAGCAAACCTGGTTAGCCATGATCTATAGCCCGAAAGGCAACATGATTAGGAGAAGGAACTCGTAAGGCAAACCTGGTTAGCCGTGATCTATAGCCCGAAAGGCAACATGACTAGAAGGAACTCGTAAAGCAAACCTGGTTAGCCATGATCTATAGCCCGAAAGGCAACATGATTAGGAGAAGGAACTCGTAAGGCAAACCTGGTTAGCCGTGATCTATAGCCCGAAAGGCAACATGATTAGGAGAAGGAACTCGTAAGGCAAACCTGGTTAGCCGTGATCTATAGCCCGAAAGGCAACATCATTAGGAGAAGGAACTCGTAAGGCAAACCTGGTTAGCCATGATCTATAGCCCGAAAGGCAACATGATTAGGAGAAGGAACTCGTAAGGCAAACCTGGTTAGCCGTGATCTATAGCCCGAAGGGCAACATGATTAGGAGAAGGAACTCGTAAGGCAAACCTGGTTAGCCGTGATCTATAGCCCGAAAGGCAACATGACTAGAAGGAACTCGTAAAGCAAACCTGGTTAGCCATGATCTATAGCCCGAAAGGCAACATGATTAGGAGAAGGAACTCGTAAGGCAAACCTGGTTAGCCGTGATCTATAGCCCAAAAGGCAACATGACTAGAAGGAACTCGTAAGGCAAACCTGGTTAGCCATGATCTATAGCCCGAAAGGCAACATGACTAGAAGGAACTCGTAAGGCAAACCTGGTTAGCCGTGATCTAGAGCCCAAAAGGCAACATGACTAGAAGGAACTCGTAAAGCAAACCTGGTTAGCCATGATCTATAGCCCGAAAGGCAACATGATTAGGAGAAGGAACTCGTAAGGCAAACATGGTTAGCCATGATCTATAGCCCGAAAGGCAACATGATTAGGAGAAGGAACTCGTAAGGCAAACCTGGTTAGCCATGATCTATAGCCCGAAAGGCAACATGATTAGGAGAAGGAACTCGTAAGGCAAACCTGGTTAGCCATGATCTATAGCCCAAAAGGCAACATGACTAGAAGGAACTCGTAAGACAAACCTGGTTAGCCGTGATCTATAGCCCGAAAGGCAACATGACTAGAAGGAACTCGTAAGGCAAACCTGGTTAGCCATGATCTATAGCCCAAAAGGCAACATGATTAGGAGAAGGAACTCGTAAGGCAAACATGGTTAGCCATGATCTATAGCCCGAAAGGCAACATGATTAGGAGAAGGAACTCGTAAGGCAAACATGGTTAGCCATGATCTATAGCCCGAAAGGCAACATGATTAGGAGAAGGAACTCGTAAGGCAAACCTGGTTAGCCATGATCTATAGCCCAAAAGGCAACATGACTAGAAGGAACTCGTAAGACAAACCTGGTTAGCCATGATCTATAGCCCGAAAGGCAACATGATTAGGAGAAGGAACTCGTAAGGCAAACCTGGTTAGCCGTGATCTATAGCCCGAAAGGCAACATCATTAGGAGAAGGAACTCGTAAGACAAACCTGGTTAGCCGTGATCTATAGCCCGAAAGGCAACATGGCTAGAAGGAACTCGTAAAGCAAACCTGGTTAGCCATGATCTATAGCCCGAAAGGCAACATGATTAGGAGAAGGAACTCGTAAGGCAAACATGGTTAGCCATGATCTATAGCCCGAAAGGCAACATGATTAGGAGAAGGAACTCGTAAGGCAAACCTGGTTAGCCATGATCTATAGCCCGAAAGGCAACATGATTAGGAGAAGGAACTCGTAAGGCAAACCTGGTTAGCCATGTTCTATAGCCCGAAAGGCAACATGATTAGGAGAAGGAACTCGTAAGGCAAACCTGGTTAGCCATGATCTATAGCCCAAAAGGCAACATGACTAGAAGGAACTCGTAAGACAAACCTGGTTAGCCATGATCTATAGCCCAAAAGGCAACATGATTAGGAGAAGGAACTCGTAAGGCAAACCTAGTTAGCCATGATCTATAGCCCGAAAGGCAACATGATTAGGAGAAGGAACTCGTAAGGCAAACCTGGTTAGCCGTGATCTATAGCCCGAAAGGTAACATGACTAGAAGGAACTCGTAAAGCAAACCTGGTTAGCCATGATCTATAGCCCAAAAGGCAACATGATTAGGAGAAGGAACTCGTAAAGCAAACCTGGTTAGCCATGACTATACCCCAAAAGGCAACATGACTAGAAGGAACTCGTAAGGCAAACCTGGTTAGCCATGATCTATAGCCCGAAAGGCAACATGATTAGGAGAAGGAACTCGTAAGGCAAACCTGTTTAGTCATGATCTATAGCCCGAAAGGCAACATGATTAGGAGAAGGAACTCGTAAGGCAAACCTGGTTAGCCATGATCTATAGCCCGAAAGGCAACATGATTAGAAGAAGGAACTCGTAAGGCAAACCTGGTTAGCCATGACTATAGCCCAAAAGGCAACATGACTAGAAGGAACTCGTAAGGCAAACATGGTTAGCCATGATCTATAGCCCAAAAGGCAACATGACTAGAAGGAACTCGTAAGGCAAACCTGGTTAGCCATGACTATAGCCCAAAAGGCAACATGACTAGAAGGAACTCGTAAGGCAAACCTGGTTAGCCATGATCTATAGCCCAAAAGGCAACATGATTAGGACAAGGAACTCGTAAGGCAAACCTGGTTAGCCATGATCTATAGCCCAAAATGCAACATGATTGGGAAAAGGAACTCGTAAGGCAAACCTGGTTAGCCATGATCTATAGCCCAAAAGGCAATATGATTAGGAGAAGGAACTCGTAAGGCATACCTGGTTAGCCATGATCTATAGCCCAAAAGGCAACATGACTAGAAGCAACTCGTAAGGCATACCTGGTTAGCCATGATCTATAGCCCAAAAGGCAACATGATTAGGAGAAGGAACTCGTAAGGCAAACCTGGTTAGCCATGATCTATAGCCCGAAAGGCAGCGTGATTAGGAGAAGGAACTCGTAAGGCAAACTTGGTTAGCCATGATCTATAGCCCGAAAGGCAACGTGATTAGGAGAAGGAACTCGTAAGGCAAACCTGGTTAGCCATGATCTATAAGCCAGAAGGCAACATGATTAGGAGAAGGAACTCGTAAGATAAACCTGGTTAGCCATCAATTCTTCACGGGTGACTTGCTCCAGAACTGAACCAACGCATGGACTATTCTATCCTGTTCTGAACGACTGGCAATGGATGCTCTGATGAAAGTAGAAAATTACAAGCATTATTTCGCAGTGTTGAGGTATATTCAGAGTAAATTAATACTAATAAACAGGGCTAACTTGTTTGTAATGTCACAGTTTTTGTTTGTGGCCTTTTTCACGGAAAATATAAGCATGTTTTCATCAATTGGGATTCAAATTACGCAATTCTCATGGGTCATATAGTCATACTTTAGTTTTTCAGCATTTTCCCCCTCGTCATTTTTCATATTATAATTATATTTACTCTTAAATTATCGTATTTTTGTACATTTATATATTTCTATTCTAGTTTCCCATATGTGATTGCAGTCATCCCAAAGAGCGATTTATCACATGTCCCAGTTCTTATCTGTAATATTTCTTACACTTATCTTTCTTAGAAATATATGGATGTTTCTGAGAATTTGGAGGGTAATCTATAGTGTATAGAAAGAGATAGACGCATAGGAAGTGACAGATACAAATAAAGCACGGATAGTTTAGCATGGCTGATGTCAGGGTTTCTGCCAATGTCAATTGTTTCCATAATTAGCATTCTCAGAAATTCAATGGTTCCAGTTTCTGAGGTAACTGACGGCAGATTTTTTTTTGGGTTAGGTTATTTGATATTATTTTGTCCTGTTGCCGATACAATGGACCCGGATTGAGAGATACCATTTACATATCTATATACATTTTTTAACCGTCAGTACAATAATAAGTGAAAAATGGCTAGTATTTGTGCGTGAGTTTGGATGAAGGTGGGCCTCAACTGAACTCTAATGGCATGACTTATTTCAAATCTGGTTCCAATTAAATCGTGTGATTTGAGATGACTTCTCCTGTTACAAGTCAATGATGAGCGCATATAGAAGATCGCTCCCTTTTGAAAACTTTAAAATGTATGTAATTTGCTATTGTAAATCTTTCTGATCGCATTCTACGCAGAGCTGAGGGTTAGCTCTCGATTGAGCAATTATATAAATTCTAAATGCAGCAATAAAATTATATATATATACAGTTGAACCTCCTTTATATGTAAGCCAGTTCTATGTAATTCGTATTTATACGTACATTTTTGAAGGTCCCGGCAAAATATAATTTACAAATGTGTTACATAATTTTAATGAGCATACAGCATACGTTATCTTAAAAGAAACTCAAGGCGTATTTTCCTTATTTCTGTTGACAAAGGCCCCACCTGAGCGGGTGGCTTTCAGCGCGACAATGTTGTAGCAATAAACGAGAAGTAAACAAATATTTTCTGCTGTTCATCTGCTGTTTGCTGTTGAACAGCGGTTTTGTCTATCAGTTCTAAGTTGATTTTAATCAGCCATGGAGAACAGAAAATCGAAATGGTACACACTATATCACAAAGCAAAACTCATACGAGAGGTGGAACTTAAATCACACAAAACCAAAATTGCTCAAACTTAGGAATTGTTTATGCCACGATATGTGCAGTTATCAGTAAAAAATCAAGTACGCACTTAATGCAAGAAAAGTGAAACAAACCAAATTAACTGATTTCTTTAAAAAGGACCAAATTCAAAATATTTTTCTTCACGCACATCTTTGTAAAATTTTATACATGTAGGCCCACTGGATCGCTTTTTTGTTGTTTTTTACTTTCTCTACTGGTAAGTAGAGGAAGTATTGTATTATACCCAACAATTCAATGTCGATATTTCACCGGAAATATATATTTTGAGACCCCCTGAGGAGAAGAAAAAAAAAAACAAAAAAAAACCTTTTTTTTAGAAAAAGGTCCGTGTGTGCTTATGTGTGTCTGTGTCTGTGGACAGCATAACTCAAAAACGAAAAGTACGTTAAAAACCAAAGTTGGTATTTACGTTTAATGTCTTTCAAGAATGCGAAACGAAGATTTTATCCAAACTACCTTTAACATGGAAAATTTTTCGAAAATTTTTATTTTCTTGAAAATGACCTTAACGATTTTGATTAAAATGTCATACGTTTCAGATATTTGTATGACAAATGAAATGTATATTTTCAATTTTCTGGCTATAGCCTATGTAGTCCTGTTTACTCTGGATGACTTTTGAATAACTCGTAAACCGTAACTAAAACACACAATTCATGTCCGGATAAACTTTTTTGTAGAGTGAACCATTTCGGAGATATTCCTTGTTATTTGTGTCAGTTTCGGAAAACTTAGTAACTTTCGTTAAATGGAACATCGTTGTTCATTTTTTATATGTGAAGCGTGCAAAGAGAACGGGATCTCAAAGCTTCAAAATATTTGATAATCACTCACAGCCTACTGTATTCTAATATTCCCCTTTCACCTACAAGGAAATAAGCAATACGAATTTGTACAAATGCTTGTCTCAACTAACACGAACAAGATAGAGTTTGTAAGAATGGTTAGTACAAGTGGACAGAAATGCATGAGAGTGCAACACATCAGATTTTTTAAAGATTGATGCATTATCAAAATCTCAGTTGTAAGTAATTCAGAGTTATAAGTAATTTTTTAAAGCAGACTTTCAAAATAATCTTACACAGTATTATATTTTTGAGGATTTCGAAAATGCACTCAAAACAAATTTAGGTCATATTTATCGTCATATTTTCTGATTGTTTTCGATCATTAGAGCTCGCATATTTCTAACAGTTTTAGGTCATAAACATCCGGGCCTTAGAGGCCAGCACGGGCCAACATTCTAAGGTTCGGCCCGGGCCCAAGCCCGGCCCGGCCCGATCCGATTGTATTATTATCATCATCATCATCATCATCATTAATTATTATTATTATTAATATTATTATTATTAATATTATTATTATTAATATTAATATTATTATTGTTATTATTAGGACTCGGAAGTTCATGCCCTAAAAAACACTGAAATATGCATGCAAATATGCTCTTATTAAAACTTGAAGATATGCCAAGAAAGATGCACTATTTTATTAAAACAATTAATGTCCCTTTGCAGTAGACAAGACGAGTTAGTATAAAAGAAATAATAAAAAAGTTACCTTATTCCTTAGAGGTTGAAGCAGAAGTGGTCCCGCTGCTAGTATTAACTGCTAAATTGCAGTTCACAACCAACACTTTGCACAAATTTTCAACTGTAAAACGTAGTGTTGTCTCGCAAAGCACTTTTGTAACAAGAAAAACTTATCTCAACGTCACAAGATGTTATCGGGGCATATTTAAATGATGTTAACTGTTTCACAGAGAGAGTCAAGTCTCTTGGTGTGACATGTTTTCTTTCAAGGATGTCTCGAATATCGCACATCTGTTTGTAAACAGAACTTTTTGAAATTACATAATTCACTTTCTCTTTCACTTTTTGTCCTATGCTACCAGGAACCGAACTTAGATCACGTATTGTTTTTTCAAAGACAGTAAGTGATTCAGGCAAAGGAGATCCTACAGCTTCCAATGCCGTTATGGCTGTTGGTAAGAAAGAAAAATGGGCAGATATAAAACTAAGATCCTCTTTTAACCCAGTGCCTGACAGAATATTTTGCACAGTTTCCATTGATGAAGCATCTTTCGAGTCCAATGAATTAACAACCTCTTCGACTATTTCAGTGTGCTCAGTATAATATAAAACTGCATCGACCCATGTTCCCCATTGAGTTAACACTGGTACAGGAGGAAGTCGATCTAAACAACTTAACTCTTTTAGGAGGTTTAACAAAAATTCTCTTTGTACTGGACGCAAATCTATCTACCAATGGGAAAGAATCACGCATTGTCTCAGAAATGCGATGTAGAGCGTGTGCCAAACTAGTTATATGAATTAAGTTAGGCAAAATACCTTTCAGAGTTTGTCTTGATTTTATCATATAAGGGACCTGCATCAGTAACAAATAAAAGTAACCGGTCGCATTTGATTCCACATGGCCATAGTAATTTCAAAGAGTTCATCACAAACTGGGTCATTGTCAGAGGCCGACAATTCGCACACATTAAGAAGATAAGGTGTAGATGTTTAGGCCCGAGCCTGTGCAGACCTCTGGTGGGCCTTGCTAATAAATGACAGTGGACAAAAGTAAACTATAAATATGAGGCGTGTAAAGTATGTAGCTAGATATTAAAGGCATTTGCATTTAGAATGCGGTTCCATGAGGATAAAGGTGTCTCTAGAAGCATATAATGATGTGCATAAAATGAACATTTAGAGCGCCAAGGTGCAGCGAAACACTTCATTATAAGTAGTGCCCTACCGCACACTCCTGTATTCTGGCATTTCATCGCTATGGCATGAATAGCTCAAGATTCTCATTAACACAAGAGGAACGTTAATCGCACAAGAGAGCTTCGAGATAACACACTGCTGTATTCCCACTTGCACAGCATCCCCACTAAGTTCCCAGATGATATGCTACCATATGCTACTGTTACAAACCTTACAGTGAGTACAAGCTGATACTATAGTTACTCACTATAACTTATTTGGTTTGTCCTTACGATACCTACTTCAACTAAAACAGTGTATATAACAGACTACTGTCTCTGATCGCTTAGTCAACTCCGTTTCATCTTTTTGAGCAGGTGTCGGCAAATTGATCATCGCGATTGCTATAATGGTAACCTCACGGGACGCAACCCGGCATGCACATATGTAATGCACGGTTCCAAAACGGGGATTTCGTAAGCTGCAGTAGCGGAGTAAAAACTTCTCTAACGCACGTTAGATTTTTACTTTCTCTACTGGTAAGTAGGGGAAGTATTGTACTACACCCAAAAATTCGATGTCGAGATTTCACCGGAAATATGTTTCGAGACCCCCTGAACCCAATATAATTTGTTTTTTAGAAAAAGGTTCATATGTGTGTATGTGTGTGTGTGTCTGTGTGTCTGTGGACAGCATAACTCAAAAACAAAAAGTAAGTTAAAAACCAAAGTTGGTATTTAAGTTTAATGTCTTTCAAGGATGCGACACGAAGATTTTGAAGAAAATAGCCCCATCTTGAACTACCCTTTACATGAAACATTTTTCGAACATTTTGATTTCTTGAAAATAGCTCTAACCATTTTGATTAAAATGTCATATGTTTGAGATATTTTTATGACAAATGTAATGTATATCTTGAATTTTCTGGCTATAGCCCCTACAGTCGTATCTATTCTGGACGACGTTTGCATAACTGGTAAATCGTTAGAGATAGACCAAATCTAGTGTACAAAAAATGTAGATCTTGCTAAAATACACAATTTATGTCAAAATAAATTTTCTTGTAGGGTGAATCATTTCGGAGATTTCCTTGTTATGTGTGTAAGTTTCGGAAAACTTAAAAATGCTGTGAAATAGCAAATCTTTGTTCATTTTTTTTTATATGTTAAGTGTGCAAAGAGAATCTCAAAGCTTTAAAAGATTTGATTATCGCACAAAGCCCACTGTATTCTAATGTTCTCTTTGCACCTATAAGGAAATAAGCAATAAGATAATTTGTACAAATGTTTATCTTAACTAACAAGAAGAAGATGTAGGAATGAGAGTTTGTAAGAATGGTTAGTACAAAAGTAGAGAAAGTCACGTGAGTGCAACACATCAGATTTTTTACACATGTTTAATAGTACATACATACAGACTGAGAAGGCTTTAACATAATATATCATCTTATTCTTCACTTTCTCTAGAGCTTTACAGTTTTGCATATATTTAACGTTAATTCAGAAGTACATACTGATGGTCAACAGAGCATGCAGGTCTTTTACCTGTCAATCGTGATCTGCTTTAGATTTTATAAACTTAATTTTAGACAAACATTGCTCACACGCATATATGCTGGGTTAAACATAGTACTAACATGCGCAGTATAACACTGAAAATGGGAATGTTGGCACATCCTGTTGTCTAAATAAATCTAAAGCAGTCTTACTTTGTAATTGTGATTTCAAAATTTCTCTGTAAATTAACAACCTAAATTCGTAGTTGTGGTTTAATAGTATGAATGTCCAAGTGAAAGGATTTGCCAAAAGTTGAAGATCATTGTTCATTGCTTTGAGATCATGAAACCTTGTGTGTTTAAACTCTTTTTTAGCTTTGCTAAAATGCCTACATAAATATGTAAGAAGCTTCCAATGCGTTTCGAAACAGCCATTTTGTATAGATGAAGTTTGCAGCATTGCTTCTGTACCTTTGAACTCGTGTTGTTTGAAGGAGGGAAGGTGAAGCAGGCCGAGGTATTGCTTTGACCCTTACTGTGGTATCATCTCGAGGTACAAATATGCCCACCCCTGGTTTTGAGGAACCTCCTGGTAGATGGCCTTATCTGTTGAGTCGCATTCCTTATTACCTGCTTGAGGTGCTTACTGACAGATGCATTTTGTTTTTATTTTGCGGTGGCAAAATATGGACTCTGGGATGGCGGAATTGACTGTTAACTGTTCTTTGAGTGTACATACAATTCATGTGATGCTGGATAGATAATCTTAGTCGCGCAATCGCCTTCCTGTTGTATCTGCTTATTCTCTTACAGCCAAATGGCCTTAGCTGCGTTTCATCTATTTTTAATTCTGTTAATTTTGTTCTGTAAGGCCAACTTTGGATCGTTATTGAATTTCCATCCAGTAATTACGCGACTACAGAGGGAACCCAGGAAAAAATCAGTCAAATGGTCGGCACATAGAATTTCAACTCAAGTGCTTCTGTCGGCGAGTACGTTTTAGCTGTTATGGCTACGCTTGAACCATATTGCCCCATGATGGCATGTTATGTTAGCTTCTGTTGCAACTAAATCTGTAACTGGCCTTTATTTACTCATTAATCCGCTCAAAAAAAATATATATGTATGTATAATACACATCGGCGATGCCGTCTTGGAAATAACAGTAAAAACCGCAGATGACCTTGACGCAGATGCAAAAACCGTTGCACTGGCGGTGCCCTCAACTCTGGGGACAATGGATCACCCGAAGCCAAGCTGAAAATGTATGCCGAAAGCTGCATGGTACCAGCCTGATACATATGGTGGCGCTAACATCTTCAGGGAACCGAGTGAAACCTCGCACTATAGTAGTGCCCATCCCTTAACGACCACATTCAAAGGAGTTATAAATCTGTCCCTCAACCTTCTTCCTCTGCTGGCATGAACACAACAGAGGGTTCTCTCAATATACAATCGTCTGTTGCCAAGCCGCTTGCAGTTATGCATTAAGAGTGACGTTACACTATTTAACGCTGTCAAATCTCTCTTAGAAATTAAATTGACATTTTAACATTAAATTGTGACCAAATTAATTTGAACTAAGGAAGAAATGCATTACAGCATTGTTCACACAATGTTTGCGCGGGAGTTAGTGAAATAGTAAACATTTATATCCATTACACAAGAAGATAGGTGGCTCCAAATATGTTATACGAATGCTTTTTTTCTTTTCTTTTTTTTTTTTTTTTTTTTTTTTTCCGGCGAAACCATACATGTTTGACAATAAATGTATTACATATATCTGTTACACTCATCATGTAGAATCGTATGGCCAAGGCAGTACCTTCCACCCGGTAAAGCATCGCTTTGGAAACAGTTGGAAGCGTTATGGATTTTAAATTCGATTTTAACATCATAAATGCCAATTACTTAGCTTTAACATTCTTGAACATAACAGATCAAGCGAATAAGCCAAAAGCAGAGTTAAACGCTTTAGCTCGCCAATATTAACAGGAGCCAATTGCTGACCAGTTATCTACAACACGCTTTGGGATGAATATCACACGATATGTGAGATTATTTTCTTTCTTTTTTCTTTACTTTTAATTTATTTATTTACTTTTTTGGTTCCCGAAAACTTGCCTTTCTTTCAATATTTTTTATCTCTAACACTGTGGTATAAGTTGCTGTAGATCACTTATCTGCATACACCTGGCAGCATTAAACCACTCAACACCACATCACCTTCCCCTCCAGCTGGATTGCGATAAGCAAGAGTGATCTAATCGCCAAAACGGAAATAGCGAGATTTTCACTTCAATGGTTCCGGTACATTAACTCTACTCTGCAATACATGTTTTGTAGATTTGAAGAATTTTCCTGTCTCTGGAAAACTAACAAAACTCCAAAACGTTTTATTACTTTCTCTACTACGCATAGTAAATAACGGGAGTGCTGCATTCCACCCAAAAATGCCATGTAAACTGGAAAGCGCACGAACCTCCATGAAAAAATATACATTTGTTGAATTTCGATGTGATCGGTCAAACTGTTTCGGGGATTATTGTATGATAAAAAAATATCTGGTGCTGCACTCACATGATTTTCTCTACCCCTGTACTAAGCATTTTTACGAAATCTTATTTATGTATCTTTTTCGTGTTAGTTGAGATAAACATTTGCAGAAATTATCTTATTATTTTCTTGTAGGTACAAGGGGAATATGGGAATACAGTAGGCTGTGAGCGATAGTCAAATCTTTTAAAGCTTTCATATTGCGTTCTCTTTGCATGCTTAACACATATAAAAATGAATGAACATTTTTCTAAACACGGTTTTTTGGATTCAGTGGGCCTCAAAACATATATTTCCGGTGAAATCTCGACATCGAATTTTTGTGTGGAATGCAACACTTCCTCTACTTTACTATACGTAGTAGAGAAAGTAATAACTAAATAATAAAACAGAAGAAACTTGCGGCGAATGCACCTAAAAATATTACCCCTTCCAAAATAAAATCCTGGCTGAATCAATGTCTTTATTATTATTATTATTATTATTATTATTATTATTATTATTATTATTATTATTATTATTATTATTATTATTATTATTATTATTATTATTATTATTATTATTATTATTATTATTATTATCATTATTATTATTATTATTATTATCATTATTATCATTATTATCATTATCATTATTATCGTCATTATTATTATCGTCATTATTATTATCGTCATTATTATCGTCATTATTATTATCATCGTCATTATTATTATCATCGTCATTATTATTATCATCGTCATTATTATTATCATCGTCATTATTATTACTATCGTCATTATTGTGATCATCACTATTATGATCATCATCATTATTATTATGATCATCATCATTATTATGATCATCATCATTATTATGATCATCATTATTATTATGATCATCATCATTATTATTATTATTATGATCATCATCATCATTATTATGATCATCATCATCATTATTATGATCATCATCATTATCATCATCATCATTATCATCATCATCATCATCATCATCATCATCATCATCATCATCATCATCATCATCATCATCATTATTATTATTATTATTATTATTATTATTATTATTATTATGTATATTGTTTCAGTTTAGGAGGATATACCCATGAAGGAGCTGTCAGTTTATAACTTTATAGCATGAAAAGCTGTAGTGAAACATACGTTGCTGAGGGTGAAGCTGAACCAGGCATAAAACATACATACGTTGTTTCCACGCACGCATGGGTTAGCTTTAGAACTTCACCCCACAATCAGTAGAGAGATAGAGACAGAGAGAGAGTGAGAGAGACAGAGACAGAGACACAGAGAGATTCGCACCCTAAGCGCATGTTATGAATTACACCCCTTCCCCTGCAGCTGCGATAAAAAGGATGCAGTGTAATGTGCGACATGTGTTTTGGCGTCCTTGACAGTGTATCAGGGATCCAGTCATTTAAACTCACCAACAGTGCCGGATCCTTTCCTGGCTTTAGTTGGCGCAGCATTAACTTGGTGGTTTAGGCATTACAACATAACTCCAAGTGCTCGAAATCCATTGACTTATCTCAGTCATGCCTTTGTCCGAGCCTATTTCAAACTCCTCAAGAGGATGTCATTAATATTTAAAGCTTATATTAGCTTCAATGTTATAATACCAGAACAATACTGTTTTTGTACACAAAGTCGGTGGGTATGTACACCAACAGGCGACTGCATGGCCGTTTCTATTTCACACCCTGAATGTCCTTCATTCCGGGTGACTTTTGTATCATGGTAAATATTAAGAGACAGACTAAAAGCTTACTAAATAAAAGTGTGTATTTCGTTAAAACACCATTTATGTCAAATACTTATTTTTTCCTTTGAGTGAACCATTTCCCAGATATTCTTTATTATTTGTTTGAATTTGTCAATAGTTATACTTTCTCAAATAGGAACATGTTATTCGTTAGTTTATCTCTTGGCCTTGCAAAGAGAACGGAATTTCAAAGGCATCGCTTATCAACCAGCTCTTAAAACATTTCACTTTCGCTTAAAGTCTCCTGCATTCTCACATTCCCCTTCCAACTGCAAGAAAATTAGCAACAATTTCTGGAAATGCTTAGGTCAATTAAAATGTAGATAGAGCAATAAGCATTTGCAGGAATAGTTTGTATAAGTGTGAGTATAGTTCTACAAATAAATATTTGCGAACAGTTTCTGCAAATTGAACTATATTAAAAGTCTGTATCGCAATAGGTTACGCGACGATCACTTGGTGTATCTTCTAAGGCTATACACTTCGACTTTGTCGCCAAATATTGATAGACTTGTTAAACGTAAGCAGTACCGAACAAGTCACTAATGAACAGATGTTTACCGCATAAGATTTGGAAGCTCGCCTCCAGAAAAACTACACATGGTAAGGAAAGGAGACACTAATTCTTCCCCTGTCTATTCTCTTAGCAGGAAAGAGCAGGTGATTATCTCACGTCTCCGCATTGGTCATACAAGGTTAACCCACTCATACCTCCTCAGCAAAGGCCAGCCACCACAATGTGAAGTCTGCAATACCCGCCTCACAGTAAAACATCTCCTCACAGAATGTAAGCAATACGCTACACAACGACAGCTTCATCACATCACTGGAGTCTTATCCACCATTCTGAACACGCCATCCAACTGCAGAAGGGTATTATCATTCCTCAAAAGTACAGACTTACATACGAAAATATAATATGAAGGATATTTTTGTTGTACTGATTTGTTGATTAGTATTAAATAATAATTAAATAAGTGTAACAAGTTTATTATATAGAATAGTCGCGATATGACTTAATTGTTAAAGCGACTCTAAATACATTTAAAAAAATGATTTGGAAGTGATTTCGTAAATCAAACGCAACGTACGGCCATGGACAAAAATATAGAGTGCATTAGGAGAGAAGGTTTTCAAGTTCCATGTCAGGTGGCAGTGAGGTTTACACAAGTCGATATTCCAACATATAGATGGGTTTATTTATAGTCTCTGATCCATATGTTATCGTCCATGGGAAACTCAAATAGGTTGTCTTGAATCGCCACTCACATTTCTATTTGCAAGTATGTGTACAAATGTGAATGGCGATTCAACACAGAGCCTATTTGAGTGTCCGATAGTCGTAACATATGTAGATCAGAGGCTTTAAATGAAGTCGACTTGTGCAAACCGCGCTGGAACGCGATTTGCAAATTTAAAATATTCTACTCTCCTAATGCGCGCAATCACTTTTACTTTCTCAACTACGTATAGTAAAGTAGAGGAAGTATTGTATTCCACCCAAAACATTCGTTGTCAAGATTTCACCAGAAATATATGTTTTGATCCCCCCTGAATCCAAAAGAATAATTTTTAGAAAAAGGTCCCTGTGTGTGCCTGTCAGTCTGTGGACAGCATAACTCAAAAACGAAAAGTCGGTTACAAACCAAAGTTGGTATATAAGTTTAATATCTTTCAAGGGTGAACACGAAGATTTTTAAGAAAATTGCTTCACCCTAAATTATCCTTTACATGGAAAATTGTGATTTTCTTGAAAATGGCTCTAACGATTTTTATTAAAATGTCCTGTCTATGGCATACGTCACAATTTATGTCTATATAAAATTTTTTGAAGAGTGAGCCCTTTCGGAGATATGCATTGTTATTTGTGTAAGTGTTGAAGAACTTATACTAACAGTGCAAAGAGAACGGAATCACAAAGCTTTAAAAGATTTCAATATCGCTCAAAGCCTACTGTATTCCCATATTCCTCTTGCACCTACAAGGAAATAAGCAATAAGATAATTTTTTATGAATTTGTAAGAATAGTTAGTACAAGAGTAGAGAAAGTCGTGTGAGTGCAATACATAAGATTATTTCCATGGCTGTACATATGACCCAATCTCCACTTCAACAGAAGTTTTAAAGAGTGGCAGAGCCGCAAAAAGTGGAAGGAGCCAAGTCCAACCTCCCATCTTTTGCAAACGTTGCACATCGTTGAGTTATAAGTTAACGCTCACATGACCTTCTCTACTCCCTAAAGTTTTATTTTGTTATAGCTTCCTCAAACAATTCTCCCGAAAGATAGTTATTCTATCAAATTCAAATATTCAAAACAAAAATAGATATTGTTTTCTGACACACTTCGTACTAAATGATTGAGGAATAGAGAACAGAATCGATCGTCAGATGTTAAAAAACGCATCGCTAGGCGCTCACTTTAAAATACAACACTTCTTTTTAACATCGCAATAAACAAATGGATAACGACTCACTGTAACAAAATTACCAAGTATTAGAACTCAGACCAATATTAACGTATACACCGGAAATAACTGATGCCACAAAAAACGTCATTTGCAAAGCTTTGTAATTAGTTATACGAGTAAGTGGTATGCATTTTTTGTGTATTAAGGTTTTGTCTCACTCATATAGTTGACCCGTTGCACAAAATTACACAAAAAGCCTCGCGAATCAAATGGACCTAACATGAATTCCCAGAAAACAGTAAACAATCGTTAGAAAGCGTAGTGCGTTGCTAACCCAAGGAAAAGTTCTCTATAGTACACGATACATAGGTAATATGATATATTTAACATAAAATAGTTCCAGAGCACAGGCATTGTTTTCTTAACTGAGAAACAGAGTGCAGAAACATCGCATTAATTTTGCTCAGAGAATTTTTACAAAATGCCAATATTTTGTTTTTTGTAGTTCAAAAAGATCTATTTGGGTTCCCAAAACCATGTGTCCCAAATTCTATGCTCATTAGCTGCTCCTGAATTTAACTTCAGTTACATTTACCGTTACACTTTTCACAAACATTACATTTTCCTTTCTCTAATTGAAGTAAACATGCATATGCTGCTGGAAGTTTTTAAAAATATTTACAAAAATTATATATCTCAACTATACCTCTAATGATTGTGTTATGAAGTCATTCATGACAGCGTACAAAACCTCTTACCTAGAACAAAAAGAGAAACATTATTGTTAACAGTCATGCCACCTTTTCTACTACTTATCTATTTATAGTGAACAGAGGAACTATTGCACTGAATTTAACCCAAAACTCGACATCTGGCATTCATCATACATACACATTCAAAGATATTCACTACTCACTCTTGTACAAAAAGTGAATTTAGTAAACTGCAAAGCGTACCATGTTTATTTACCGAGGCCTTCGTACCTTCCCCTTCTTCCCTCTCCAATGACAGCAGTATTGATCCTACTGGCTGGACATAATGATATGAAAGGAAAGCATTAATTATTTATGATGACTCGCTAAATAAACAAGTGTTGCTCAGAGCACCACTTGCCCAGCCCAGGTGTACATCCTCAAAACTCAACTTCTTTTGAAAAGCAAATCTGAACACACTTTCGTAAGTACGAAAACATCTAATGTGTTGCACTCAAATGATTTTCTCTACTCTTGCATTAACCAGTCTTACTAACTCCTATTCCTCTATCTTCTTCATGTTGACTAAGGAAAACATTTGCAAAAATTATCTGATTGCTTATTTCCTTGTAGGTGCAAAATATTATTTTGGACATATTGTGTGTTTCAGCAAGAGTAGGGTAGTAGAGGGCAAGCCAGCATTTTTTTATAGACAAGATGGCCGTCATGCGTGATCTAAGGATTACTAGGTAAGGGGGTAGGGGAAGCAGGGCTTGTAAACGTTTAAATTAGTCTCTAGTGATAACTTTTAAGGCATATAGCAACGTATGTATGCGATTATAGGTTTTCATGGTACTTGAGTATATCCTTCACTATATCGATTTATGCTACCTAACGCAACAGCTTTCTATCTTGATTGAATATATTACCCTAACATAATGATACCTCGCCCCACATCACCGCGCTAACCTAGGCTAACGTAACCTAAGTTAACATAACCTATATCATCCCATTTTACTCGAGCATTCTATTCTGCTGTAACCTACTCTAACACCATAACGTGTTAGCCTCTTTGGAGTTATTTCCTCATTCCTATTCAACATTGTTCTGGGTTGCTCTACCCCCTGTTCTTTCTTAGAGTATCACTAGAAGACGTTTTAACCATGATGTTGAATTAGCTATTGACTACGCTTTTTTACACTGCTCCAGTTTTTTATACATGTTGACCTCATTTAACGATTCTTTTACCTAATTCTATAGGTTTCAATGGTAACAACTCAAACCTTACTTACAGTCCTTCTAAGACTATCCTAACCTAGCCTATTACCACCACCACCGCCGCCGCCGCCGCCGCCGCCGCCGCCACCACCACCATATTCTGTAGCTATTGTGACATTTTTCCATATCTAACCCGAGGCAGCCCTGCGTTTGTTGTGGAGTATTATTTAAAGCTCTATGCAGCTTTGTTTTTCCTACCCTTCCCCCTTTATAGAGCTTTAAACTTCCACTGCAAGATGTCCCAACCATTGATGTTGAATTGCTTATTATAGCTATTTTACCACCTATCACACAATTTTATACAGTTGCACGATCCTTCTGTTTTTCTAACCCTTTATAGTGCTTTAAACTAGCACTAAAATACGTTCTAACTGACAATGTTGAAGTACTTATAGCTGAGTATTTTTACTTTCTCTACTGGTAAGTAGGGGAAGTATTGTATTCCACCCAAAAATTCGAAGTCGAGATTTCACCGGAAATACATGTTTTGAGGCCCCCTGAATCCAAAAAAAGCATTTTTTAGAAAAAGGTCCGTGTGTGTGTCTGTGTGTCTGTCAGTCTGTCAGTCTGTGGACAGCATAGCTCAAAAACGAAAAGTCGGTTAAAAACCAAAGTTGGTATTTAAGTTTAATGTCGTTCAAGGATGTGACACGAAGATTTTGAAGAAAATAGCCCCACCCTAAACTACCCTTTACATGGAAAATTTTTCGAAAATTTTGATTTTCTTGAAAATGGCTCTAACGATTTTGATTAAAATGTCATATGTTTGAGATATTTTTATGACAAATGAAATGTATATCTTGAATTTTCTGGCTATAGCCCCTGTAGTCGTATTTACTCTGGACGACTTTTGCATAACTGGTAAACCGTTAGAGATAGACCAAATTATACTATACAAAAAATGTAGATCTTGCTAAAATACACAATTTATGTCTCAATAAATTTTCTTGTAGGGTGAACCATTTCGGAGATATACCTTGTTATGTGTGTTAGTTTCGGAAAACTTGGAACTTTTGTGAAATGTGTCATCGTTGTTCATTTTTTTATATGTTACGTGTACAAAGAGAACGGAATCTCAAAGCTTTAAAAGATATGACTATCGCACAAAGCCTACTGTATTCCAATATTCCCCTTGCACCTACAAGGAAATAAGCAATAAGATAATTTGTGTGATCTTGGCTTCCGGTGAAGGCCGCGTCATCTTGGTCGACCAAGATGACGCGGCCTTCACCGGAAGCCAAGATCACACATCAGGACACAGGCCGTGGAAGCCTACGCATCCAATAAGATAATTTGTACAAATGTTTATTTTAACTAACACGAAGAAGATATAGGAATAAGAGTTTGTAAGAATGGTTAGTACAAGAGTAGAGAAAGTCATGTGAGTGCAACACATCAGATTTTTAAGAGATGTGCGATATCCTTGTTAGTATTTTGACACAAGCTTTTGTTTTATATAAGGTTAATTGGATTATACTTAGTTTAAGGTCGTGGGTGTAGACGCCTCTCCTCTTTTATCTGGGCTGGAGACCAGCACTAGAGTTAAATTCTAGTGGCAGAGCTAACGCCTCTCTTTATTTCTATTTTTCATCTTTCTTCGACAAGCATCATGGAAAGCACGGAGAGACTAGGTGAGTAAGGTTTTTATTTTTTCTTCATTCTTCTTCAGACATCATTGGAGACATGGAGGGATCAGTTGAGTAAATTTTCATGTTGTACAGGAGAGATAGTGAAGAAAATTATGGTGCAGTCTAAGTTGCATTCTCTTACGCATGGGTTGCAACGCTGTAATGCCGGTACGTATATATCGATATTTCGTCCTCTGCAATTACTCTCTTGTAATCATGAGGCGACAGAGCTATTTTATTAGCTTCAACTGCAGAAACATGATAATGTGGGGATAGGATTAAATTCATAGGGGTTCTTCCTATTTTTAAAGATTTAAGACACTCCATATAGCTATTGAAGGTGATGTATTGCTTAATTGCTTAATGGCTTAATTCAGAGGAAAGTTATATATATATAATTCTCCAAGTATATTGGGGATATTAAACTCCGGTTTATAGATACCTTCCGCTTCCACAGTACAAGCTTGGAGTAGCTTGCGAAAAACCTTGAAACGTATCCTGAAACAGCGAAGCACTTCGGAGCAGAGAATATCGGCTTGATGACACGTAAGGGATAATTCCCTATGATTACGTAACATCGTGAGGTGTCCTTAACGATACATTTTTGCCTTCTAGGGATGCCTTCTACAACGGGTTAAACAGTGAAGATATCAGAAGTGTGGACTATGATCACACTCTAAACGTGTGGAAGCATTTTAAAGTCCGAAATCTGTGTGAGTACAGTGATCTGTACTTAGTTTCAGATGTTGTCCGAGGGGATGTCTTCGCGACATTTAGAGACCAAACCTTGAAAACTAATAAAGTGGATACTGCATATTATTTTACCTCTCCAGGACTTACATGGGATGCTACGCTGTTGTATACTGGAACTGAGTTGGAATTTTTTCTTCATTACAATCACGTACTCATGGTTGAACCTGGTATAAGAGGTGGTTTATGCCAGTTTTCTCACCGGCATGCGGAGGCGAACATCTATATGGAGCAGTATGATCCTCGTAACCCATCTCATTTTCTAATGTAAGAGGACGCCAATAACCAATATGGTTGAGTACAGTGTCACGCCCTTCCTTATGGTGGATTTACGTGGGCTTCTCCTGAAGATATACTTCTCGGTTCGTTAAAGGGGGTGATCTTCTTGGTTATATCTGGGAAGTTGATGTGGAATATCCTGCAGAGCTGCATGAACTTCATGATTTACCCTTTCTGCCAGAGAGTATGAAAACGGGGGAATCGTCTTCAAAGAAATTAATTGCTCATCTTGGATCCCGAAAGAAGTAAGTGGTGCATTATATGGCCTTGAAACAGGCTCTTATTCATGGTATACGACTAGCAAAGATTAATCGAGTACTACAATTCCGCAAGTCTTGCTGGTCAAAGCCTTACGTCGAGTTAAATAGCCGATTACGGCAGCAAGCAAGACACGATTTAAAACGGATTTGTGTAATCTTTTCAATAATAGGATATTTCGAAAAAGTATGTAAAATATTCTTATTCGTATGGATATAACTCTTGCAGTAAATAGCAAAACATTAAAAAACTCATAGCCAAGCCTACATTTACCGATCGAGCCATATACGCTCCTAATCTTGCAGCTGTTCATATGGCTTCTCGTCAAATAGTGTTCAACAAGCATATATACATTGGTATGAGTGTACTAGACATTTCCTCTTCTTTTCCTGATTACCTTCCTCTTATGTAGGACTTACACCCCCTAGGACTTACAAGCAAGTGCATACGGCCAGACGCCTGTCTGTGAGCACACGAAACTCTGGACCGGACAGTGTGGAGACCAGGAAGCAGGTGATCAATCAAGCACTAGGTATGATTGCGAGGAAGATGATTACATGAAACGCCAGCGATTTGATAATTGGAAAGGTGATAATGGAGTAATTGGTGGAATGAGGTTGGTGGAGGCGGGAAACCAAAGCACCGGTAGAAAACCCGCCCTGACGCCGCTTCGTAACCAGACATTTTCAAGACGCTAATGTACTCCTATCAATACGATGTGTTACTTCCATATTATGAAGCTGGGAATCTTAAACTGTTGTATACGGATGCAGATTTCTTCAGTGACAACAGCTGATATATACCAGGATAAATTACACATGCTTGAACATATAGATACAGCGGATTACCCTGCTAACCAGATATGCTATTCTTACACAAAACAAGAAAGTGTTGGAAAAGTTTAAAGACGAAGCAAGTGGTAAAATCATTCCTCCTTTCCTTGGTCTCAGACCTAAAATGTATGCCCTCGATATTGATGGCTCTGTAATGAAAAATGGTAAAGGCATAAAACAGAGCGCCATTAAGCAATATATCAGCTTCAATAGCTATATGGAGTGTCTTAAAACTTTAAAAATAGCAAGCACCCCTATGGACTTAATCTAATGTTTCTTCAGTTGAAGCTATAAAATAGCTCTGTCGCCTCATGATGACAAGAGAGTAATTGCAGAGGATGGAATATCGACATATGCGTACGGGCATTACAGCGTTGCAACCCATGCGTAAGAGAGTGCAACTTAGACCGCAACATAATTATTTTCTCCGTTATCTCTCCTGTACAACAAAAACTTACTCAACTGACTCCTCCACACCTCCAATGATGTCCGACGAAGAATGAAGAAAAAATAAAAACCTTACTCACCTGGTGTCTCCGCGCTTCCCATGATGCTTGCTGACGAAAGATGAAAAATAGAAATAATAAAGGGAGGCGTTAACTGTGCCACCAGAATTTAACTCTCCATCCCAGATAAAAGAGAAGAGGCGCCTACACCTGCGACCTTAAAGTAAGTATAATCCGATTAACCTTATATAAAACAAACGCTTGTGTGAAAATACTAACAAGGATATCGCAACAACATGTCTTAAAAATACTCAGCTATAAGTACTTCAACATTATCAGTAATAGCATATTTTAGTGCTAGTTTAAAGCAATATAAAGGGTTAGGAAACCAACAGTGATGAATAAAGATGTAAAGAATATTTTAAAACAAACAGATTAGATCTTGTTAGGTGGGGTTAGCCTTGGAAAACTCTTAGGCGCGTTCGAGATATTAGCGCCAGAACATGTAGAAGTAAGTGAAAGGATCAAACAACTGTACAAAATTCTGTGATAGGTGGTAAAATACCTATAATAAGTAATACAACATCAATGGTTGGGACATCTTGTAGTGGAAGTTCAAAACTATAAAGGAGGGAGGGTAAGAAAAACAAAGCTGTATAGATATGGAAAAATGTCACAATAGCTGCAGAATATAGTGGTGGTGGTGGGAATAGTGGTGGTGGCGATAGTGGTAATAGGTTAGGTTACGATAGTCTTAGAAGGAATGTAAGTAAGGTTTGAGTTGTTACCATTGGAACCTACAGAACTATAATCTTCGGAAAAGTTAAAGGCATATGGAGGCGGGCCGTACTACAGACTCCAGCGAATCATAAGCTTGCCCCTCCTACCAGTGCTGCCGAATGTGGTACATGCATCTCACACGCTCGCATGTACAGAACTCTGCCGGTACACGTACTACACTTGGCAACAGCGCTCTGCTTGGCCAGCGTTCACATGCCTTTAACTTTTGCGAGCAGTATAGGCAAAGGAATCGTTAAATGAGGTTAACATGTATAACATATTGGAGCAGTGTAAAAAACGTAGTCAATAGCCAATTCAATATCAAGGTTAAAAGGTCTTCTAATGATACTCTAAGAAAGAACAAGGGGTAGAGCAACCCAGAGCAATGTTGTATAGGAATGAGGAAATAACTCCAAAGGGGCATGTGGTTGAGTTAGTTTGGTCTTAGAAAGACTGTGAGCAACTCTTTAGAAACTGTCATCAATTCATCATAAATTTACAAAAGGATGAAATGTGAGTGTGAAAGCCTAACAAATCTCTATAAGGGGTTACATGCTCATTAAAAGTACCAAAACATACTAAAGACGTAAAAATAATGGAAAATTTGGAGAAACGTTCAAAAAATCGTAAAAATCGTAAAAAAGCCCTTCAGATACCTACCAAACTCGTAAAATAGCATTAGCATAGCGTGAAATGCTTAGGTTACGTAAGGGTTTGCATGCCAGGGAGGCTGAATATCTTTAAAGTAGCTAAAGCCGCTCAATAACATCAATAAATTAAGCGAAGTATCTAAGCCTAACACGTTATGACGTTACGGGTAGAGTAGGTTATACCAGAATAGAATGCTCGAGTAAAATGGGATGACATAGGTTAGGTTAACTTAGGTTACGTTAGCCTAGGTTAGCGCCGTGATGTGGGGCGAGGTGTCATTATGTTAGGGTAATATATTCAATCAAGATAGAAAGCTGTTGCGTTAGGTAGCATAAATCGATATAGTGAAGGATATACTCAAGTACCATGAACATCTATAATCGCATACATAGGCTGCTATATGCCTTAAAAGTTATTACTAGAGACTAATTTAAACGTTTAAAAGTCCTGCATCCCCTACCCCCTTACCTAGTAATCCTTAGATCACGCATGGCGGCCATCTTGTCTATAAAAAGAGTGCCGGCTTGCCCTCAACTTCCCTACTCTTGCTGAAACACACAATATGTCCAAAATAATGTTTGTAGAGAATCATTTCGGAGATATTTCTTGTTATTGGTGTGAGTTTCGGAAAAATTAAACTTTCCTGCAATGGAAGATCGTTACCAATTTTTTTATACCTTAACCGCGCAAGGAGAGCGAAATCTCAAAGCTTTAAAAGATTTGACTATCGCTCAAAGCCCACTGTATTCCCATATTCCTCTTGCACCTACAAGGAAATGAGCAATAAGATTATTTCTGCAAATGTTTGTGTCAACACGAAGAAGATATAGGAATTACGGTCTGTAAGTATAGTTCGTACAGTCAGTGAGCGAGTTGGGTTTAACAGCCCATCGACAGCTAGGTGATTAGGCCCCAAGTCTAAAAGATAAAAAACGGAAAAACTCACCACCACTTCACCCCCAAAGTTAAATATTAATGCTGGAAAACTGAAACAGATAAAAGCTAACACAGTTCAAATGTAAAACTGGACTAAAGAGGTAAGCTAAAAATTGTTAAAACGTAAAAACTGATCTTGAAAGGTGGAGTGGAGTGTGGAGTTTAAGGGCCCGTCGACAGCTGGGTCATTTGGGCCCCAAGTCAATTTTTACGGTCTAAAACCAATTAATGCCGTTAAAAAGCGAAAACTAAAAAGGCAGTAAACATGTAAGGAGTTAAATCTAAAACAGTTAAAACGTTAAAAATCTAAAGGGCAAATATTAAAATAAAATAGTTAAAACTAAAAACAAGCGCTGCAACAATAAAACTGGGATTCATTGTCTAAAAACCGCAGAATAAATCACCAAAAATAAAACAAGTTATACTTGTTTCGCAAACCCAATTTGGGTGACGAACCGCAGCACCTTATCTACCGATACCGGGTCGTCGCCCTTAATTGACCGCATACTAAAACCCAGGCCAAGGGACTGGCGCTCTCTGGTATATTGTGGACAATCAAGCAAAACGTTCGGGACGGACAGTTGTACGCCGCACGTCTGACACACAGGGGCCGGGTCGCCAGGCCAAAGATGACCGTGTGTGGCGCGAGTGTGACCGATTCTCAACCGAGTGAGAATGACTTCCGACCGCCGCGCATCCCTGACGGATGTCGGCCAGGGTGTTACTGTGTCTTTGAAGGTACGTAATTGAGTGCCAGATATCTGTTTCCACGACTTCTGCCAGAACGAAAAAATATGGCGCCGGAAATATCGTTGCGCATCACTAAAAGGCAGAGTTCGTGTGGATAATCCCGGCAGACGACATGCAGACTTTGCAGCCGCATCCGCCTCCTCGTTACCAGGGATACCCACATGGCCTGGGGTCCATATAAAAACAAACTGGTATCCGTGAGTCAGTAACTGTGAAATGAGTGACTGTATTTTAACTATGAGTGCTGAAGTGCCGAGAAATTGCTGTAAGGCCTGGTGAGCGCTCAGAGTCACAGTGTGACTCCAGGACCTGAGCTGGAGATAAAGAGTAAAAAATAAAATATGGGGAACAGCTCCGCGGTAAAAACAGAACGGGTGTCCGGAAGGCGGTACTTGTGTGCCCCATCGTTATACACAAAACTGCAGCCTGTAGCACCACCCACCTGGGAACCATCGGTTAAAACTGGAAGTTAAGTCGGGTAACGTCCCAGGAGCTCGGTGAAGAGTTGACGAAACACCGAGTGAGGGGTAGTTACTTTAGCATGGGCTGCAAGCTCGAGGTTGAATTGGGCACGGTGGAGTTGCCAAGGAGGAAAGCGACCATGGCAATACCGCTCTACAGCAGGCATTCGCAGATAATGTGGCTAGCAGTTCGCGAAACCGAATACCGCTGGGGCGGGATATTGACGGGTGACGAGGGTGAGCTACCAACCGTGCCACGTATGAAGAAAGCAATACCGAGCGTCGGACAGACAGTGGAGGTTCGCCAGATTCAGCATACAGACACGCAATTCGACTAGAACGGAAAGCTCCAGCAGCAAAGCGGATACCAGTATAATGAATCGTGTCTAAAAGGCGGAGTTTAGAGGCAGATGCCGCGCCATAAATAAAACCCGTAGTCTAGTTTGGACCGGACCAGTGAGCCATACAACCTCAACATGACAGATCGATCGCCACCACAAGATGCCCCAGAAAACACCCTGAGCATCCGAAGCGAACGACTGCAGGAAGCACGAAGATGGCGAATATGGTGCACCCATGTGAGTTTGCTGTCGAGGTGTAGGCCCAAGAACTTCAGGTGCGGAACAAAAGGAATAGGTGTGTCACGCAAATAAAGGTCAGGAGGAGGATGCACACCACGAAGTCGATGAAAGTGTAAACACTGTGTTTTCGTAGGGGAGAACTCAAAGCCGGTGCGACGAGCCCATTCGGCGATAGAGGATATGGTCAGCTGCAGTTGGCGTTCGATGTGTTCAAGATTAAAAGAGCGGTACTAGATAGCAAAGTCGTCAACACACAGCGATATCGGATTCCCCTACGAACAACACTGGCGATACCGTCAATCGCCACGGCGAAAAGCGTCAGACGAAGAATCGACCCCTGGGGTACACCATTCTCCTGGATCCTGTCGTGGGATAGTGTATTCCCAATGCGGACACGAAACCGGCGTAGTTTTAAAAAGTTTTAAATGAGGATGGCTAAATGACCGCGTAAACCGTAACCGTGTAAAGTACGTAGGATACCATAGCGCCAGGTAGTATCGAAGGCCTTCTACAGATCGAAGAAGACGCCCACGACATGCTGCTTCAAGAGAAAGGCATTTTGTATATATGCTTCCATGCGTGCCAGATTGTCCACACTGGAGCGATGACGACGAAAACCGCACTGAACATTGCTCAGCAGGTTATTCTTCTCCAACCACCACACTAAGCGAGTGTTAACCATACGTTCGAAGGTCTTACAAACGACACTCGTCAGGCAAATAGGGTGGTAGCTAGAGGCAAGTGTCTGGTCCTTTCCGGGCCGAGGGATGGGGATGAAAATACCCTCGCTCCAGGAATACGGGAAAACCTGCTGAAGCCATATGCGGTTGTAAATGATCAGCAGGAAGGAGAGAGCCATGGTGGAAGGTGAAGCAGCTTTTGTCGGTGGATGTCATCAGGGCCAGAAGAGGAGTCCTTTGCGAGGGACAAAGAACGTGCCAGCTCCGCTTCGGTGAAAGGCGCGTTGTACGGTTCACTGCAGTCACTGTTAAAATTGAGAGCTATCCGCTCCGCAGATTCCTTGATTCCTAAAAAGGCGTTACTGTAACTTCGGGTTTAGCTGTCAGCAGCGAAAGAATCGGCAACGGTGTCGGCGATGTCCTGCTCGGAGGTGTAGGTGGAGCCTTGTACCTCACGACCGGGAATAATGGTCCGGCGACACTTGCCGTACATATGCCGAACAGCAGTCCACACCCTTTGTGCCGAAGTGCGACATGAAAGCGAGGAGACGTAGGTTTCCCAGGATCTTCGCTTTGCACTCCGAAGAACAAAACGTGCTCTGGTACGAGAACGTTTACAAGCTATAAAATTGTCTTCGGTAGGATGTAAACTAAAAAGACGCAGAGCACGTTTTCGCGCTTTGATAGCCAAACGGCATTCCTCAGACCACCAAGGCACAGGAAAGTGCCGTGGCGTAGATGATCCACGAGGAATGCTGGAAGCTGCTGCGAGCAACACAGAACACGTAAAATATTCCACCATGTCGTCAATGGTGGTAAAACCATCGTCGATGAGATGAATAAGGGAGTGAAATTTCCCCCAATCAGCTCTGGCACAGTATGTGTATGGTAGAGGTGAATATTAATGGGGTAATGATCGCTGCCAAATAGGTCGGAAAGCACCGACCAATCTAGCAGCGGAACTAATGCCGGGCTACAAAAGGTAACGTCTAGTGCTGAATGTGTGCCGTAAGTGGAGGATAAGAATGTGGGGACACCAGTGTTCAGCAGAAGCAAGCCAGATATATCACAAACGTCTGCTATAAGGCACCCACGAGCATCGTCAATGTCGGAGCCCCATAAAGTGTTTTTGGCATTCAGATCGCCGAGAAACAGGAGCGGTGGCGGACTCTGAACCAGAAGAGCCCGAAGGTCGTGTTCTTGTACGACATTGACCGGTGGCAGATAGACATTGCAAATAGAGAATCACAGGCCCTGCAGCTGTACACGCACCGCTACAGCTTGCAGCGGCGTGTTAAGCGGTATGCTGGAGGCAGAGATGGTATGTGCCACCAGCGTAGCCACACCACCGCTCGCTCGCCGACCAACTGCAGAGTCATGTCTAAATTAGGAAAAATTACGTAGATGTAAACCATGATTAGGCTGCAAACCATGATTAGGCTGCAAATGGATTTCTTCTAAGCAGACGATGGAAGGCGATCGCTGAGAAACTAAATGTTGTATGTCTGGAGCCCTGGCCCGGAACCCATTAATATTCCACTGGATTATTTCCATGCTAAAATCGAATTAGTAGTTGGTTTTTTATTTTCTTTTTCACCTTCGCACACTTTGGACCGATAATGCGAGTTCCACCATCCTCTGGCGACTCCTCCGATGTGCGGGAGTCTGAAGAACCCCTGCGGCTCGCAGAGCGGGAGCGGGACTTCACAGAGAACATGCAACTACTGGCCCGGTGTTTATGCCTGGAACGATGGCGTTCAACAGGCAACGAAGCAGTGTCAGAACTAGTCGACTGCGGCGGAACTGGCGTCTGGACGGCAGAAGAGGTAGTCTGTGGTCGAACTGTAGGTGGAGTAGAACTATGCTCGTCAGGTGAGCCAGTTTGTACTCCCACGGAAACCCGAGAGGGCAAACTGGGGCACGTCTGTAGGACAGCGTGCTGTTTCGGAACAGCCTGACGGACAGCTGCAGAAAACTTCAAGTTGGTGGTAGGATGAAGTTCCTGATGCCGCTTTCGTGCGTCTACAAAAGTCAGGTGTTCCTTAACCCGAAGCTCCTGGATTGCCTTCTCCTCTAAAAAGCGGAGGCAATCGCGCGAGTTCGACGGGTGTGCGCCTCCACAGTTGACACAGGTGAAGTCCTGATCGCACAAGGAGCCGTCGTGAGCATTTTGACCACAGCGAGGGCAAATTGGTGTGCCGGTACATCGCTGCTGCGTATGTCCGAACTTCTGGCAGCGGAAACAACGCATGGGGTTCGGGACATACGGTCGTACGGTTGCACGTTCATACCCGCAGAAAATGAATTGCGGCAGAGTCGTACGTTCAAACGTAAGGAAAGCCGTACGTAAGGCGGACGGCTGGTTGTCCTTCTTACCAATTAAACGGTACGCAGCAATAACACTTTGGTCAGAAAGACAGTTAACTATGTCCTCGTGAGAGATGTTGTCCAGACTTGTAGAAACTACGCCGCGACAACTATTCGAAGTCTTATGCTTCTCCACCTTTACGGGATAAGAACCTAGGAGAGTGGCTTTCAGTAGTTTTGCGGTTTGGGAGTCTTGAGCCACCTCTATTAGCAAGTTACCGTCCCTACATCGAGTGACATTTTTTACAGGGCCACATATGCGATCTACCTCCTTTTTAATATAAAACGGACTCAGAGTAGCCAGGGTCTCCTTCTCGCTTACCATACTCATAACCAAAAAACGTGGAGTTGAAGGGGGGCAGCGCAGAGGAGACATTATGAAAGGGTCCCCCTTCCAGACCGTCGGCGTCAGCCTGCCATCCGTGGGATAAAGGAAAAAGACACCTAAATCTTCCGGTCTGTGCCGGCCCGAAGCACTCGCTTCAGACTCGATCTCAAGGAGTACGTCAGAAAAAGTTACCCTCCGCCTATCACTACTAACCGGTATGCGACATTTCCACCAAAGGCAGGCCCGAATTTATGCCCCTACCACAGGAATAACCGCCTGTGGCTCCCCACTCTAGCCCACACTGCTTCAACGGAGTCAGCGTGGATTCAGGGGACTTGTGGTTGATTACATCGGGCCCCAGACAGCGGTAACACGTCGGGTCTCCGTGTACACTCCAGCGGCAACACGGCGGCCGAGATACCCATGGGAACCCGGCCCCTAAGGAGCTACGGGGGTGTACTTGACAATGGAACGGCTCCGCACCTAGTGTCGCACAAAAGGGGTAGTGAGGAGGGTCCACTCAACCTTCACGCCTGAGCCTCCGAAGAGCACACAAGTTGGAAGCTGCGCCGAAACCGTGGGACAGGAGCCACGGAGACAGGATAGATCCCTGTTGGTGAGACAGGAGTTATAACTCTAAAACTTAACTTACGTAAAACCATAAGACCTAGAAGAGGAAGAGACATCTAAGTGGATGATAACGTGGCTAGACCTGATGAGAGGTGAGAGGATGATGATGGGGATGAGCGGCTCGGGGCCCCGGGTGCGCCGAACCCGGACCTACCACAGTAGGTCCCCCTGGGGGGGGGGATCTTGAAAGGTAGGCAGATAAGAATGTGAAAGTTAAAAATAAAACCACGAAATAAAATATAAGTTAAACCTGCTTACCGAAGCCAATACTGGCGACGAACCGCAGCACTGTATTAAGAGCTATCGGGTCGCCGAAGATGGACTTCAAAAGTTGAAAACCAGGCGGCCAAAGAAAGTCATGTGAGTGTAACACATCAGGTTTTTTTTTTTTTTTTTTTTTTTTTTTTTTTTTTTTTTTTTTTTTTTTTTTTTTTTTTTTTTAAATAGGGATATATCATTAAACCACGTGTAACGCCGGGTATTTCAGCTAGTGAACTGTATTTCTGGTATTGTCTTTAAAAATTTCTATTTCATTTTAAGCGATGCTGCAATTTTCGTTTAAATGCCGAATGCTTTCCGGTTCACCTACTCAGAAGATGGCCTTCCATCCAACAAACGGCAGACGATCCAATACCAATAGCTGTGCTTGGTTCCTCCGCGTTTTCCGTACGTGAGCTTTAAAACCTGTTTAAAATTTATCTTTTCGAAAACTGAGTTATGTTTTGGACAATTTTGGGCCTTTAAAATATTGAGCAAATTCAGCATAAACCGAAGTACACTCAATTTCAAAGATTCCTCCTTCTTTAATGCCCCACATTATTTTAAAATGTTTGTGTGTCTTTGACATTTCGAGATATTCTTCTTTGTAATTGGTGGGTAGTTTAAAATAGTTTTTCTCAAGTTAGTCGTTTTTACCGTTTACCAATTGTAGCAATAACACTCAAGTTGAGAATTCGACAAGTTATTTGCAGTACATTAAGATATACATTTTCATTGTTAAAATCATTAGCCACTTTTGAGAAAGTCGTATTAGTCTCGTATCGTAGTTATGCCAAGAATAGGGAATTTCAAAGCAATCGATTTCTTAAAAATCTATATCTATCTCTTATTCCTATATCTTCTTCATGTTGGTTGAGATAAACATTTGTAGAAATTATATTATTGCTTTTTCCTTGTAGGTGCAAGGGGAATATGAGAATACAAGAGGCTTTGAGATAGTCAAATCTTTTAAAGCTTTCAAATTACGTTCTCTTTGCACGGTTAACATATAAAAAAATCTGTTGTGGCGCACTCACATGACTTTCTCTACTAACACACACACATACGCGCGCGCACACACACACACACACACACACACACACACACACACAAAACACACGGACGTTTTTCTAAAAATATACTATACTTCTATACTTTTGGATTCAGGGGGGCCTCAGTACGTTTATTTCCGGTGAAATCTCGACATCGAATTTTTGGGTGGAATACAACACTTCCTCTACTCTACTATATCCGCCTAGTAGGGAAAGTAATAAAAATTGCCGTGTGGAAATGCGTTTTGGACGGGAATTTTCTGTAAAGTCTTCGTGTCCCATACTTAGAAAACATTGTATCATTTTTTTGTGTTTACAAACTTGCGAAATAGACCAAAACTGAAGAAATTAAAATTGAAATTGTATGTTACTTATGTATGCTCTTAACTGCTGTATTGATCAGCGTCCCATTCTACATTGGACGTGAAAGGGCGCTTAATTTTGCTCAGAGGCCTCTCTGTCAGCTTTCCCGTGCCTTAAATCTAGGGCTTTACTTCCCATGATAACGGAAGCCCAAAAAAATCCATCCCCTTACAGCGGAAAAAAACTGGAGGAGCAAAGGTGCAAGATAAACGAATTAACGTAAGGGAAATAAATAAACCCAAAAATCAGTGCTGCAAATTTGGCTGCGTACCTGAGAATACATGCCGTTAATGTTATGAGCATTTTTTCACTCTTTAATTACAGCATGTTCCATTACAAATATAGTAATACTACATACATTATTTTACAAAGTAATTTGCAATAGTATATTTACAGAATTTGGTTATGTTTTCATTTATGTCCTATGGCTCAAATTAGTTGATTCATGTATGGCATATAAAAGTTTAAAGTGTTCTACTTGACTGACTGATTCTTGCTCTAGAATCTAAGTCTATTGAGTTAATATGTGAGATTAATTCCTGGGTGCAGTCCCATATTAGTTTCATTGTATTGAATGTCCATATTCCTTGTTGTTATGGGCATAATAATCGAGAAGAAGGCTATCATGGTCGCTTAATTCGAAGAAGCTTAGCGTGGTTAAGATAAATCAAATGAAACGGTGAAATTTCGCAAAATAACACCGAAGAATTAGCTTCTGTAAAATAAGTTTAACAGCCTAGGTTCAGATTGGCGGAAGAAGAGTAGGTACTAGAGTTGGATTAAAACATTTAGCGTACCTACATAGTTAAGCATGGAAGTTGCTAAGTGAAGATCGCTTCATTTACCGTAGTATAGCTGGCAATTTGGCAAAACGTCAATCACGCAGTATGTAATCACTTGTCATCTATCCTATGGACACAGGGAAGATCTTTGGTGTATTTGGGGAAATAAAATCAGACCGGGCATATTTTCCAGTAAAGAAGACTTGAAAGAAGTGCTCCAGAAGGTATGGGACTTCATTGATCCAAAGATAACAGCAAAGCTAGTGGAATCAATGCCACAGAGACTCGAGAAAGCTATAAAAAGAAAAAGTAAGCCACCAAGTATTGCATGAGGCATACGTTTGCAAAACACTTAAAGGATTTATTTAAGACCGTTTGGATAATACGGTCTATCACGACCACACATAAAAATACATTCTGAATATAACTTCACAATTATACAAATATCAAATTAAGCACATTCACACTAAATCACAGATCTAAGATTACTAAAATTGTTACTAAAATTGTAGGTATATGATTACTTTTTGTGAGAAATAGCATTTGCTTATACTAAAAGGAGATTATTAACCAATTTTGTTTTCTTTTTCTGATTTAAAGTATGACCAAACACAAAATATGTATTAATGAGCATAATTTTGTAATGTATTTTTGTACAACGTTCCATTCAATTCCTCCATACTGTAGTATACTTTCCTATATGTAAGAGCGCATTTTGCATTCACTTTATATTCATAATTAACAATTGAAAATTAGGTTTCCATCCTTCAGACAATATCATATTACTGCCTGCGGAGGTGGTACATTTTTATAGTTTCTAATACCAGGGGACATTTGGTTCATTGTTACGAATAACTTGTTCTATGGCGTAAGGGGAGAACTCAGTATAAACAATCGTTTAGATCTTTATATAATACTGCTTAAAGAGTACGAGACTGCAACTAAATCGTCATTCGAGATTTAAAACCCATGCAACACTCGATGTCACCTTAAAAACTAATTTTCACGTGTAACAGTTTGCTTGTATTTTATAGTTTCGCGGTTACATACAATTAACGTAGGATAAACAGCACCGTTTACACACGAATTCTGCATTATATACACTGTAAAGGGAATGCAGAAGGTGCATCAGAAAAGTTTGGTGTATGATTCCATACACCATTCTTACAAACCGCGCTGGTTAGGATGAGGCGTCCAGGCATGTGCATTGAGAAACATATCCACAAGCGCCTCCATCGTGCAAATCACCGGTGATGGACCCTGCGACCAAGCTAAAGAAGTCAGTGTGAGAGCTCGTATCATCGTTAACTAACATCAGAAAAAGTGGAAGATTTATTACACGCTGACAGACTAGCAAACGCAAACTCGGATAGAAATGTCTGGAGATTTCATCGACATGTTTGACCGGAATCCGCACGTTTTGGAAACCATCATTACAGAAGAGCCCCTGATGAATTTCTATTCGAGGACTGTCGAAGTTTTCGAGGACGTTTTGAGACGGCCGCTACAAAGCATCCGGCGGGTTCAACCAGAAGTGTAACAGAGTGAATAGTGAAATTTTCCCCACGACATCCGTCCACACACTGCGATTCACTTCAACATCCTCCTTATTCTGCAAATTTGGCACCAGCAGACATCTGTTTGTTTCTTTGCCTTGAACTACCCCTGAAAGACTTACGCTTCGCCCACATGTCGATACCTTAGTACTCTGTAGCCCCAGGTGTTGTATCATTTACAAGTATCATAAACTGTGCAGAAGATGTTAGATACTTATACCAGAAACACAGGAACTAATAGAAAGTTGGGTAGTCACACAGGAAGTGAATGCAAGGTAAAATAGTGACTAACATTAGATTGTTTTTCTCCGTAATCAGAACCACAAAGTGAATCAGAATTTAGAACGCAATTCTTGTCAATGGACTCGACATTGAAGTTGCATGAAACTGACTGCAGTTATTTAATCAATGTTAAAAAGTTGCAGGCGTCTTTAAGTCGGAATCTTGTGCTACTTTGGTTCTATAGTTCTATGAACCGAGACTCGTATTCACTTTTTGAGGATGAGGAAATGGCAAAAGTTGAAGAAAGAATATATGCCAGAAAACAAGGTGGAAATGAACTCCATTTACAAACTAGCAACATTTCTTTGGCCTTGTTTTCAACACTTGAAACTGCTTGCGGAAAATGACAGATACCGTCTAAAGAAGTACGGCAGACGTGAGAACACTTTAAAAGACTCATCTCTATTCACGGACGCAGCTACAAATCGTCATTCACCACCAAAGAAAACGAACAGTTTCCGGCAAGACTTATGACTACTGCATATGGATAAGAAGTCAACATTGTAAACTGGTGAAAAGAGAACACAGACGTCTAACTTTACCAGCCATACTTGCGAAACAAATGGTGTGTATTCCAGCAACATGCGCTTAGAAACATAGCTTTACTAATAACCAGTGCCCGGATGTTTGTGATCTAACAATATACGCAATAAGCAGGCACTTATGACCGAAAAAATAGAAAATATGACGATATATATGACCTAAATTTTTTGGATGCATTTTCGAAATCTTCAAAAGCTTAATGCTATTTAAGTTAACATTATATTGAAAATGTCCTTTAAAAATCCAGAACACTCATTAATAAATATTAATGTTATTGTTGCATTTTGAATTTATTTAATTGCTCAATCCAGAGCTAACCCTGAGGTATGCACAGAATGAAATATATGGCACATTTTGAAGGGCGATCAGAAATAATTACAGTAGCAAATGTCACATATTTTAAAGTTTTCAAAAAGGAACGATCTTCTACTTGCAGGCAATAATGCAAGGGAAAAAGACCTAACATTACAAGAATTAGGAGATGTGATAAATGGTCTTTGCGACTGAAAGCACATATGGGAAACTGCAATAGAAATATAAAAATAAAATCTGATGTGTTGCACTCACATGACTTTCTCTACTCCTGTACTAACCATTCTTACAAACTCTTATTCCTATATCTTTTTCGTGTTAGTTGAGATAAATATTTATACAAATTAGTTTATTGCTTATTTCCTTGTATGTGCAAGGGGAATATTGAAATACAGTAAGCTTTGAGCAATAGTCAAATATTTTAAAGCCTGCTCTTTGCAGGCTTAACATATAAAAAATGAACAACGATGTTCCATTGCACGAAAGTTCTAAGTTTTCCGACACTGACACACAAAACAAGGAATATCTCCGAAATGGCTCACTCTACAAAAAAATGTATTGAGACATAAATTGCGCATTTTAGCCAGATCTACATTTCTTGTACAGTAAGATTTTGTCTATCTCTTGCGGTTTACGAGTTATTCAAAACTCATCCAGACTAAACAGGACTACATAGGCTATAGCCACAAAATTCAAAATACCTATTAACTTATGTTTTGTATATAAGAAATAACTTATGGTCTGAAATAAACTATTTTGTTTAAAAAGGGAACTATCTCACTAAAAGATAAACTCATAACAGATTTATTTCATACTTTATTATACTGTGAAAAATATTTGCAACTTCTTTTTGAACCTTCAGTTCCATCCTTTATATTCCATTCCTAAAAATGTTGCTTAAGGACCTGTTTGAGATTGGCATCCTTTGCCGTTATAGTTATTTTATATGTTTAGTTATTCTCTATTGTTTTTGTTTTGTACATATGTAGTGTTCTCCAAAGCCTCTTGTACTGCATGCTGAGGTTTGCTGCTGGGGGACACACAAGGTTTCGTAAACCAATTTGTCACTAAAGGCGCGGAGCTTAAGAGTTTTAAAACAATAGAGCATAAAGCATAAGATTTTGGGAACGTCAGTTATTTAAAAAATATATATTAACTACATATATTTGGCCGCGCCGTGGCCGAGTGAACAGACCATTCGCCTCACACCAAGGAGGTCCGGGTTCGATCCCACGCGACCGCAGGTGGGATTTGTGTTGGATAAAGCGGAGCTGGGGCGGATTTCCTCCACGTACTCCCGTTTCCCCCGCCATTTCATTCCACCAATGCTCCGTCTTCATTCCATGAGAGCTGGGATTTCTATGCAATTGCGAAAATTATGGTCCATCCTCCTCAGGCTGGAAGTATGAAAGCGTAAGTGTGGTGTGTGTGGTGTGTGTGTGGTGTGTGGTGTGTGTTGTGTGGTGTGTGTTGTGTGGTGTGTGTTGTGTGGTGTGTGTTGTGTGGTGTGTGGTGTGTGGTGTGTGTGGTGTGTGTGGTGTGTGTGGTGTGTGTGGTGTGTGTGGTGTGTGTGGTGTGTGTGGTGTGTGTGGTGTGTGTGTGTGGTGTGTGTGGTGTGTGTGGTGTGTGTGGTGTGTGTGGTGTGTGTGGTGTGTGTGGTGTGTGTGGTGTGTGTGGTGTGTGTGGTGTGTGTGTGGTGTGTGTGGTGTGTGTGGTGTGTGTGGTGTGTGTGGTGTGTGTGGTGTGTGTGGTGTGTGTGGTGTGTGGTGTGTGTGGTGTGTGTGGTGTGTGTGTGGTGTGTGTGGTGTGTGTGGTGTGTGTGGTGTGTGTGTGTGGTGTGTGTGTGTGGTGTGTGTGGTGTGTGTGGTGTGTGTGGTGTGTGTGGTGTGTGTGGTGTGTGTGGTGTGTGTGGTGTGTGTGGTGTGTGTGGTGTGTGTGGTGTGTGTGTGTGTGGTGTGTGTGGTGTGTGGTGTGTGTTGTGTGGTGTGTGTTGTGTGTTGTGTGGTGTGTGGTGTGTGTGGTGTGGTGTGTGTGTGGTGTGTGTGGTGTGTGTGGTGTGTGGTGTGTGGTGTGTGTGGTGTGTGTGGTGTGTGTGGTGTGTGCGTGTGTGTGGTGTGTGGTGTGTGTTGTGTGGTGTGTGTTGTGTGTTGTGTGGTGTGTGGTGTGTGTGGTGTGTGTGGTGTGTGTGGTGTGTGTGGTGTGTGTGGTGTGTGTGGTGTGTGGTGTGTGGTGTGTGTGGTGTGTGTGGTGTGTGTGGTGTGTGTTGTGTGTTGTGTGTGGTGTGTGTGTGTGTGGTGTGTGTGGTGTGTGGTGTGTGTTGTGTGGTGTGTGTTGTGTGTTGTGTGTTGTGTGGTGTGTGGTGTGTGGTGTGTGGTGTGTGTGGTGTGGTGTGTGTGGTGTGGTGTGTGTGGTGTGTGTGGTGTGTGTGGTGTGTGTGGTGTGTGTGGTGTGTGTGGTGTGTGTGGTGTGTGTGTGTGTGTGTGTGTGTGTGTGTGTGTGTGTGTGTGTGTGTGTGTGTGTGTGTGTGTGTGCCATCTAATGTAAGTGTGCACTAGTTACATGAGTAAGCACTATTGCCTAGCGGCAAACAGGCCGCCCATATGCCCTTTACGGTTAAAGGCGGGTGTAGCACTCACATTACTCCCTTTACTCTTGTACTAACTACTCTTATAAACTCAACTAACTTCAAGTTAGTCGAGAAATTGTCTTATTGCTAATTTTCTTGTAGGTGGAAGGGCAATATGAGAATACAGCAGGCTTTGAGTAAAATCTCTTAAAGCTGGTCGCTATAAGAATGCTCTGGATTTCCGTTCCTTATGCACTGCCAAGGGATAAACAAGTGGACAACGACCTTCCCTAACTCACAAATAACAAGAAATATCTTCGAAATGGTTCACTCCACACAAAGAAATGCACTTGTGTGTTTTAACGAGGTCCACATTGTTTGTATCGTAAAATTTGGGTTTTCTCTTACGGTTTGCCAGTTGTGCAAAATTCATCAAGAGTCAACAGGGCTATGTGATTATAGACAAAAATTTCAAAATATATATCTCATTTGCCATAAAAATATCTTACTCGTATGGCATTTTAATCAAAATCGTTAGAGCCATTTTTGATAAAATCCACAGTTTCGAAAAATGTTCCATGTAAAGGTCAGTTTAGGGTGAAGAAATTTTCTTCAAACCTTCGTGTCGCATCCTTGAAAGATATTAAACACCAACTGGTTATTAAAGGACTTTTGGTTTTTGTGTTAGGCTGTTCAGACAGACGGACCTTTTTCTAAAACTGTCCTCTCTCTCTCTCTGTCTCTCTCTCCCTCGGGGCTAAATCATGACGAGCATGTAGCGACAAGCTAGTTTGAAATAAATTCACACTTAACCAAAACGCGCATTTAATGTGCCCAGCTTTCGTGGTTTAGATCAAATTAAGTAAGAATGCTTCACTACTGTGTAGAAATTGTATTAGTACTTTTCGTCGTGTCAGTATCCCAACATGATATAGTTATAGAAATGTGTTAAGAAATTAAAATATTGGCATATAAAAGACGTTAACCTCCGTGGCGCAATAGGTAGCATGTCTGCCAAAGGACCCTTATTTCTATCTCGACTGGAGTAAATTGTCAATTCTTTCTGGGGATTCCCTTAACCTGAAAAGACAAATGTCGGTTAATATGTTGTTAGCTAATGCTGGATTTCTGACAATGAAGTCATTAATCCTCTTGCTCTCCAACTATAGAAGAGAGCAATAGCAGTAATAGTAACCGCTTTTAAGAGAGCACCATATTTTTATGTTTGGCGGTCACATCGCTCTCTCACAACCCCCAGAATGTCTGGAGGACCACACCTGTCGTTGGTTTACGGGTCTCACCGACCAGACCGGAAGAATTATCAGAATAAATTCACCGACCATATCCTCTGATCACCAATCAGAGGACGTATTACATGCCATGACAGGTCAGCATGTTGGGGGTTAAGATTTTATAGAGAAATGGAGAGGTTGGAAAAATAAAGACTCCCTAGCCTTCGGGAACCCTAATAGCATCGGGGTCGGGAGAGAACAAGAGATGACCAAGGTAAGGTCAGATAGAAAAGTTACAGTGAGGAGCAAAACACCAGTAAGTGGAAGTAATGTTCTGCTCAGCTTGGGTACCTTGTGGTCGCTATTCACATATCCCCTAGACGGAGACCCCTGAGTCAGAAATGAAGGTGTAGAAGACAGTAAAAAGCACAAGTTATGATCTAAGCATCATATAGTGAAGACACACAATTGTGCAGTATTATGGCAACAAGTGTGTTGCAATAAAATAAAACACATGCTAATTCTTCAAAATAGGTACAAAATGAAAGAACAAACAATCCGCCAGTGATCGCATGGAGAAGAAATAATGTTAAATATATATATCCATGGATATATATGCGATAGAGAAAAAAATTATATTGTTGTGAAAGTGACGCCATTTATGCTTCAGGTCGGAGGTGATTAAAAGCAAAAACTTTGCCATGGCATTAGACAATAGTCTCTCAAACATGGTTAATTAATTCTGAGAATGATTTCTATCTAAAATAAAGTTACTTTTGGTAAAATAATTACTGTCGGTTAATATAAACACACCGGAAAAGCACGGTTTGGACTGTGCAGACCGTCGAGGTGTGAGAACGAACAGTTGTGACAATTTAATATTCGTTTTGGTATCTTAATATGGAATGTATGAACGACCTGAGCATAATAAAATTCCTGCGCATGCGTTAAATTCCACCTATTGCGTTACTTGTGTAGTTTCCAGTACAGTAACGTTTTTGAACAGTACTACAGCACGCAACAGTACAGAGCTGTGGAAATGTCCGACATGAGCTCCAACACATTTTGATGTAACTGTGCGGAATCACCTCAACGTCGTATGTCCAAATCGATGGATTGGTAGAGGTGGATCAGTTCCATGGCCAGCACGGTCGCCAGAACCAACACCTCTGGATTATTTTCTGTGGAGTTGTATTAAGAGTATGGTGTATGGCATTCCTGTAAATTCAACGGAAGACCTTATGGCTCGAGTGCACGGAGCTATTCAAAATCTTCAAAGACGACCGCATGTGCTGGGTCATATTCATGAGACTTAGCGCCGCCGAAGTGGGCTCTGAAATGACGTAGGAGGTCCACGGTTCGAAGGCCGTTTGTAATGTAGACAGCTCGATATTGGGTTTATTGACGAAATGCGAACGTACATGCATCTCAAACTTCGATGCGTTACAGCTATGTGAAAAGCGATAAGTTTGCCGTCCTGCACAACATACTACGCCTTGTCGGTACACGTGTATAATATAATTGCTTGAAGAAATAAAGTCCTTGAGCATCTTTAAAATTTGTTTGACTTCAAGTACTACTTAGACGAGCGCACGCACACAAGAGAGGCACACTGGTTCTAAAATTATACCCCTGTATTGGCAGAGAAATCTCGAAAACGAAATGATGTGTACTATACTTGCGTAAACGTGGACATAAGAATAAACAGAAAATCTCCTGCAATTGCAAAACTCGGTAACTCCAAGGTACTTTTTATGCAACTAATTTAAAAAAAAAAAAAGACTTCCACGTTCCAGCGAGTGAGTGGGGCTTAAGTGCTCATCGACAACTAGTCATCTACGTTCTATAAATAGCATTTATTTGTGTATGTTTTCCTTCAGAATCGTACGAGTACTACATCCATTTAAGTTCTCCAAACATTTTATTTTAGGAAGAGCATAATTGAAATAATGAATGCCACCTGCCCATGAAAAAGTGGTAATTAACAAAACGATGCGCAATTGAATTCAAGTTGGAAAAACATGTTCTACTATAACATAATATATCTACTGCTAGGTCATTGATAACGAAATATCTGATCGGTTATACGCTCTCTACACATAAAAGCCAAGTCTTTATCAAAAGGTCACTGTAGCCAATGAACTTTGCTGATACAAGAATTCGGAACAAAGCAGGACATTCTGCAACAACACTATAAGCCTCAATTTATGTGCCTATAAAATTATGTTAGCTTTAATGGTAGTTGTTAAACATTAGCAGCGACTAGAATGTATGAAACATATAATTGTTACATCAAATCTGATTTAATATAAACAACTGAAGTATGTAATTAAATGTTATCACATCGGTTAGGTTGTTATTGTTCAACTGATATAAGAACAAATCTAATTGCTACATTCACATTACTTTTTACAGCAACTATAGTTTAATTTACACAGCTTTTCTTACGGAACTTATATTTTTATTTAAGACATTTTAATCGAGATGCCGTTTGTAGCAAAAGTCTCAATGTTACCTGGCAAAGCCATATAGCGTATCGGAAAGAATGTGAAACTGCCCAGCTGTTTACGTGACCTTATCGCACAAATACAGCGAGATGTGGTATGTACACTCTGTTCAGATGCAATCATATCTCCAGGACAGCAACGTCTCATATATGCAGGCACGAGAGATCATTATTTGTGTTTTATCACTGACTATACGTCAGTATTTCAGTGTTATTTCGCTGTTTTAATAAACAAGATAACAAGCGATCCTAGCGCTCGACAGCCAATGCTTTGCCAGGTAGTACTAGGTCTACGATTCTGATGCCCTACAAAATACTAAAAAAAATCAATTTCAAAAATGTAATCATGACCTAAATATCTAATCATATGTACAGATCTAAAATCTAAACATAATGAGACGAATAATAAAAATACCAGGTGTTAAAAAAAGTGTCTGATATTGCAACAGGAGTTTGGGACTGGTCAAAACTAAAACAAATGCTCCTACAAACATATGTCCGGAAACAAATATCTATTGAGATGAGAGGTAGAACCGGAACTTAAACATTCAATGCCACAGCTGGGATTTGAACCACAGACTCTCCGCTTACCAGGCGGGTGCTCTAACCATTAAGCTACTGTGACAACATGCCAGGATGACACTGAATCTTCAAACCAGTTTGAAGGTTATATAATAGTCTATTGAGGTATTGGCCATTTTACTTGTGTTGAGTATTTACACCAGACAATGGACTTTATCCAACAAGCGCATTTTAGGGAACACTACGCCACAAACGGCTAACGTAGCAATTGTTGGTTAAATGTCCATAAACACCAAACAGGAGTGATGATTCCTGCCATTCTGTCCTCTGGTAACATCTGCACGTTATGTCGACGCTGCTACGGAGTGCTCCATGTGGTTACCATGCATTTTTACACATGCTTCAACTCCTCTTTTCAAAGGATGCAGAACTCTTTCGATCATACGATACCTGGCTGCTACGCTCTTGTAACCTTGCAGATTGTTGATGGATTTGGCATACACCAATGCCTTTAAATGCCCCATAGCTAAGAATCCAATGGATTGAGGTTCGGCAAATGGGGAGACCATGCTAGTGGGCCTCTTTGACCAATCCATCCGTTAGATGAAGTCCATTGTCTGTTTAAGTACTCAACACTAGTAAAGTGGTTCATAAGCTAACAGATATTTGTTTTCGGACATATGTTTATAACAACATTTATTCTCAGTTTGCCAAATCCCAAATTCTGTTGCAATATGAGACAATTTTAAACACCGTAGATGTGTTTAAGCATTAGATATAAAATATGATGTAAACAAATTAGTGTACTGAGGTATAAAGAGTTGTGTGTATTATTGTTGTGCTCATCTTTCCTGACACTAACATAAGCGAAATACTGAACATATGCATCACTGTGCGTCCTGAAACGGCACAAATTGTTATTCAAATAACTTATATACGCGCACAACAAGCGCATTAATCTCGTGCAATGCATCACAAGGACAATATTCAATGAAAGAAAATCAATCTACATCATCTGGAATCGAATATGTACATGAAGTTGATCAGGAGAAACATTTTCACTTCACTTCGAGTCAGCGGTAACAATCTCTTGGACTTGATGTCCTGTGGTAAGAATGCGCGCTTGCTTATACAGCAGAGCACAGCGCAGTACAAAAATAGGGAAATACGTAGTACAAACCCACATACCTGTGAAGATAAATATATTTTAAAAATAAGTGTGCGAAGATACAAATATTGATGAAGTGCCACTTCACCTAGGTCCCCTGAATAGCCGTCCCTGGCGGAAGCAATGCAGCGTGGTTTTCTTTGGGCACGGTTTGTACAACGAAGTGTGTAATGGGTAGGGGTAGGATTTTGATGCCTTTGCGTCTTTATTTTGGTAAGTCAATTCATGAATGAGTTGTATACAAATGTGTTTGAGTCAATAAGTTAAACTTAACTATTATTTATGCCAACAAACTTACTGTTGGTGTTTTTAAACACACAAGCCGTGTGTGGGCAAAGTTTGAGGGGTAGAAATAAATAATAATTACCATGTGAAGGTTATTCAATCCTGGGACATAAAGTACTTACAATAGTAAGTCACCATTGGGGCAATTGCCTCTGATGTGAGACTGTCTTTGTGGTTTACCAGGAGAAATACGAATTGGTTGCAGAATTCAATGTCATTCTGGCAAATTGTCACAGTAGATCAATGGTTAGAACAGCCGCCTGGTAAGCGGAAGGTCTGTGGTTCAAGTCCCAGCTGTGGTATTAAATTTTTAAGTTCCAGTTCTACCTCTTAAACTTACTATATTTGTTAAGGCATTTTTGGCTAATTTTGTGGTATATAGCATTTTTTAAGATTCTTATTGCACTATTACGCATTATTATATACTTCAGGTAGTTTTATTGCATATTTCTACATTTTTAAATACCTCTTAAACGATTTTGCCTTTTTTTTATTTTCCAGAGCAAAGAAGCATTTTCGTTCTTTGTTTCCTTTCTTAGTAAATTACTTTGCTTGGTTCTTAGTAGTACCGTATTAAAATTACACTTAAGTTTCAGGAATCTAAGCAAAGACGCTTTCTTCCCCTTTCTATGGATTGACAATGAACTTGCCCAGTGACCAGTTCTAAGTTACAGTTAACAAATAGAGGCACATTCCTCTACAACTGTTTGAGGGTAAAAGTACAGAACACTAAATGGTACTGGCTTCTTCAGGTTCACTATTCTTTGAAGAATTCTGTGAAGCATTCATTTGTGCAGATATATTATATTCCTTTCAACAAAGTGAATAATCCAAAACTACACGCTCTTCTAGAAAAACATTCTCCAATTTTAAGAAAGAACTACGTTGGTAAATATTACCAAAAAATAATGACGGAGATTAGGCAAAAAGTCTCAGGGGAAAAAATGGGTATGTACTGATGAAACTACCGACTCGCTAAGGTGTTGTGGTGGGCACAATGGAAGAAGATGATTCAGGAGAACAGCTCCCTATCAATTTTGAGCAGTTAGAAAAATTAAATTTTTCGACAATCAGCAAAATGTTTGACAGGTCTATGGGTTTAATATATCCCAACGGCATTCGACACAACATATTCTTGTTGTTGACTGACGCTACACCACACATGATAAAAGCGGCTAATTTTCTTAAAGCTCTTTATTCGAAGATGGTGCATGTAGCGTGCCTAGCATATGTTTTATACAGAGTTGCGGAGTCAGTTTACTGAAGTTGACTGGCTAATAGGATGCATCTTGAAGGCGCCGTTTCGAGTTGCAGCATTCAAGTCCGACGTCCTTGATGTTCCTTTGTCTCCATCCCCAGCTATGACCAAATGGGGGCAACTGGATGGGCTTGCAACTACTACTACGAGAACATAAAGCTTGTGAAAAAAATCATTGACACGTTTGATAGTGTGATGCAGCCTCTGTCAAAGTTGCTCTGGAACATCTTTTGGACGCAGAACTTGCAGGTAAACTTTTGCAAAGTTAAATTTTGTATTCCTACCAGGTGCTGTAACTTGCTTAGAAAAATCTGGAGTATCAGTGGAACAGAGAGACGTGGTGAAAATAGTGGCATGTAACTTAGAACATGTGAATAAGCTTGAAGCGAACAAATTCGTGCTCATTTTGAATAAAAGTAAAGTGTTTGCTACGTTGTCTTCAGTTGCAGATGGGATAATTACCAGGAGATTTGGAAGCAAGTGACATAGTTGTTGCTCCTCTAGTATCAGTGCAACTGGAAAGAAGCTTCTCAATGTACAAGACTGTTTGTAGATAATCGGCAGTCATTTTCCTTTGAAAATCTATAAATGGTGTTTGTTGTGCATTGCAATTCAGAACTGATGAAATCAATATTTAGTATTTCCCCGCAAAATAACTCAATTGCTTAGACTGTCCTTTTTGTGTAACTGGATTAACTAAACTTGTTCTTTGCTTAATAACATTGTTTTATGTTGTGTAGGGTGTATTAAGGTTCTGGTGGATGGTTTGGGTGCGGGTGAGTATGGGACAATGTAATATTTTTCTAAGAGATAAACTTTGGACAATTTGTAGCTTGTTGAGCACTGTTTTTGAGGCATTTACCCAGGTCACGCACGTGTATAGTAGGGTGGACAGTATAAAATATCTGCATAGTGTAATTTTGGAGGGGGTCTGTAATTCCTTGCCATTGAAGACAGGGGCACACGTCTTTAAACGTTGGCACCCTTTGTTCGCAGTATTTGTAAGGTGGGCGTTCCAATAACGTCATTTGTCTAAGATGACTCCCAATTATTTCTCTTCCGGGGATTGCGTGACCACGAAGGTATGACAACAGACAGCTCCTCCGCTCCGAACATCAACGAAACGCATGACGATGAAACTGTCAGAATTCGCAAGTAACGTTAATTCAAGTATAGTTTTCGGTCACAGGAGCCGCGTTTTGATAGTACTAGAACCAACAGAAAGAAAACTACTGTCGTTGATCTCCGATCATGGTGAGGAGTGGAGAGCTTCTCGGTACAGTCTAAGCAGACTAACACCAGCAGTTCAACATTGTCCACAATGCAGTTGTACTGTAGGCAGTGCCAATGTTGCTACAATATTATATCGTGTGGTTCCTTGAGTCTCCAGTAAACAAAATTCATTAGTGATATTATTGAAAATATGATCATAATTGCTTTGTTTTCTGCGGTAATATAATGTACTAGAGATGCTCTTTCGCGTCATATGCATTGTGCTGGTAAAGAAAGTATAGGTTGCTTTTGAAGCAGGCTGTAAACTATCAGCGTGAGAGGTAAAAAACAACAGAGCGCTATCTCAAATTCACTTGTAGCCAAACACAGTACCTTCGCTACTACCTTAAAATGTTGCTGGTCAACACTAGAAGCTTTCTCAGGAAAAGCTGAATCAACCGACCCCATGTAGACATGGGGTACACTAAGGGAAAAGCGTTCTGCCAGTTTGGCACATTGAATATCCAGGTCTAAATAAAGTTCCTAGAAACTGCACAGCCTGTCTTAGCATTTTAGATTTGGTTCGAAGGGAGGTTTTGCTTGTACAGAAAACGAATTTACTAAAATGCAAGGGTATCATGATTATTTAACGACCCCTTCGTAGTTTCCCCTTCTTTACCCCTCTCCAATGCCAGAAGTACTCATGTTACTGGCTGGACATAGTTGCAAACAATAACACCTCAGCATGAAAGCGAAGTATTGTTTCTGGTGGCTCACTTAAATCGTTACTCATTAGCACAACTGTTCGGTTCACAGCATATCATACACATCAGAAGCTACACGTGACCAAATTATTGATGTATGGCAAGCTGCTAACAGTTGGACAAATTTCAGAAAGGCGATTAAATTTTAATGCCACTCAAGAAAGGCGGTTTACTGCATAGGTATTAGAAGAAAATCTTTCATTCAAAAGCAGAAACGTATTATAAAAGGTGTTTACAGCTATCTGTATATGAATTTTAATTGATTGTTTTTGTGGTTCTAAAGACTAAGTTTAACACTGAATCGTTTAACTCAAGAAATGCTACTTATATCAAGCAATACTTGCATATTTTCCATAATAGAGATTAAGAATTTGTGGATAAATCTAAAAAAGATGTTATGACTAAGATTTTCATACCAAGCAGGTGTATCTACCCTTCCCCCACCACCACCTTTCCTTGTCCCCATTATAGCACCACGCCTCTAGCCCCGTGTTGCAACTGTTTTAGCAGTTCATTGGCCTATTGGTTAGCAGTTATGCCCCATGAGCTTTAAGACACCGTAAGACGATAAGATACTGAGAGATGCTCCCAAACAGTGCATTTTACTACATTCGTTGTGGTACATTTTGACTCTTCTACTTTCAGAGAAGTTGGGTGTTCACACTATGATGCAACTTCTTTAACTAAGGCCAAACCTCTGCAGCTCAGTGATGCCTGAAAACTGCGTTTTGCACCTTGAAGGGAAAACATAACATAAGATCGAAGTATGCGTTTCCATGGAAATCATCAAGAGGGAGAGCGGACTGCAAGCGTTGAAGAGGTGCTTGGAGAAGGGTTGAGTGTACACCCGCAGTCACTTGTCTCCATGCGTCAACACCTGCGCCATACACTGAGTGTTCCCATGCAAGAGAGAAAACTGGCTGCAAATAGTTTCTTTTGCACTGAGTAACGCAGAAAAGATACAATTGAAAGCTACTTCAAATCTCTGGTTAGTAAACGATCACAGATGGAGGAGAAAGAATGATTCTAGTACACATCGCTCTAGAAAATGATAACATTCATACATTACTTAAATACTTAAAATCTAAGCTTGTTTCCTTGTAAGAATACAATAAAGTTGTGGTCTGCCATAGCGTGGGCAGAGTAAAAAGTAAAATACGTATTTTAACACAAAATACAACCTTTAGTTTCTCTGGCACAACCGACCACGGTGGAAGTGCTGTATCTACGAGTAGTATCCACACAACATAGATTTTAATATCCATATTTTGCCGAACATACACATTCTGAAGCGTATTGAATAAAAATCTGATGTGTTGCACTCACATGACCTCTGCTCTTGTACTAACTATTCTTACAAACTCTTATTCCTCCATCTTCATGTTAGTCGAGATAAACATTCGCAGAAATTATCCTGCTAATTTTCTTGTAGGTGCAAGGGGAACATGGGAATACACTTACGGTTTACTAGTCATCAGCGGTATACAGGACTACATGGCCAGAACATTCAAAATATACATTCCATATGCCATAAAAATACCTTATACATATGGTATTTTAATCAGAACCGTTAAGAGCCATTTTTAAGAAAATCAACCTTTTCGAAACATTTTCCATGTAAAGGGTAGTTTAGGTTGGAGGAATTTTCTTCAAAATTTTCGTGTCACATCCTTGAAAGATATTAAACTTAAATACCAACTTTGGTTTTTAAACAACTTTTCGTTTTTGAGTTATGCTGTACGCACACAAGCACGCGCGCGCGCGCGCACGCACGCACACACACACATCCACTCACCCACACACACACACAGGCACATTTTTCTAAAAATGCCTATTCTTTTAATTCAGGGGGCCTCAAAACATATTTCCGGTGAAATCTGGACATCGAATTTTTGGGTGGAATACAATCCTCCCCTACTTACTATACCTAGAAGAGAAAATAAAAAGGGCAAAATCACACTCCCTGTCTGTTAATTCTCCAAAAAGGGAGGGGAAAAATGGCCGTGTAACTCCGAACCTAGTATTATTCATTAAAAGCCCCTTATGTCGACAAAATTTGTGTATGTTGAGCCATTAGCCGAGAAAGGTTTCTCAGAGCTCTAAGAGGTGATATTTGGACAAACCACCTCCTAATGCAAACAACTTGTAAGTGTTCATTTTGTTTTATTTTAATCTATCCTCGATAAATAGTTCTAATGTCACCGTAGGAAATGCTGCCAATTCTTGCATGAGAAACTGATCGCATCTGTATAAGGAGACAAGAGTTTCATTTTCAATATCGAGCGATTAAAATAGGCAACATTTGGTCTTCCTACACATACATTAAGTCAATACGTCAGCGTTTACACGTTATGCTACACAGCAGCCACAAATGCTGGTTTCCATCTATTGAGCTAGTTTTTGTATCTGATATTGTACACGACAAGTGGTTTCAAGTTCATTAAGTTTTGGTGGCTGGAGCACCATCTAATGGTAGCGGTTGCTTTGCATCAGTGGTAGTTTGGATGTTTTTCACCGGAACCGCAGCATTCCAAGTGCATTTTTCTTTCACAGCTGCATTGTTGATCGGAGGTAGAGTGGCCAAATTCTTTCCATCAGACCAGTACAACGATATGCTGACCTTTTAACAACGTGATGGAGGCTGAAAATATATTGTAAAAAATCTCAAACGAATACTTTCAGAAAACGCTCAACACAACCAATGCAATGTACGCATTGGGTGTGCAGAAGTGCCTTGATCAACTACAGCCCAGATGTTTTACTTGAACAGCTGAACGAAGAGAAAATTAGCAATAAGACAATTTCTGAAATGAAGTAGATAAAGACATAAACATCTTCAAGAATAGTGTGTCTAAGAATATAGCTCTACATATATTTGCGAAACGTTCATCAAAATTGAACTCTATACTAAAGCCTGTATCAAAATAGGTTGCATGATGATCACTTGGTGTATCTTCTAAGGCTATGCAACTCGACTTTGTCGCCAAACATTGACAGACTTCTTAAACGTAAGCAGTACCAAATAAGCCACTAATGAACACATGCTTATCGCATAAAGTTTGAAAGTACTTTCGTAAATCAAACGCAACTTAAATATAATCAAACTGCCACTGCAACACAATTGAAAACAGATGTACAGTCCGCATAAAGTGGAAGGAGCTAAATAAAAATTCCCCTCTTTCACAAACGTCGGACATCGCTGATTTATGATGTGCACAGGCTGAGATACAGAGGTCGGCAACTTGCAGCTATACGCCAAACCTTCATCCTATCCTGTTAGTGAGAAGCTCTGGCTTTCCCACATACATGGATCGTGGAGGGCGTTCTTTACACGTTCCTTTCACCAACCTTTCGCGCATTTACCATAATTGATTTGTAAACGGCAAGCAACTGTTAGTTTGATATTAACACTTCCTGTGGCATAATGTCCCCCTATTTTGTGAAGTACCCTACAATCATACCCGGTTTCACTAAGCTTTTTAAGCGCTGATAATTAATTAATAAAAATAAACCAATCAATCCTATTGTCCGTCAGTTTAGGGCAGATCAAGATTTAAAACGTAACAACCAAATGAAATTCTACTGGATCCGAGGACACACTGGCCAGTATGGCAACGAAAGGGCAGACTTCCTCGGGAAAATAGACTCAAAGCCTCAAATAATAATAGCATATGACAGAATATCTGTTTCATTTTGCAAACAAAGACTTCATCAATACTACACAAATATCTGGAACGCAATTTATGCCTCCTCACATAAAGACCACCACATAAAACTCAGTTTTCCCAATGTCCATACCAGGCAAGAAACTAACTCTAAGTCCGACATACATACTCACACAATACCTTTACAAACCATGGAAAAGTCCAACAATATCTACACAGAATTGGAAAAGTAACCTAACCGAAGTGCCCAAATTTAGATGACCACCAACTAGCCATACAACTCTTACTTCACTGTAAGCTGCAAGCCAGGAACAGACCAGCGCATTTGAAGATCCCCAACATAGTGTTATGAAAAGTGTTGTCATCACCACGTACAATGGGCGGCGCCGTGGCCGAGCGGTTAGCGCGCTCGCCTACCACCTAGGCGGCCCGGGTTCGATCCCAGGGACCCGCATGTGGTATTCGTGGTGGACGAAGCGGCGTCAGGGCGGGTTTTCTCCGGGTGCTCCGGTTTCCCCCGCCATCTCATTCCACCGGTGCTCCATCTTCATGTATCATCAGTGTCACCGCCTGTGGTGCCGTAGTAGTAAAAGCGGGCGTTAAACACAACAACAGCAACAGCACCACGTACAATCTACTTTATACATGAAATATTTAAGACATTAGATTAATACTACTTTCATAAGCATGTCTATGAGATTAAATATCCTGCGATATACCCACAGGGTGAAACACAGATTGTAAAAAGAACTAAACCAAATAAAAAAGATAGCGCTGATAAATTTGCATTATCAAACGAGTGTTTTAAATTCTAAAGGGGTCGTTAAAACCTCTTTCCTTTCCGAAACATTAATTCGTTAGCTTCGAAAACGTTCCTTAACGAAGCATTTTTATTCAAACACGCCTCTCACCCATATTTTTCAAAAGTATACTGTTTTTTCGCGACAGCAGATATGGCTTCTCGTAAAGCAGCAAAGTTAAAATGCATCTTATATTCAAACCTGTAAGTAACCTTAAATATTGGACTGCAACGACACGAGCATCGTTGCAATATTGTGCACATACAGTCATGGAAATAAGTATCCATACAGCACTACAGTTGATTACCGATATTTCCATATTAAATTAAATAAAAGTTCTAAGATTTGGACTAGAAAGCTACACCATTAAATAAACAGTACAATGGTCTAGCCTTGAGTATTAAATAAACAAGCTTCAAGAAAATTAGCAACACCCTAATTCTGGCACTGTTTGTTAGGCAAAAACGTGTTCATACACCATTAGATGGGCTACGTGCAGCAAGGAACGCCCTCAGTGACAAGCTGCACCTCTTTCGTTTTGGTTCTAAGATATTGTGAATGCAGTTAGACAGAAAAAATGGGCCGCAAAGGTAAAAAACACTAGTGGAAAGGCAAATAGGTATCTCACAATATCAAAAGGGAAAATCATTTTCATAAACTGATGACATTATTGGAAGAAACCGAGCGACTGTGCATATCATAATAACGTGATACAGACAGGGAAAGCTATTATTAGCGGTGAAACAAGAGGTGTCTACAGAAACTAGCGCAAAGAGAAAATATCTTAATGAGGATGGTCAAAAAGATATTAAATAGATAGCTTCTGTATTGTACGAGTATGTTAATCACCAGTTCAGGAAGGAAATCACACTAAAAGGTGTTCGCCATATTTTTTTCTTAGTAGTGCAGGTTATGGAGCTAGGACACCTAGAAGGAAACCATGCTTCAACAAGAAAAACGAGTAATTGAGACTTGAATCTGCTCGAGACACATAAGCAAGAACACAGATTTATGGGACAAGGTACTATTCACAGCTGACACAACGAATCAGCTGCCAAGTATTTTGAGTATTTGACCCCAATTGCAATACCTGATTGTAAGCCCTCGCTTTGGAAAGGAACAAGAGGATTGCAACAACCTATATCACATATTCCACCAATGAGCAATAACAATACCTGGGCTCGATGTGATAAGGAAAGGGCGAACGATTCGCACATTTGGCGTCGTCTTTGAACCGGTGACTCAGAAAAGCACGTCTGAAGAAGAAATTAGTGATTACCTCTCTGCTCCACTAAACCTATCGCTTCCTATTCAACCGTCCTCCCCAGATGACGTGAAAATCAAAACAAAAAGACATTAACCCCACGAAATGTCCCGATTATGACCTTATTGCAGGTGAAATTCTATCGGAATCTCCTATAAAGTCTTACGCATTTATGACATCTATTTTTAATTCTATTCTTCGTTGTGGCCATTTTGCCAGTCAGTGGAAAGTGACACAAATAATTAACATCCTGAAACCTGGGAAAGAACCAACTGAAGCCGTATCATGCCGACCAATAAGTTTATTGCCTGTTTTGTCCAAAGTATTTGAGAAGCTCCTTCAACGTTTGAAATGTGTACTTTCTAAAATAATAGCCGATATCCAGTTTGATTTTCGAAAACAGAATTCGACAATTGAACAAGTCCGTCTAATAGTAAATATGTTCACAGAATCATTTCAATCACGGTGCTACTGTACTGCAGCCTCCCTTGATATACAATAGGCATTTGACAAGGTATGGCATACTGGTCTTCTACACAAAATAAATATTACTTCCCCATCCTTATTACATTCTGTTACAATCTTATCTCAACGAAAGATATTTCCAAGTAAAATACAAAGATCAACTTTCAGCTTTCATGTATCTTATGTTCCTTATTTTCTTATAACATACAAGATACATGAAACTCTCTCAACCAGAAAAATCTGCGGAACATGCAGAAAACACCTGCCAACAAATTGACTTTGCCAATTTAAAATGTTTAGCAATCTGTGACAACGAAGTGAGGGAAAGCATTGAAATATTTAAAGAAAAGAGCAGTCTGAACCGCGACACAGACAAACCACTCAACACGACATGGGAGACCCTATTAGCAGGTCAACTTCCTATTGGAGGAAAAGGAACCAATAGGACTACCAGTGGGACAGGACAACGAGGCCACTCAGAGCAGGCAGTGACTAATTGGATGGATTTTTGCAGTCGCCTATTAAGAAGCCAAACATAGTTTTGCGGCGAAACGTCGGCATAATTTTTAATTTCTTAAAATAGACAACAAGACGCGGCTCATACCAGAAACAAGGAAGAAGTAATGGACAAAGGCCGTGGAAGTCTGCGTAAACATTTATGGTATTCAACTTTGGGGAAGTGCCAGTCTCCAATATTGACACTGCGAAGATTTGAATCCCAAACTCTTCGTTGTCTGGCAAAAGCAACATGGATGTCTGCAACACCACGCTGCATAACGATCTACACTTTCCTACAAAAAAGAAGAAATCACATCCCGTAGTCTTCGGTATCAGCAGCGCTTAAGTAACCATCCGAACGTCCTTGCCATCAATCTACTAAAACAACAGTACTATGGTTGACCTTCTGCATCGCTGTAATATTGGACTTACTATTTCGATTTAGCTACCTTTAGTGTTCCAGTCATTACTTGTAACACATTTACTGAATCTTCTGACAAGAACAGATTGTAAATTTGCACTCAATGTAATGAAATGAATAGGTGAAAAAAAATTTGTAAATGATGGCAATAATTTGGTATGGAGAAGACCAAATACTGAGCTTGAATCTAAACCATTGAAGTCATATTAAAGCTTGATGGTGCAGGAACTATGGTATGGGGATATATATTTTGGTGTTGGGCAACCTTTTTGGTACATAACATAGATATTTCGATATTCTAAAATAAAATCTGCCAAAAAATGGTGATACCTTGCAGTTAGGCTCACATTACTACCAGCAATAAGACATAACACTAAGCACACAAAAGAAACTGTTTTTAAATTGTTGTTAAACCATATTCCCAACGTTCTCAGGTTCCCAGCACAGAGTACAGATCCTAATCTAATTTAATATCTTTGCACTACACATGAAAGAAGGCCCAGAAAAAATGAACTACGAAGTAAGAAACATATTTAGAAGAAGAATGTTGAAAATTGCATCACAGACTACCAAATACTGATTCATTCCATACTAAAGAGATTAACAGAACTGACACATAGAATAAGAATGTCTACAAAGTATTAGCATTGTCGTTATATTTATATGTTGTCATTTTCTATGAATGTACGAATACCTTTTTCCCCATTACGTGAAGACAGTTCGTGCAAAATTGTATTTACATTTTGTAGAAGACTAATTTAGTTAATCCTTTTATACATAATCAATCGGGAGGAAACCCTATACTGTTAATTTAGCAAATACCATCTCTGGCTTTGATCTTTAGTTCTAATAAAGTTATTCTACACAAACAACGGTGTAAGTATTTTTTTCAATGACTGTACGCGGAAAGGACACCAGAATGTCACCGTTGTATAATGAGTGAAATCCGGAGAGCAGGGATTTGTGTCACGATTGGGGAACCAAGACACGTTATTAACAACATATAGTTGAGCTTATAACATAACAATCGAAAAACATTGAACGTTAATTAATGTACTTGCTGAATTATGTTAACTATGGCTGACACAAAATTTAATGGCGGGTGGCAGGAGGAGATGGTCAACACAAAATTCACACAGAGGATTGCCAGCTCTTCCTTCTATAGTTACACACTCCGTGAAATCACGTTGTACGGCCGGTGGTACAAATGTCAGCTTTCAGCCGCCATTAAATGTTGTGTCAACCCAATGTAAACAAATCTGATGTGTTGCACTCACACGACTTTCTCTACTCTTGTACCAACCAATCTTAAAACTCGTATTCCTTTATCTTCTTTGTGTTAGTTGAGATAAACATTTGCAGAAATTATCTCATTGCTTCTTTTCTTGCAGGTGCAACGCGAAGTAGGAATATATATGGCTTTGAGCGATAGTCAAATCTTTTAAAGCTTTCAAATTCCGTTCTCTTTGCACGGTTAACATATAAGAAATGAATAAGGATGTCCCATTTTACAGAGGCATAAGTTCTCTAAAACTTACAGAAATAACGAGGAATATCTCCGAAATGGTTCACTCTACACAAAAATTTACAGGATCTACATTTTTTGTATAGCCATTTTCAAGAAAATCAAAATTTTCGAAAAATTTTCCACGTAAAGGGTAGTTTAGGGTGGAGCATTTTTCTTCAAATTTTCGTGTCGTATCCTTAAAGCACATTAAACTTAAATATAAAATTTGGTTTTTAAGACTTTTCGTTTGAGTTATGCTGTCCACAGACTGACAGACACACAGACACATAGACACACACACACACACACACACACACACACACACACACACACACACACACAGAGAGAGAGAGAGAGAGAGAGACACTCACACAAATGCTTTTTTTTTTATTCAGGGGGCCTCAAAACATATTTCCGGTGAAATCTCGACATCGAATTTTTGGGTGGAACACAATACGATACTACGTAGTAGAGAAAGTAAAAATATTCCACAGCAACTAAACGTGCCGAGAACATCTTAATCCGAGGGAAAGGGCATCTTGAATCCTGTTGGGGCAGGTATTCAATTATCAGCGCCACTACAGATAGCTTCCTTATCGGAAAGGGTGTGCGATATGCTAGAGCAATCGTTTTCAACAATGAGATTGAAACTATACAGACGTAAATGTATTGCTCACTTATATGTCTTGGTAAAATTATCGAAAGCACCATTTTTATTATGCTTACGGCGGTTTATTTCATCATTATTTTTCCAATAATGTTTGCCTTTCCTTTAGTTTAAAATATTTTAAATAAGCATATCTGCATCGAAATCATGTGTCAATCTTTTAGCAGAAAAACACACCGGCAAATGATGTAAATTACATAGGTACACGTCTTTATTTAAACGGCATATTCTTTGAGGCGTTGGCCGTAACGATGCTTGGTGAAACATAAAATACAGCTCGTGAAACTACCACATGTTTAACTGTGGGTGAAAACTTAAGCGAAGGTTACTTGAGTCTCACGTTTTAAGGTCGCCAATGTATGTAAGGTCAAATTGGGATATTAAATAAACAACTTTCATGTTATTAAGAACATGCAACACTAGCATCACAATGTATAACTGATTTCCTTCAACAGTCCACCGCCGTTCTGGGATGATATTCTTAGGACTGTGGGGATGCACATTTCGTAGTTTACAGTTTGGATTACTGACCATATTTCAAACAGAAGACCTTTCATATTCACATAAGGTGTAGCTGCCTCACTCTCGTACATTCTACCACAGCAAACTTCCAGTTACCTGTTACTCGCTAATATTTTTACTTTCTCTACTGGTAAGTAGAGGAAGTATTGTATTCCACCCAAAAATTCTATGTCGAGATTTCACCGATATGTTTTGAGACTACTGAATAAAAAAAAAAAAATAAATAAATAAATAAATAAATAAATAAATAAATAAATAAATAAATAAATAAAACAGCATTTTTAGAAAAAGGTCCGTCTGTGTCTGTGTGTGTGTCTGTCTGTGTCTATGGACAGCATAACTCAATAACGAAAAGTAGGATAAAAACTAAACTTGGTATTTAAGTTTAATGCCTTTCAAGGATGCGACACGATTTTGAAGAAAATAGCCCCACCCTAAACTACCCTTTACATGGAAAATTTTGATTTTCTTGAAAATGGCTAACGATTTTGATTAAAATGTCATATGTTTCAGATATTTTGATGACAAATGAAATGTATATCTTGAATTTTCTGGCTATAGCCGCTGTAGTCGTATTTACTGTGGACGACTTTTGCATAACTGGTAAACCGTTGCCTTGAAAGATTTGACTATCGCTCAAAGCCTTCTGTATTCTAATATTCCCCTTGCACCTACAAGGAAATAAGAATAAGATAATTTGTACAAATGATATAGGAATAAGAGTTTGTAAGAATGGTTAGTAGGTACAAGAGTCGAGAAAGTCATGTGAGTGCAACACATCAGATTTTTATTTTCTCTACTACGTATAGTATGTAGGGGGAAATATTGGATTCCATCCAAAATTCGATGTCAAGATTTCACCTGAAATATGTTTTGATGCCCCCTGAATAAAATAAATAAATTTAGGACAAGGTCAGTGTGTGTGTGTGTGTGTGTGTGTGTGTGTGTGTGTGTGTGTTTGTTTGTGCGCGCGCGCGTGCGCGCGTGTGCATGCCTGTCTGTGAACAGCACAACCCAAAAACGAAAAGTCGGTTAAAAACCAAAGTTGGTATTCAAGTTTAATATCTTTCAAGGATGGTATAAGACGATTTTGAAGAAAATTCCTCTACCCTAAATAACCGTTTACATGGGAAATTTTTTAAAATATTTATATTCTCGAAAATGGCTCTAACGATTTTGATTAACCCATTAACCGCTTATCTAGGGCTGGTTTATTTCGTACTTTCACTAGTCGTAGGTGTGAACGCATGCTTGTAAGCAGTAGGCGTATTAGTAAACACAGTATTCGTTTCTTCTCTTGCTAGGCTGTACAGATAATGTATAATAATGTTCAATTACACCCTTGCCCTTTCACGACTGTTATAGGATCTTTTTTTAATGTGTCATATCTGAATCTGCCATCACCGAAATTTGTGCGTCCAAGAGCCTCTATAATGTATATTCTTCACCATTCTTATCTTTTTCTCGGTGTAAATAGCTTTAATAACTCTGTTTATGTCGTGAGTTTTGACGTTTGCAAACAACTGTGAGATGTTGCTTACTATTTTAGATTTTAACTTTCAATTTGCTTACATAATGTTAAATCATTTCATCTTCACTCATCTTTTTCCAAAACGGGCAAAAGGGTAAAGAATCGTTCTAACTCAAGAAACGATGCCCCGTATCAGGCCTAGAACTTCTGAGATTTTTTAGTTTAATTTCTGAATTAATTGCTGTAAATATCAAAAGCAAGTACGCTATATTGCTTTAACAAGAGCTAATGAAAGCCTTCAGTTACAGCAGCAGTAAAAGTCTCAGAGAGAGGGGAAGTGTCTCATTGAAAGTAGACTCGCTTGAATGCGCACGCCAAAAAAAAAAAAACAGATGCAACTCGTTTTCTACGCTCTTAAAACTCATTTTACAGGCGTACAAAATTCTAAAGAACTTCTTCTAAATAAAGAAGAGTGAATACCATTTGAAGCATGCATGTAATTCAAAACGTCAACTACATGAACAGAAAGACAAATACTCTTATTATCGAAATCCAGGAAATAAAAGCACGCCAACAAACTCCTCTCATCCGTACGCCATACTTAAAGATGCTTTTCTCTGTTAGAATCATGAATTTCAAAATACGAGCGAGGTTGGCTTTGCCTTTGCTACCAGACATTACTATTTATTCCTTCTTCCATTACTTCAGTGCTTGCCCCGTCTCTCTTTAATTCGGATTAAGTTAAACGTTAAGAAGGTAGCTTTGTGGTGGAGCACTTATTTGACCTTCAAAGCATTTGCGGACGATTACACAACGGTCGAACACACACTAAGCACCTGAGTTTCTTATAACCAGAAACGCAAACGATCCACAAGCTAACTGAATCACAGATAGTGGCATAAAATTCGAGGCAATTCCGCAACTTTCTCTGTTAGGAAAATCACCATTACGGCTAACAACGGACGCTGAACAATTCCGATGATATTTTACGTTTGTAACTGTGTTATGACCAGGCAGCTCATCTTGGACACCAATGAAGCAGATTAGGAGTAACTGCACCAGAGGTTGTCAGTGCAGAGGGAGCGAGCGGTAAGTCAGTGATATGAATGCAACGCAATACTCGATGTGCAACGCCCTTCGAAATCCATAATTTTCACAGTGCACTTACTTTGAATGACCACCTCCGTAGCGCAGTGATAGCACGTCTGCCTCTGGCGCGGAGGACCCGGGTGCGATTCCCGGTACCGGCTTGGGGATTTTTTCCCCCGCTGGGAGGTGTGGCATTCTGGCCTGTTGCTTTAGGTCCCTGAGGGACCAATTGAGGAGCTACTTGATAAAGAAGTAGCGACCCCAGGTCACGAAGGCCACATAGCTGGCCGAAAGGCTTCGAGTTGCTGACCACGTTCCATTCTTCAGTTCTGCACAACACTCATGACGCCTGTAGTGGACAGACGTTGCGGACGCAGGGGCCGGGCGGTAAGCCTTAACCCGCGAGGGGCTATTGCGCTGGAGTTATTCATTACTTATTTTGAATATTTTGTTCATCCAGAGAAATAATTTATCCTCATAATTAATCGATGCATTACTAAGAAATAAATATACACCTTTTACACTTCAAGTTATACACGAATATTTTCAAACAGAAATACTTCCATTTTATGCAACAAATGTACAACTCATTTATATCTATAGTAGTCATGCCAGAAATACCGAATGTTCATTGTAAGATAGGTATTACAGACCTGTTTCTCAATGATTTTTTTAAACAATTAAGTAATTTATGTTTATTGACTCGTTTCTTTATCTTAAAATATTGTAGAAACAGATTGCTGTGCGCTACAATATATTTTCTAAACATCTCAAAAGTAAATCAACTGGGGTTTTCACTTACACAATATCGGGTAGCGGGAATGTACGCTTGGAGCCTCACGATGTGAGAGAGAAAGCGCAAATACTTAATGTGTAATTAATGTCGCTTGTAATCCTCACGTGGATCGCATCCCTTCAAACAGATCCTTAATTGCACATAATTTGGCATTTTTATGTAGAAACAGTACTTCAGAGCACAGATTAACCTGAAGTCATTCCTCTCTATCCCATTGGTGTTCAAGTTTCGTTGCCTGGTTATGATGAAGGTAATATGTCTTCCGTTTTGTTAAGTACCCGAAATAATAATTGCATATTCGTACACTTTGCAATAGGATTTCGTTCTTTACATCATTTCCAGCCTTCTTGGCGCATTGGAGTTCTTGTTTCGGTTGTTAATCTGGAGTGTAGTTCTGAGGGATTTATGCAAAAGGAAATAAAACTATGCCACAGACTATTAAATACACGTGAAATACTTGAGAAGCAGCCCATTAATGAAAATTGGGCAACTATTTACAATTATGTACGCGAAAGTACTGTAAAGTACCTGTGAATATGTCGTTGGATTTTTGAACAGCTGCAGCAAGAGTCGCAGAAGGATCCAAACATGGAAAAGCTTAAACTTTATGTACCTCATCCTTTTGTGGACTTATTTGCATTTGTAAAGCTGGTGCAACACATAACGGTTAGCCATTTTAACTTCTCTTTAAAAGAATACACAAAATACCTGACCATGTAGTATGAATAGAATGAATAATTAATTTATACTCAAAAACAATACAATTTCAATCTACTAAAACCAAAAATTAAATGAAACAAGTATACTTAAATCTGATAACATTCCTACAATTATCTCAGCTACTGGAGGCCAGCAGCTATTCCAAAATTCTACCCAATTTACAAAATTTCACATTAACTATGTTACATTACACAGGGGGTTAGGTGAGGGGAACGAGGGGGCAACAGATCTCTACCTACTAATAATTCTGTCCTGAAACACACTTTCAATTGTTCCCATCGAAAGACGGCCGTATGAGCTGTTGCAGACTTTTGTTGAAAAAATCTTGTGTTGCACTCATGACTCTTGTACTAACCATACTGACAAACTCTTATTCCTATATCTTCTTCGTATTAGTCAAGATAAACATTTGTAGAAAATATTTTATTGCTTACTTCCTTGTAGGTGCAAGGGAAATATGGGAACACGGTAGACTTTGAGTACACTTTAAAGTTTTCAAATTCCGCTCCCTTTGCACGGTTAACATATAAAAAGTGAATAACAATGTTCCATTTCACAGGAGTATAAGTTCTCCTAAACTCACACAAATATCAAAAATAAACAAAAATTATTTAGACATAAATTGTGTATTTTAGCAAGATCTACATTTTTTTTCTATAGTAAGATTTGGTCTATCTCTAACGGTCTACCCGTTATGCAAAAATCATCCACAGTAAATAGGACTTCATGTGATACAGCCAGAAAATTCGAGATATACATTACATTTGTCATAAAACTATCTCAAACATATGGCATTTTAATAAAAATCGATAGAGCAATTTACAAGAAAATCAAAATTTTCGAAAATTTTTCCATGTAAAGAGTAGTTTAGGGTGGAGGAATTTTCGTCAAAATCTTCATGTCGCATCCTTTTAAAGACATTAAACTTGAATACCAACTTCGGTTTTTAACCGACTATTCGTTTTTAAGTTATGCTGTCCACAGACGCGCGCGCGCGTGGATCTCCTTCAAAACATTTTTTTCTTTTTATTCAGGGGGCCCCAAAACATACATACATCGATTTTTGGATGGAATACTATACTTCCTCTACATTGCTATACGTAGTAGAGATAGTAAAAAGACAAGATCATGCTCCCTGTCCATTAATTCTCTATAAAAGGGGGCAAAATTGTATTCACGTATGTACGGGCGTCAACTGTTGACTCGAAAATACTGGCCCTATAACTCAGAACCTAATATTGTTCATCAAGTAACCCTTCATGACGAAACAATTTGGTGTATGGTGCGCCATTAGCGGAGAAAGGTTTCTCAGAGCTCCAATAAGCGCTTTCTATCTCTGGGTTAACTTAAAACATAAAGTATACAAGACAAACCCACACACCCTGGAAGAATTAAAACAAAATATCCGCCAGGAAATTGCCAGCATTTTTCAAGGTGAACTACGGCGAGCAATGTATAGTTTCTTAAAGAGGTGCCAAAAATGTATGTATGGACGACTGACCAGTTGCAGTACCTTCTTTCATATAGTTGATCAGTAAAGCCTTTAAAAGCAGTGTCGCTCTGGGTGGCTCAGTTGGTTAGAAGCTGGCCTACTGATCCCAAGGTCGCGGGTTCAAATCCGGCACAGACCGATAGTTTTTAAGTATGCTTAAAAACGGCAGCTTTATGTCAGTAGATATACTGGCATGTAAAAGAACTCCTGCAGGAGAAAATTCCGGCACATCGGCAAAAATGATGTGATCCTAGCAATTGACAGCGTAGTTAACAAAATAATTTTTTTAATTTAAAAGTCTTTTTAAAATGTACGGTTTCATCAATAGCCTGGAAACATTCGTACTTAATTTCATTTCTGGGTGAACAGAAAATATTTAAAAGATGATAATTAAGAAGTTATTAGATCAAATCGAACAAACCACAACGCAATCAAACATGGGCGTCACGAAGGGGGGGCAAGGGAGGGTCGCGGCACCCCCCTTGGAAATTAATGAACTTAATGTGCTGACTATTAAACTATTATTTTAATTTTTATGTAAAGAACAATTTCTATTTAGCGCAAATTTATATGGTTATCCGCAACAAATACTATAACTTTTGACAACAAAATAATGAATTAATATTATCTGGTTGCGAAATTCTAACATTTGCCCCCCCCCCCCCTGGAAAAAAGTCTGCCGACGTTCATGCAATCAACCCGCCATACTTTAGAACGTAGCTGTCAGATATAAACAAATTTAATTTGTTTTCAGAAACATGGCATTCTAAAAGTGTTCAGTGTCACCAATGTATATTCCAAATCACTCGACTCAAAAGGGTGTTTGGATTTTTGTAAACTGCCGGTGGATTACCAGTACGAGAACTAGCCTGGTAGTATTCGTGTGTTGGAAGAACTGAGCTCCAGGGGAATTTTAAAATATTTACGCTTTTATTAGAACCACGGAATAAATTTTGTGTACCTATACAAAGTGTTCCTTGTTCATGGATGCCCAACCTTATCTCTTTGGATACACGTAATGAGCGGCTATACCCCACTCCACTCCTTCGGTCGGAGGGAGTCAGTCAGTATCCAGTGACAGACACAAACAGGCGATTCCATTGCCGTTCCTAAGTCATGCCTTGAATTTTCTGTGTATGTCCTCAGAAGATCTCTTCATTCTGGATGAATTTTGCATAAATGCTAAACAATAAGAGACAGGCAAAAGCTTCCTAAATAAAAAATGTGCAGCTCGTTAAAACACAATTTATGTCAAATATTTTGTTTTTCGTTTGAGTGAACCATTTTCGAGATATTCTTTATTATTTATTTCAAATAGAACATCTCATTATTGCTTAAAGCCTACTCTGTTCCCATATTTCCCTTGCACCTACAAAAAAGTTAACAATACGATACTTTCTGAAAATGTTTTCTCAATTAAAATGTAGCAGATAGAGAAGTAGACCGCCTTTGTAGCGCAGTTGGTAGCACGCTTGTCTCTGACGCGGAGGACCCGGGTTTGATCTCCGGTACCAGCATGAGGATTTCTCCCCCGCTAGGAAGTCTGGCGCCGCATGCACTCAGCCTCGTATGGTCCCGAGGGGAGGGGACGGCAATTTAGGAGCTACTTGATGGAGAAGTAGTGGCCCCAGGTGGAGAAGGCCGCATGACTGGCTGGGAGGACTCGTGACGCTGACCACGTACCACCCTCCACTACCCTACCAATGACGTCTGTAGTGGGCAGAGGTGGGAGACGCAGCGGCTGGGCGGCAAGCCTTAGTCCTTAATGGGCTGTTGCGCTGGGGTTTATTTTTTTATCTTTTTTTTTTTTTATTTTTTTTAAGATAGAGAAGTAACTATTTGCACAAAGAAAAAGTGTACAAGATAGAGTATAGCTCTACATATATTCAACAGAGTTTCTCCAAATTGAACTACATTCAAAGTCTGTATCGCAATTGATTACGCGTATTGGTGTATCTTCCAAGGTTAAAGTGCCATGTATAGCAATGCAACGTACATGTAACCAAACCGCCACTGCAACACAATGCACGGCTGGGAGTTAAATAATGGCAAAGACAGCGTATAGTGGAAGGAGGTAAATCCAACCTCCCCTCTTGGGCAAACGTTGGACATCGCTGTTCTTGTCTCTTACTTCTCCAAATTTTCCTTGGACGACTGCACTTCCGATTTCGGGAGCCACTGTCACAATGCTTTAGTTTTATCACTTTACAGTTGCTCTGATGTTCCTGTACGTCTTGTACATCTACCTGACTTGTAGATTAATTCTGCTATAGATGTCATTTCCCTTTGCCACGGCTAGCTGTTAGTTCAATGGCCCATTTCCTGTAGAGGGTTCAGCTACAATGAAAGTCATGTGATAGCGACATGTTTTAAAAGTAGTTTACTTCAACATACTGTATTTCCCTAGTACCTACAACGAAACGCAAATGTAAAACGACTTCTGCAAATGTTTATCTAAACTTACATGAAACACGTAGAAGAATAGCACGAATAGTGCATGGAATAATGAGTTGAGAAAATCATATGAATGTACATAAAGCCGGTGTCCCAAGGTCCAACTTCTTTGACCAAACTTTTTGTATCCAATGGAATTGCACACCAAAGAGGAGTCCCGTTAGGGTCTTCATGTTATGAAAAACACTAGCTTTTTTTCCCCCCAAAACATGATACCTGAGCCCCACTTCGCTGTAGAAGTTGAGCGCCCTTAAACCAAATCCAAATCCAAACCCACTTCGCTGCCAAAGGTTTGCGGCTTAAAAATGTAAAGGAAGCACAGAACGGCTACATTACCTCTCGCCCTGTTTATGAGGGTCGCCTTTTGTTGGCTAGTAGTTACAACCCAGCGGCAAAGGAGAGCGGTTCCCTTTGAAATTTATCTTGTTTTGGCAAAATGTATAACTTTAAATGCTGGCTTCAATATTGATAGCAAACGATCTGAGGCTTGCATGCTCTGAAATCGCAAGATTTTAACAATTTCTACGCCATTTAAACCTCGGAACCATTATACGCTGTTCTTGTTATTATTATTATTACTATTATTACTATGACTATTATTATTATTATTATTATTATTATTATTATTATTATTATTATTATTATTATTATTATTATTATTATTATTATTATTATTATTATTATTATTATTATTATTATTATTATTATTATTATTATTATTATTATTATTATTATTATTATTATTATTATTATTATTATTATTATTATTATTATTATTACATTTAGTAAGCTATGAACTCCTAGTGATATTTATCAGACGTGCCGAGCGAGATGCCTCAGGTGGTAACGTGGTCTGTCATTGCGGGTTCGATTCCCCGTGGCCACTCACTCTGATATGGGGTTTTCCGTGGTTTCCCCATGTCACTTACGTGAATGCTGGGATGCATTATTTCATACCATCATTTCCCTTCATTCCATTTCCTTCTAATGTTTCAGGTGTACTTTCAGGCGTGTAGTGTTGGCAGTGCAGGTCAGATCGCGTGGATGATTGCGCATGGCAATGCTGTTCTCGGCGCTAGGTGACGTTTGGCGGCCCTTGTCCTCCGTCGTAGGGGGGGGGGACGCTCAGTGCGACACCGGACCTGCGGTGTCCAAGCCCCTGCTTGGCGGGGCCTGGCGACGGGATGAAGAGATCTCAGCACTTGTTAGGGACTTCCACGCGTCTCAGTGGCTTATCTAGCTGCGACCCTGTGAGGCACTTTCGATTCCCTCATTTCATCCTTGCCTCCTAGGGGGTGGTAGCCACAATAGATCTGTGCAGGTCGACGTGAACGAGGTGTCCCCTCTGTGTCTTTACCTTTTACCTCTTTATGACACGTCATATGACATCTTACATTGATTCTCTAACTTTCCACTGTGTTAACTAACAGTAAATCCAGATGCTTAGACTACACAAACATAATAATAGGTACTTGAGACGCAGTCCTAACGTCAGTTTTTCATTCAAGTTTCACTGAAAACTTCGAAAACCTTTAGCTGAATAAAAAGAAATATCAAAGTTTCTTTCCAGTGACGACCAGACTTTTAATTTTCCTTATGTAAGTTAAAATCAAAGCAGCTAGTGTCCGGTAGTAATCAGCACCAGCTCCTGTCATGGAATATTAACACATTTTAACACGTGTCCCCGACGTCACCGCAGCGCCACTGGCAATGGGTGTCAGGTGCTGTGAGATTACTGACCTGCTTTACGTAGCTTCAGGAGGCAGATATAACATCTACTCATTCCCCGAGGTGATCAACAGTGCTTTGCTCCCTATCTTCATTGAGACGCTCTTCTGAGCTCAATATTTCTCGTCAACTCAGAATACTAGGGGTGTTCAAGTTATTCGAAAGTACAACAAATCGACTATAGTGTTTATCAAACATGTCCATAGCCTGCAAAATCAACAGCGCTCAAAACATGTGTTTATTCTGGTACACAAAGCTGCAAAGAAAATCTTCGGCGGATTTTGTGTCGCTTCCCGGGGTCTTTTGAGGCGTGTTCTTCGCCTTACCTAACACAAAGGGGTGGTGGTTTGATGACACAGCAATAAGGGGGAAAAGAGGGGAGGTTGATGCCTTTGCTTTTTCTGAAAACGATACACACGCACGCACGCACCCCCCCCCCCACACACACACACACAAAAACACCCTGTCATATATGTATGCTGACAAGGAAGCCTTGTACTACACAGATGTTTAAAACCGCTAATAATTGAAACCAAATGGAAACAGCAATAACTAAAAGGAATAGAACATATATACCAGGTGGGTCAGCTGCCCCTCATTTTCCAGCTTTATGCAATCCGCATTTTATACTCTAACATGAAAACATCGGCCCTTAACCTAGATCAGGGACTGCCAACTGACATGCACGGTGTGCCTATACGATTCGCACGGTGCCGACGTGCCCCATCGTTGCTGGCGAGTGCTAGGGACATATGTCAGTGGCGTCCGTAATCTGCACTTGCGTTACCATTAAATAATTAAGGACAGGATAGTAGTGAAGGAACAATTCAGAAACTGTATAATACGTGGTTTAATATATCTCTTGTACTTGCTATTAAATTACAGATAAAACAACCCAATACCAGTAAGATTATTATAGCCTTCAATCCTATACATACAACCAAACGATGGCATATAAAAGCAATGATTTTAACTATAAGAATGAAACAATACTTTGTGGAAATTAACACAATTCTGATCCCGAAACAATTGAAAAATATAAAATAATAAAATAATATTTACTATACAGTGTTAATATTGCACAGAATACATCATGTTAAACGAATATGCACGTTTCAATTAAGAATTTTATACATTCAGTTTTCGGTAGACACTCTTATCTTCTGACATCTTTTGATTTTCACAATATTCGCCACATTTGGAGACAATGAAACACAACTCTAGTTATGATCACTGGTGTTGGCGCTCTGAGGGTTTTTAATGCGTTTCACAGCTGAAAATAAGGATTCACATACATAGGTCGAACCAAACATTGCAATCAATCGAGGGAATCTTGTTTCTGTAACTGTCAGCTGAGTGTAACATTTCAAGGTGATACGCTCCAGTTGAACATCTTTGGGAGTATCATGAATATTCATGCTAAATGGTGTAGCGAATAAATCAAAATCCATTTTTAAGCCCGTGAGAACGTGAAATCTTTCATCAAACGCCGGGAAACCAAGTGCAGATTTACAACATAGCATCCACTTTCACACTTTCCAACCTGGGAAAATGACAAGAATCACCATTTGACAGTTGACGTTCCCATAATGAGAGCATAGTTTTAAAAGCTTCAATGCTACAGAACACATCTGTGATTAATTTTCTTTTCCCTTGAAGTGAAACATTCAAAGTATTCAAATGTTCGGCCATAAATGCAAGGTCACATTTCCACTTAACATTTCTGAGCTCTTCAATAGGTTCTCCGCACTTTTCCATGAACAAACGTATCTCATCCAATAATTCAAAGGATCCGCTTAAAACCTTGCCTCGACAGAACCACCTAACTGCTGTATGATACGGTACATATATCACCATATCCATGCTTCAAATCCTCTAAGAAGCTTTTAAAGTGTCTGTGTTTTAGACCGTGGGACCTCAGTTTGTTTACAATCTTCACAACCAGGGATGAATTTACTCGCAGCTATAAGCATACATCGTTTAATAAGTGGACCACCAGAAAAGCTACTAGAAGATCTGGCAATTTCTAGTGCTATTTCTTAACTCACATAAACCATCCCCTTCTTCCTGTTCCTCTTCCTGCGGTGTGATCTATTCTCTGAGCTTTTGTATCTCTGCAGTGTGGTCTTCTTTTTCTAGGGCCGAATAATCATTAGCATGCAATGTATTAAAATGTTGCTGAAGATTAAATCGTTTTAGCACTTGCAATTTGTTCTGGCAGATTAAACTAATAGCACCACTGCTACATTCCATGAAGAAGTACTCAGCTTCCCATTCGAGATTGAAATAATGTGTCGGCGTGGGTGCTCTTCGTTTTAATGAGTGCCCTTCCATATCAAACTGACCGCCACTGCTAAGGAAGACAAACCGACCGCTACTACTGCAAAGCACGAACTGAGGGAACACAGCACCGCGGCTGTGGCTGACCTAGGTTCTACCTAAGCTTTCAAGATAGATATATCTGTTTTCGTTTATCTCTGAAGTTAGAACGAGTGCACGATTCAAAAGCAATCCATGTACATGGTTCGAATCCCCTACATGTAAAATATGATTTGAAGCTTTGTCACATTTGAAGCTTGTCCTACATGTACTACATTTTTACTGAGTAATATTTGCCAATAACATTAGTTGAACAATTATGTGCAAAGCTGTTATTCGTATTTGTTTTATTTCTACTTTATGGTATGTTTGCATACGAGGATATCTCTTCTGGTATATATGCTGAGTTGTTTGTACATTGGCTCTTTCTTCTCCGTAAATCAAAGCCATATCAACGTACTCGTTTTCGAATACATTACAATACATTAAAATTTGATTATTGTGAATTCGATTTCCAAGTGTTGATAAGCATGAAAAAAATTGTACAATGCCGAGATGTGAACCCGTGTCACGGGGACTAGCGCATAGAAAACGGTCATAACTCTATTCAGCTATTTGATTTAATAATGTGTGCGATTTGACTGTACGGGTCCATGGTGGATAAGGCGAGTCTGTCATTTTTTACAGCCAGCCCGGCTCTAAGTATAAGAACCCGTCATTTTCTTTTTATCTGATGTGAATGTACTCATATGAAAGGTCCGTTTTTTCAAAAGCGTTTACTGAATCCCGATGCTATGTAGGTATACTCTAATAAAAAGTTTGTAAAATTGGCTGAAAACATGGAATTCGCTCTCAGTTAACGAGTCGTATGTTTTTGAGCGAGGAGTACGTTCTGTCCTTTAAACCGCTGTTGCTCTAAATTTTGCAATTCGTGTCTCTAAGAACGTCAAGCAATACGTCTTAGTAAGCGCAAAACTGGACTAAAGCACACGTGAAGTTTGATGGGTGGCCTAGCTTCCAAAAAATAAGGAGCGGCTTTTTTATTTACTTATTTATTTATTTACTTACCTATCTATCTATCTATCTGTCTATCTGTCTATCTGTCTATCTGTCTATCTGTCTATCTGTCTATCTGTCTATCTGTCTATCTGTCTATCTGTCTATCTGTCTATCTGTCTATCTGTCTATCTGTCTATCTGTCTATCTGTCTATCTGTCTATCTGTCTATCTGTCTATCTGTCTATCTGTCTATCTGTCTATTTATTTATTTATTTATTTATTTATTTATTTATTTATTTATTTATTTATTTATTTATTTATTTATTTATTTATTTATTTATTTATTTATTTATTTATTTATTTATTTATTTATTTATTTATTTATTTATTTATTTATTTATTTATTTATTTATTTATTTATTTATTTATTTATTTATTTATTTATAATTATTATACATTTGTGACAAAGATCTCTGTGATTAAATGAACTACACTTTTGTTATAATTGACTGAGTATGTTTAGAAAGTAGAAATATATTTACCAGATAGTTTACATGAATATGACAATACACATGGCGATAAAATTGTGTTATATTTTTGTCTATATTCCTGTTGTGTTCCTACGATCAATAATTGGTTAGTAAAGGTAAATTAACCAATTATAGTTTGAGTTGGAGGGAAAATGTTATTTATTTATTTTTGCTCCTATGCAACAACAAACTTTGATATCACTGTCAGAATAATGTTCTGTTTTCTTTTTTGTTATGAAGCTCTGCCTTGCTATGTATTTAATGAATACCATTCAAGCTTTAATTTGCATCCCCTGAAAATCTTCTCACTCATACACATTATACATTTCGCTAACCTGGGCGCTCATCAAGTTTTCCCCACATATATCAATCCCTTTAAAGGCTTCACTCTCTTTCTCTTTCAGCCAATACGGTCGAAAGCGTACACGTGTACTCGCATTGCTTTTCTACGCAATTTTGTATTTTTTGTTTTGACTGTTGGTTAAGGTTATTTGGCAAGAAGAGTAGCACACCATTGCACCGTGGCCTAAAGGAACCAATGAAATGGTCATGTTTTCATATAATGCAGGCGGTGACACTTTTTCTTTGTCGTTTAACGACGTTGTCAATTGCCAGGATCACATCAGCAAGGCGGTGACACTGGTGATACATGGAGTGAAGATGGAGCACCGGTAGAATGGGATGGCGGGAGAAACCCGCCGCGGTGTGTCCATCACAAATCCCATGGTCGCGGTCGCCTGGGATCGAACTCAGGCCGTTTTGATTTAGGTGTTGTGTGCACAAGATAGCATACTCCCGAAGACAACAGTTCACGAATCACAAACAAACTGGATAGCCGCATTACGCAGTAATTTGGTCGGCCCAAACTTACCCTAATGGTCAAACGTGCTATCATACGCATTTCTTTTCACTCCCGATATGTTCAAAAGAATTACACAATGAGATGATATCCTGCACGCCATTGTAAATTAATCATTTCTGACGTAACACAATTTGTCAACGTTAATGCCCTGTTTGATAGTGCTAAAATAGGCATTGGCAAAATCGGCTAAAAAGGGCCACACCAGTGAAACGCAACCTTGCCTCACTCCACAGGCCATTCCTCCCCTTCACTGCTGTTCAGCTTCCGACACGCCTCATTCAAGGATGAACATGGCTTCGTCGCGACGTCTGTTTCATGAAGAGTGGCAATGAGAACTTTTCTAAGTTGCAAAAATAGGAAAGTTTGCTGTTTACTGTGCGGATTTCAATTTGCAAATATGCAACGTTACAATACCAAACGCCACTACGATCAGAAGTACACATCAAAATTTGGCGATCTTACAATTTCAAAAAGTACTTTCTGAATACTAGTATTTATAAAAATAAAAGGGACGATATGATTCCACTTTTTAGAGCTTTAGTTTCTTATTAGCAGGGTTAGGATTTTTAGGTGCTAATTTCAGGTGAAAAAAGGAAGGGGAAAGGCGCTCAAATAAGGTAAATAAAAGGGACAAAAAGGGGCTGCTTTATTCAACTAATTCAACAATTTCTCTTTTCTCTATTCTAATTTATTGAATTACAAACAAGTACACCAAATTATCACTCATCAGAAGAAGGAAAACACATGAAGCTGTTATACTTCAAGACATTAGGCATCTGCACATTTGTAAGACTTAAAAATTTGACGGCGAGCGTTATTAATCATTCGTGATTAACATCTCTACATTTTTAAAAGTAAGTCTGTTACTATTAGGAGATAGAATATCCCTGTAGATGCTCAAGCTTCTTTCGACATCCACAGAAACCAGAGGGGCAAATCTTGTATTCACTAGCAATGGCAATTCTACAGATGTGGCGAAATCCTCAATGTTCTTATTCTTCTGAAGACTAAACTCAAGCTTGTCTTTGCCAAAGCCATCTAACTGCTCCCTCACGGAAGTAAAAATATCCCACTGTTTCTCCTTTTCCAAACCTTCTTCTAATAGTTTAATAGCTGCAGTCAGGTACTTGTAACTTTCGACCCATTATGTGCATAACAGGAAGGAAGCTTGTAAACTTGAAGATTATGTTAATTTGCCTAACCACAGCAGGCGGCTGTAATAATTATTGTATGCAAAATATGTTTAATATAAACAAAATAGTTAACCCAGATAAGACTGAATAATTTTTAACTTTTGTGTATGTCTTACAGAAATGTGTTACATTTAATGTGTAATCATATAATATGTCAAAACTAGTTTCATGATTAAAAAGCAGTTATTGTGTGAGAGTAACACGATGTCCTATATGTAGCACGTCAGTCATATAAGGAGGAAGTTCACCACATTCTGTCATTTGGGACACATAGTGAAATATTAGGATATTTCAGAGTTAACTGTTGTTAACATTTGAGTTTCTGAACAGTTACATTGTATGATACGTCATGAAAAACTTTACATGCAAACCAACATTGCACTTCAGGCAGCTTGTGTAGTTTTTGCCTGGCAGATCCTGCAGCGAGTTTGTCTTGGCAAATCACCCAGTGGTCTGTTCTATCATATCTGGAGTCTTGATACTCTGTTACTGATGGCCTCCCTTTAGACTTGCCTAACTGGGCATTTGTTTCCAGGATGGAAGTTGCAATGCGGCGACGAAATTCAAGATTATATCCAGTTTCTTGTTACCTCCAAGCCTATGTAATTGTCATGCATTTTGTTCGGCCACGTCAATGCAGTGCGCTATCAAACTGAAATACCATTTTTTTCCTCTGATGGACGACCTGTAAAGGCTTATGGTTTGATCAGCCCGATCAACTCTATCCATGTTGGCATTGTAAAGACCAATAATGTGAGCGTTTTTTATAGCTATGCTTTTTTTCTCACTCTGCGAAGATCGTTTTACTGTGTGTAGCGGCTTTACTGGGTACAGTTGGAAGTTATGGTGACCACACTACTGTCACTCCATCTTGCAGCTATTATACTGTCGGACTTGTCACATTTGAAATCAATGCTTCCCCGAGGAGATTTCTTCATTTTCTTTGTGTCCAGCAGTGTGCATTTTGAGATCCGGTTTTCTGATTGTCCCAGGACTTCGGATTCCTTTAACATGTAATTCAGTAAGGAGGAGAAATGATGTAAAGAAATTGTCAAAAAACAGGTGAAAACTGTGCTTTCCCAAACTCAATAACACATCTGCATACTGAAGAACGACGCTTGCTCCTAAGCCCAAGTGTTTGTAGTCATCTGGTAGAGTAGTGCTCATACCTTGATAAGGATCCATCCATACAATGTATTCAGTCCTTGTGGCTCCAGTCCATATTTTGCAGCCATTGCGTATTGGTATGCCCCATATGAATTGCTTGCACCCGTGTTTACCAAAGTAAGGCACCATTGCCTCATCAACATAATGCTTTTCTTCATGGGGTGCAGCCCTAATGACCAAGTTGTCGACGGGCCCTTAAACCCAATACACTCACTCACACTCATGGGGTGCATTCTCCTGGAATCGTGTGTTGAGCATGTCAAATAATTACCTCACCTTAGCATACCTGTTAGACTTATTCAGGTTGCCATTGTCACATATGTGTAAGTTGGACATTATGAATCTGAATCTATCACGGGAAAGAGCACCTGCAACATTATTGTGGGAACCCAATCTTGTTTCCCAATAAATATTCCGCCTCGGTGCTTCAACATAACCACTAAGTAAAAGTATTACAATAAATTATCTAATTTCAGTTGCAGTCACATCACCTAATCTATTCTGCTTGGCAGCACATTGATTTGTGAATGTAGCAATGAATAAATAATATCATAAAAAAACAAAGAAAACTTCTGTAATGGGCTTCGATTGTTAGGAACATAACATTGTTGGGACCATTCATTATTGCACTCTGTAAGCTCACATTTCTCCCAGAGATACTTCTTTCTCTTCGTATCACTATTTTCATCCTGTCTGCCTTCCCCTACCTCTATCTTTTTTCCCCTTGCTCCCACTCTTCCAGCACCTTCACTTTCAATAACCAGTTCTAATTCTGTTTCGATTCTCAATTAGCTGTCCGGTATGTTGTCTAAATGTGCAATATTTTCATCTCCTGAGTCTTCATCAGTTACATCGTCGCAAGCATTAGTGGGTGGATGGGCTGTTAGCGAGATCTGATTGCTGGAATCCACGATTTCATCGCTGTAGTCATCATTTTCAAGCATTCTCAGAGCTTCATCAAAACTGAAACCCCTGTATCAAATTACCATTTGATTTATACACGTGCCCCCTTTTCGGACTGACGTACTGTATGTAGTACGCCAATATGCAACATTGAATTCTGAGGATCACTGTTGATATTATACTAATTTTACACTACAATATGCTATATCGTCCTCCCCTCAAGCTCCAGGCATAAAACTAGCATGTACATATAAATAGTACGGAAATTGCATGCACCTTTCATACACAATGCGATATCAGTCTGCTATTTCTTGAAGCACAGGTACATTCACACAACTTTTCAGCCACAAATAGAAGTCACTAGTGCAAGATTCTGATTGTTGACTGGAATTCAGCCTTCCAGCAAGGGTTTAAAGTAGGTACCAACTGCTGATCACATAATCACAACAGCTCAAAATAAAATTATGCATATCCTTCCATATGTAGGACGTCAGTCTTATCTGAGTTAATACCAGCGTAGAAATTGTTACTACAATGGAATCCCGATAATTCGACCTAATGTGGACTGAGAGCTTGTCGAGTTACCGAAGTGTCGGATTGTACAGAATAAGGGGTCTGTTATTCAGAATTCATAACATAATGCGGCAACTTACATAAATATATAAGATTCTAGCACAATATAGGAAACAAAAGTATGGCAATCTAAAATGTATTACGTATTAATAAGTTCTGTTTCCTGGCGGATATTTTGTTTTAATTCTTCTGGGGTGTGTGGGTTTCGCATGCACACTTCTGCGAAATATGCTAAGGAAACGACATAGCTGTCATTCGTAATGGCGAGGGAGCAGAATAAAACTGTTTTATATTTCTTGATTTTTACAATTTCCACCCCTTACATACCTAAAAGAAGTCGTGCGCCTCAGCCTCAGCGGCAGAGATGTTATTGGAATTTCCCCATCAGAAACAAACCCTTACAAAAAAAACAAAGTTTGCTCTTTATCCGCTCGAAAAAACTCCTAACAATGTTTAAAGAGTATTAGCTTCAATTTTCTGTAAATGGACCGAATTTCTCCTCATGCTCATTCAGTTTTATATAAGGGAGGAATCAAAAGCGTTAAGTAGAATTTACCGAAGGAAAAATGTTTTGTTAAAATATACCTAGCACCTATTAAAAATGTTGATGCATATCGGAAACATTTCTAATTCCAGGATCTCATAATTTAAGTATTTGCCGAGCGAGGTGGCGCCGCGGCAACGTGTGCGACTCACATTCGAGAGGCCCGGAGTGCGATCCCTGGAGACCGATCACTTTTACTTGGGTTTTCCGTGGTTTTCCCATGTCACTTAGGCGAATGTTGGGATGCTTAATTTCATACCTCGGTTTCCTTTCCATCATTCCCCTTCATTTCATTTCCTTGTCATCTTTCAAGTGTGTTTTCAGGTGTGCATGGCGGTGTCGGGCAGGTGGCGCGGATGCTTGCGCATGGTAACTGCTGTTCTCGGCGCTAGGTAACGTTGTGCGGTCATTGTCCTCCATTGAATGGGGGACGCTAGCACGACAATGTACCCGCGGAGTGGTGGCTGTTCTGTGGGGCCTGGGGCCGGGATGAACAGAACTGTTAACTTGTTAGGGGCTTCCGCACGTCTCTGTGGCCCGTCTGGCTGCGACCCTGTGGCACCCTACGGTTCCGTCACTTCATACCTGCCTCCTGGGGGATATTAGCCACAGTAGATCTGTGTAGGTCAAGGTGAGCGTGTATTACCATTTTAAAGTACTGAAATGTTTAGTAACCTTTCTTTTGTTTCTCATGAGCCTACGCACACAGTTTGTAATATCATGACCAACATTATATGCAGCTAATGATTTAAACCTCCCTTACACAAAGGCCGCCAACGAAAATCCCTTTGCACCTGCGATCAATGTCAGATTAGGTTTCGTTGTACGAAGATGTGGCAATTTCAGTGGTTGCTTTAGGCAAGGTACCTTTGCACAGTGGCCTAAAGCAACCATGAAATGGAATTTGCTTCGTAAATAATGTGATATATACCGGAGGCGCAGAGAGATTTTCTTTAACTGCGTGTGTATCTCCCATACTGGGCATAATGGTAACTGAAGCTATATAGGCTTTTTTACGAATAATCTGTCCTATGTTAAGCCCAATCGGAATTGAAAAATTCAATGACTAAGCCGGGACTCAAACCATGGATTCAACTTAAACAGATGGCTTGTGTGAAAGAACAAATGTAAAATTTGTAGTATACCTATGTAATTGCAACTGGTACAATAGTCTCTACTGTGTACTTCGATAAGCCATTGCATTCCACCTAAATATCTGACATCGTGATTTCACCGAAATATGTCTTCAGACACCCCGAACCCAAAAAGAGAATTTTTAGAAAAAGGTCTGCATGTGAGTCTGTAAACACCATAATTCGAATAAGAAAAGTCGGCTAAATACCATATTTGCGATTAATTAACCTTCGTGTCAAATGCGACAAGATTGTCCAGAAAATATCCAAAACAAGCAACCCTTTATGTTGAACACTCTTCGAAAATTTTGATTTTCTGAAATGATGGCCTTAACTACAGTACTGCTTATGAAAATGTCAACACCATGGCAGAATTCCCCGAATGAATTCAAACTTGGTGGATGTGTAGAAGAGTATGCGAGCAATAGGTGATTAGGGCTGCAGAAGGATACGGCACACGTAGGCCAAGCAGAGCCCTGTTGTGTTTCTCCGACAAGGTCAGTGTTGCGCCAAAGTATAATCAGTTAAGAGCTGTCAAACAAGGTGGAAACCTTAAAGTACTGCCAAAATGCCTCGTCAACGTCAAAAGGATGCAACATCAGCATGTGAGTTTGAACAGAGCAAATGATCGGTCTCCGGGATGCAGGCTTGTCGTACCGTGACATTTCGGCTCGTACGGAGCATGCTGCCTGTGGCAGTGTGGATCACGCAACATGACTACAGCACGGAATGACCACCATCTTGTCCGTATGGCCGTAATGGACCCCAGGGCTTCATCTACAGTGTCAGCTCGAAGCTGGAGCTCCGCAACAGGCGTAAACCTATCTGCATCGACGATTCGTCACCATCTGCTGCGGACTGGACTGATAGCACAGCGCCATTACGTCTGCTTCCATTGCACAAGCGCCTCCGACAGCAATGGGTGCTGAGTGGCAAAGTGTAGTCTTTTCAGATGAGTCCCGCTTCAACCTATCCCAATACGTGTTCAATGGTACCGTGGTGAGCGCGATCTGGAGGCTTACATTGTTGAGCGGTATAGGATACCAACACCAAGTGTAAGGGTTTGGAGCGGCATCGGTTACACCAACCGATCTCGCCTCATACGAATTTAAGGCAATTTGAACAGCAATCGGTACATGAGGGAGGTTTTATAGCACAAGGTACTCCCCCTACTTCAGGCATCTCCACATGCCATATTTCAGAAGGAGGAATATTGCGAGGAATGCACAAACCTTCTTCAAAGTACGACGGGTGTCATTGCTTCCCTGGCCTGCACGTTCGCCTAACATATCGAACATGTGTGAGATATGGGTGGTCGGCAACTTGTTCGTCATGGTCCTTAAGCACCCCGTGTCAATGACTTGTGCGCTCGTATACCGAGAGATCCCCCAGCAACATATTCCGAACCTCTTCGATTGCATGCCATGGCGTTTAGCAGCTCTAATTACAACGCATGGAGGCAACACCAAATACTGAATATTCAGGATAGAAGCTCATCTACAGATTTGTACAGTTAAGCATTTGTTTATTGTTATGCACGAGCACTTAATCTGTGGTATGGACTTCTTTTCAATCATGCGTTTCCTTCTTGGTGTTGCAATTTTCACATACAGAAGTGTATTGTAGTTGAAATATAATTTATTAAAGTTATTTCCTTCACAATAAAATGTACGTATATCTTAAATGTTATGGGAATAGCCTGTGAAGTCCTCTTCATTGGAAAGGAATTCTATATTATCTCGCATAACGTTAAGCGAGAGACAACAAATGAACACAAAAATGTAGATCTCTTCAAAACGCACAATTTCAAATAAGGTTTCTTGTAGCATTTACAATTTCCAAGATATTCGTTATTAATCCTTCAAATTGTTTAATACACTCTTATGAAGTCCCGTCGAAATTCAGCTGTTTGTTGCAATTGCATAAGAACATGAACCTCTGTCAGTCCATAGCGTCCAATTCTTAATCGCTATTCCCTATGTATTATAAAGAATGTGCACTACAGAACTTTCTCAATTAAAATTAAGTAGAGGGGAAAATAATGTTCATAACAATAATGTGCATACAAACTAAGAAGCGATAAAGGGTAGAGAAAGTAATGTGGATGTAACATCAGATTTCGGGCTTAATGAAAACTATCCTAGCCCGAAGATTCCTTCTCAGACCTTTAATGACGGCAAAAAAATACTGCTTTCTGAGCGTCTATCACCAGGTTACGCAACAAAACAAGAGACTGTCATCGTGGAAGGATGCGGTGAAAATGTAATGCCCGAGGAGCGGCCGTGTTTCCGGTAGCACAATAACATCCGCTATTTCAACAGAAGTGTTACTTCTAAGTGGCGATTCAGAAGTAAAGCAGTGAAATTACTGATTATATAACTTACGGGAAATGAAAAAGACGATGTTGATTTAATTCCTAGGCAAGAGATTATTGCTCAACTGGTTAATACCATGGATTTGATTTCATGTAGGCTTCTATCAAGGAACATTCACTTTATCGAAACTAGAATTTGGTTCGTGTTCCACAGTAGCTGGACGAGTTGTTAAGCTGCTCAAAAAATCGTATGTGTTGCGCTCACATGACTTTCTCTACCCTTGCACTAACTATTCTTACAAACTCTTATTCCTCTACCTTCATGTTAGTTGTCGGTCTGGGTGGCTCAGTTGGTTAGACGCTGGCCTACTGATCCCCAGGTCGTGGGTTCAAACCCGACCCAGGCCGATGGTTTTTAAGTGTGCTTAAAAACGACAGCTCCATGTCAGTAGATTTACTGGCATGTAAAAGAACTCCTGCGGGACGAAATTCCGGCACACCGACGACGCTGATGTGATCCTGGCAATTGACAGGGTCGTTAAATAACAAAATAAAAAATAAAATTCATGTTAGTCGAGATAATGTAACCTTATTGCTTATTTTATTGTAGATACAAGGTGAATATGGGAATGCAGTACGCTTTTAGCGACAGTCAAATCTTCTAAAGCTGGTCGCTGTATGAAGACTTTGAAATTCCGTTTTCTTTGCACGGTCAAGAATAAAAAAGTGAATAATGATCTTCCATTTGAGAAAGGTAAAAGTATCGCAAAACTCACATGATAAAAAGGAATATCTCCGAACTGGCTCACTCCACAGAAAAATGCATTTGGACATAAATTATGTGTTTTAACGAGACTACATTTTTTGTATAGTAAGATTTCACCTGTTCTTTCGGCTTGCCAGTTATGCTCAAGCCATTAAGAATAAACAGGACTACATGGGCCATGGCCAGAAAATTCAAAATACACATCTTGTTGCCATAAAAATATCAAACATTTTAATCAAAACCGTTGGAGGCATTTTCGTGAAAATCAAATTTTTCGAAAAGTTTTCTCTGTAGAGTAGTTTAGGCTATAGGAATCTTCTTCGAAGTCTGGGTCGAATACAATACTTTCCCTACTTGGTAGGGAAATAGAGATAGTAGAGAAAGTACAAATGAAACCGTTTTGGCCCAAATAGAAATTTATCGTCGTTTGCGGGCGTAGAAGTTTATAGCGGTCGGCCTTGTGCTGCACGTCTGAAGCCATTCCCCATTATGTTCAACTTTTGCTCTCCCTGGTGTTGCCTGCCAGAAACATGTCCCTCCCATGCATCGCACACAAGAACAGCTGTTCGAAGCTTACATTCAAAAACGTCTCTAAACATTACTGTGAATTAGTGGGTTTCAATTTCTGAGAAGCACTTGTGAAAATTCAAACAATATACCAGTTGGGAAAGAAGACACTTTATCGGAACAAGTGGTTCGCAGTTCCAGGCCTACAAACGTTTTGCCAAAGAAAAAAAGGGAATAAGGGTATAAGAAACCACAATAATAATAATAATAATAATAATAATAATAATAATAATAATAATAATAATAATAATAATAATAATAATAATAATAATAATAATAATAATAATAATGATGATGATGATGATGATAAATATGTAATTTGATTTTGAGATCTCCCTGATCCAGGGGTGCAGTTGAAGGGAAAATAGTCTGGCTCACAGTTCCCCTATTATCATACCAATCCCAGCTACCCTTGCCTCTCTGACAAACAAAAGCCACAACGATTGGTATCAGTGGCAACACCCGATGGCATGTAAACATCGTAATTATTTTGACAAAGTGAGTTTATTTTTATTTGACCGCTATACAATATGATTACTACAATATATTAATCTTTTTTCCTGGCACGTGTAAGAATCGTAATAATTATGAAAAAAATCTGATGTGATGCACTCGCATGACTTTCTCTACTCTTGTACTAACCATTCTTACAAACTCTTATTCCTGTATCTTCTTCGTGTTAGTTGCGATAAACATTTGTACAAATTATCCTAGCGTATTTCCTTGTAGGTGTAGGGGGGAATATTAGAATACAGTAGGCTTTGAGCGATAGTCAAATCTTTAAAGCTTTAAGATCCCGTTCTCTTTGCACGCTTAACATATAAAAAAATTAACACCGATGTTGCATTTGACCGAAGTATAAATTCTCCAAAATAACCTGGAATGTCTTCGAAATTGTGTGTTCTAGCAAGATCTACATTTTTTTGGTACACTGAGATTTGGTCTATCTCTTAGGGTTTACCAGTTATGCAAAAGTCATCCAGAGTAAATAGGACTTCATGGGCTATAGCCAGAAAATTCAAAATATACATTTCATTTGTAATAAAAATATCTCAAACATATGACATTTTAATCAAAATCGTTAGAGCCATTTTCAAGAAAATGTTTGAAATATTTTCCATGTAAAGGGTAGTTTACAGTGGGGTTCTTTGCTTCAAAATCTTCGTGTCGCATCACTGAAAGACACTAAACTTAAATACCAACTGGTTTTAAACTGACTTTTCGTTTTTGAGTTATACTGTCCACAGACTGGCAAACAGACTGACACACGTACGCGCGCGGACCTTTTTCTAAAAATGCTTTCTTTGGATTCAGGGGGCCTCAAGACATATTTCCGGTGAAATCTCGACAAAGAATTTTTGGATGAATACAATACTTCCTCTACTTCACTATACGTAGTAGAGAAAGTAAAAACATGTGTTTATTTTTACTATTTGCTTATCAAATTACTACAATATGTCAATCATTTTTTCTTTGGTCATGATTTGGAGATCTTGGCAGCTACGAGCATGTCAATATTCGGCTGTAATCTCCGAAAAAGAATTAGTCGTTGGAAACTGAGCACTGGATAAATTTACGAAGAGCCACTAAATGTTATACCGCTGACCTGCCTGAATGACAAACACAGGTGCTTGGTGGCCAATCCGCTTCAACTTGGGCCACGTTGCTTGGAAGAGGTGGCAGTAGGAGTGTGCAAGATAAGATATTTTCACCGAAAATATGTTTTGAGGCCCCCTGAATCCAACAAGAAAAAGCATTTTTAGAAAAAGATCCGAGTGTGTGTCTGTCAGTCTGTGGATAGCATAACTGAAAAACAAAAAGTCGGTTAAAAACCAAAGTTAGTATTTAAGTTTAATGTCTTTCAAGGATGCGATAAGAAGATTTTGAAACAAATTGCTCCACCAATCTAGAAAATGGCTCAAACGATTTTGATAAATTTTATATATATTGAATTTTTTGGCTATAGCCCATGAAGTCCAACTTACTCTGGATGGCTTTTGTACAACTGGTAAACCGTAAGAGATAGACCAACTCTTACTATACAAAAAATGTAGATCTTGCTAAAACACACAATTTATGTCTAAAACAATTTTTTTCTTTGTAGAGTGAACCATGTCGGAGATACTCCTTGTTATTTGTGTAAGTTTTGGAGAACACACTTCTGTTAAATGAAACATGGCTATTCATTTTTTTATGTTAACCGTGCAAAGAGAACAGAATTTGAAAGCTTTAAAAGGTTTGACTGCCGCTCAAAGCCTACTGTATTCCCATATTCCATTGCACATACAAGAAAACGAACAATAAGATAATTTCTGGAAATGTTTATCTGAAGTAACACGAAGAAGATATAGGAATAAGAGTTTCTAAGAATGGTTAGTACAAGAGTAGAGAAAGTCATGTGAGTGCAACACATCAGTATTTTTTCTTCTTCTACCCCAATGAGATACTGCGGACTTGCAGGTGAGGCATAAATGCACGTTAATGCACGTGACCAGATTTATAGTTCTGCCACATTAAATCATGTGGGTTTAACTAACGCTGATTCTATTTTTATACATACGATTCTTTGTCAGAAGCTGTCAGTGCCAACTGTAATAAATCTTGCACTTCACTATCTTATCTTATCTTACTGCTGTACACTCCAAGCACGTCTTAAATTGAAGCAGTGTTTTGCCTATTTTCGAAGGCTATTCTTCTGTTGAATATTTCCGGTATTAGAAGAAGTAACACTGTGGGCCTTGAGTGCGAGGTAATGGTAATCTTTTTCAAAATTTGCTGCCATTAGTTCCTAGCGTTACCAAATTTTTACTGTACACGGGAATTCAAAATAGCAGCACGACTAGCATATTTCTTCTATGAATTGGTTCTATTCTGAGGCTTTTTTTTTTTCGAGTACCTGTCCACAAGCTAGGCAATGAAGTATGGCATCGCAACTTAACTCGTATTTACAAACTTGGGAAGCTGTAAACGTTTTAACTAATAATACTAATTCAAAACCTTGATCACTGTTTCAAAATGTACTACTGTCGAACTTGAATAATTCCAAGCTGAAGGGACAAGAAAAAAATTTGAAATATCCAAAGATTCGAATTACAAAAATTGTTCTAAAATTTACATTTTGGCAATACTAGCAATCAGGATTTTTCCGGTTTTCTCACTCTTTTTCGACTCTTTCCATTTTCGCTGGAGGCACTGCTTAAAATGGTCTGCTTATTTTTCAGATAAGTTGACAAAGTAGTGGTATCCCGTATTTTTTCGCGATTTCACAGTGTTTTCCCAAGCCCTTTTCAACTTCTTGAATGGTGACCTTTTTCCGCAAAAATTAGTCTTGTATTGGATATGTGGTTTACTAAAAGACATTGTAGCATTGATATGCAACACACTAACCAGTACGAAGCTCAAGCGACAGCTAAAGGTGCACGTGTTTTGAACAAGGGGATGTGAGAGCAGGTATAGAAGCTCAAGGCCGGCAGCTAGGGAAACTATTCCACCCCCCCCCCCCCAAACAGCATTCCAACAGAACAAATAACCCCGGAGCGATGACCTATTTTGCAGAGAGAGATGTAGGTTTAAGGGCCCTCAACTACAGGGTCATCGGCGACCTCTTGCGGAGAGAGATGTAGGTTTAAGGGTACTCAACTACATGGTCATCAGTGATCTCTTTTGCAGAGAGAGAGATGTAGGTTTAAGGACGCTCAACTACATGGTCATCTGCGGCCTCTTTTGAACAAACACATGGACGAAGTTATATTGAATTTCCGCTTTTAGATTAGTTTTCAACTGACATTTCTGAACAAAACCCTCGAATTGAGGCAAATGAAAAATGAAATTCGAATTACATGTGGTTATTTTACAGTATTTTAATACAAAATTCAAGGGACCAAGAAAAGTCTTCGAACGAACGAAGATTTCAAATTATAAATGTTCGAATAATTGGAGTTCCACTGTACTTCCAATTTGTATAGTTAAGTGTTGGGAAGGCTGCTCTAAAAAACTAGCCGCCAAGGATTTTTCTTTTTCACATGCAATATTTTGTAAAACCATGCCACGACATTGGTACTAGTGACAGCAAATATTATCAGTTATACGTGGACAGTTCAAGCAAAATATCAGTTTTGGACAAATGGAATGATTAAGCAATGGTAAACAGCAATTTTACAGGCCTAAAGTTTGTTCACCAGCTCATGGTCCATGGCAGAAAGGCAGCGGTTCAGTACAGGTACGGAGGTATCTCAAGCTACACTCATGCTTCTGATATTGCTGTGTACCTAGAATTATTTACTAATATAGGTGCTGACCCGTTGCATTTCTGCCAGGGACTATGAGCTGGTGAACAGACTATATGAGTATGAATAAAATTTGTCGAGACCCTCAGGTTTAATCCATATCTGCGCATAATTTAGTTTATAGTGCGCATCCTAAAAGTTTACAATTTTAATCAAATCGCCACACTTGACAATCTGAAATGTTATTCATATGAACTCGAGTAGTTAATTTTCACATGTAGTTCCAAACAGCATTGTCGGCAGTTACTGCATTTTATATTTGTTTTATCCTTAGGCAGAAGTGAACGAGAAGAAGAAGAAGAAGAAGAAGAAGAAGAAGAAGAAGAAGAAGAAGAAGAAGAAGAAGAAGAAGAAGAAGAAGAAGAAGAAGAAGAAACAGAGCACGCGCATCACGGATAGGTCGGAAACATTTGCGCAATTTGTGGCAATTAGGTCATACAGGTGAAGTATTACCACAAATTTACAATTTTTTGTAGAGTGAACCATTTCGGACATATTCCTTGTTAACTGTGAGAATTTTGGAGAACTTATATTCCTGTCAAATGGAACATCGTTAATCATTTTTTATATGTTAACTGTGCAAAGAGAACGGAATATGAAAGCTTTAAAAGATTTGACTATCGCTCAAAGCTTACTGTATTCTAATAGTCCCTTGTACCTACAAGGAAATAATATGATAATTTCTGCAAATGTTTATCTCAACAAACATGAAGATATAGTATTGCAAGAATGGTTAGTGCAAGAGTAGAGAAAGTCATGTGAGTGCAACATTGCAGATTTTCTTAAATGTGACTGGTACTTTAGCTTAAAGTATGCTACAATGAATCCGTAGATCTAGAATGACAGTTAATCTCGTTTAAAAACATAATGATGAATAAACTTTTGTTGCAATAGTTGTTGGCAAAGTGAATACACAGGCCAAATGCATAATATTAGATTTTTTAAATGCAAGTCTCTTGCAGTATCTTACAACCCATTTTAGCTGTTAAACTGGCAACAGCGCCAGAAAAAAATACGTTTCTGAGTAGTTAGAATTGCCGGGAGAGCAAAAGCTTCCAAACGGCTGCGCGGTGTTTTTCCTGTCCCCGTCCTTGGCGCTCGTTGCCATCTGCTGCTATCATAGAAAGACGCGGATAAGACCATACAACTCTTTTTAAACTACTTTTAAATGCATTATTCACCAACTTTATGAAAGGAGATGCTGAAACTGGCCACCGCAGTTGTCCATACATTTTTGGCACCTCTTTGGGAAACTATCCATCACTCGCCGTATTTCACATTGAGAAATGCTGGCAATTTCCTGGCGAATATTTTGTTTTAATTTTTCCAGAATGTGTGGGCTTGTCTTGTACAGTTTATATTTTAAGTTACCTCAGAGATAGATATCACTTATTGGATCTCTGAGAAACATTTCTCCGCTAATGGCGGAATTTTTTCGTCATGAAAGGGTACTTCATGAACAATATTAGGCTCTGGGTTATAGGGCCACTTTTTTTAGTCAACTTGACTATCTGAATGCAATTTTGTCCCTGTTCTTTTTAATAGTTTTAGAGTTAAAACATAGGGAGCGTAATTTTGCCCTTTTTCAACACGATTCTTCAACAGCTCATATGCCAATCTTTCGACTTAAAACAAAGCGTAAAAGACAAACCCACACTCACTGGAAGAATTAAAACAAAATATCCGGAGATTACCAGCATTTCTTAACGTGAAGTACGGATAGTTTCCTAAAGAGGTGCCAAAAATATATGGACAACGACGGTGGACAGACAGTAAATTTTGTAAAGTTGGTAAGTAAAGCTTTTAAAAATAGTTTTAAAAAATCTTGTATGATTTCATCCGCCCAACGAGCGCCGAGGATGCGGAGTGGCAAAACACCGCGCAACCGGTTCGGAACTTTTTTACTCTCGGTTATTCATAAATCGAGAGACTGAAACAAACACTTAGGAATTGTTCTTACCCTTTCTCAAATAGTGAATGATACGGAGAGTCTACGTGGAAAGGACACTTTTGTTAGGTTGCAAACAATATCTAATTCCATTTTTCTATATTATAAATTCTCATTAGCAAATATCATTTTTAGGAAGAAACAACAAAGAACGTTAAGGTTACGCGTGTAAAATTCTTGCTTTGCAGAATGGAAACATCCCTCGCGGATATTCAGCAAGGATGTGACGTCACATTTGTTTAGGGAGGGGTATTTCACTCTCGGTATAGTACAAAGCAGAATAACTTCTTCCTTTGTCAAGTGATAAAACTATGAACGCTGACTTCAGTCACATAAACACGCCAAGGTGCGTTTAGAAATAAATCGTTTGAAACGGAAAATTACATTTTATACGCTACAATTAACTTTGAATTTTAGGGCAGAGCTCCTTCCCTCCCCTACATCACGTGGAGTACATACTAAATGAAAGATGTGAAATACCTGCAATCATCATGGTGAAGATGAAAATTTACTGCTCTGCTGAATTGTTCCCATCTCAAACTATTTAGTGAAGCCCAATAAAATACTTATGCTATGGAGGGTTACAAAAAAGGTTTAAAACAAACTTATTTTTTTTAAATACATTAAGTAACTGTTGAGAATATTTAAACGCGTGTTTAGCGTCTACGAAAACGCAAGTTTTTCTAACAATCTACACTCGCTAGCTTCTGTCCTTTCTTTGCATCATCCACACAGATGTTTCTTTGGTAAATCATGTTACTGTTCCTTACTGTGCGGCATTATCCATGGACACGGTTGTTTGATTGACAATGTTTCTATTTTCTTTACATCATCCACAGAGAGTTATCCTTAATTCAATTTACACATAGCCATATCTACAGTAGACTATAATATTTGTAACTTATTTAATACTATACAAAGATGAATTAAATGTTAGGGACCCCTTAAGAAGTCTTCTCGTAGCCCTAGAGGTACGAGTACCACATGTTCAATATTACTTCTATAGAGCATCATCCACAGCACACATTCCTTTTCTAGATAATGCTTCTGCATCTTCCACCACAGCTTTCAGTGACAGTATACTTTTTTGCTAGATGCTTTCTGCACAAGGTAACGCCAAATCAACCCAACAATAATTAGCCTTTTAGAGAAACGGGTGAACAATCGTATTTAGGTGTCGTTAACTGGACGACATTCATGAGAGGGCTGTTATCAGCAACATGGAGACGAAGGTTTAAATCACTGCCGCCTTTTAAAGGCAATAACAAAGTAATAGGGTAGCATACAAATACAAGGTTTAAGAGTATAAAAAGAACAAAAGGTAAAATGTTAATTTTCGTTTTTCCTTCTATGTCTTTATTACTTTATTTTTGCTTATTTACATTTATTTCAGCGGTATTCTGTTAGATAGAACAGACAAACACATTGTGGAAAGTAAAGTGTACAACCAATGCAGTGGGTAAAATGATTTTCCGGTGGGGTTCAATTCGTCAGCACCAGCAAAAACAGTTGGGTCCACTGTGGGTCATTTTTGTGCACGTCAGTATAGGCGGTAGAAAATTAAAACCTATAACGGTAATATTGTATACATAAGATAGTATCGCTTTAGAAATACTTGGGTGCATCAAGGATTATAAATATATTTGAACTTCTTAAATGCCAATAACTTAGTTTTAGCATTCTTGGACAATCTGGAACACAAACTATTTGTGAATAAGCCAAAAGGAGAGTTAAGTGCTTTATCTCAATAATGTCAAATGGAGACAATTGATCACCTAGTATCTACAACACTCTTTAAGATGAATATCGCACTTTTTTAAAGATTATTTTGTTTACAACGTTTTTCACGGACAAATTTGTATTTTTTGTTCCCGAAGGTTTGCCTTGTTCCAATACTTTGTTCTCTGATACTGTGGCATACGTTGATCACATACTAATGGCAGTAATAGCCTGCCGATATCTGCCTACACCTGACAGCATAGTTCCAGTATTCAACACTACCCAGCTGCAGTCTTTAATGGCCAATGAAGCCATTTTTATTGCAGTGGCCCACGACAGCGACCGGCTTCGATGATGTTGCTGTGATCTGTTGGTATGTGTAACGGAGCGGCATCTGGGCCGGTTTTCTCCAGTTTCCCCCGCCACACATTTCATCAACCGCTCCATCATTACGTCCTAATGACCTAACTTCTTTCAGAACACATTGCATATCTCTTACAATTCACCAATTATACAACGTCAGAATAAAGAGGACATCATAGGCCGTTCGCAAAAACATTCAAGATGGGAACCTACATATTTTGTCATGCAAATATCTTGAACATATGGTGTTTTTGACCCAAAACTTTGAGCCATTTTTGGAAAAGTAATAAAAAAAGTCTATGTAAGAAGTACTTAAAGGTAGGGGATTCTCTTGAAAATATTCGTGTCGCATCCTTTTAAGATGCTGAACTTGAATAGCAAGTTTGGTACTCAAGCGAATTTTCGTTTTTACTCTCTGTATTACGTATACATAGGGGAAGTATCGTATTCGACCCAAAAATTTAGATGTCGAGATTTCACCGGAAATATATGTTTTGAGGCACTCTAAATCCAAAAAAAGCAGTTTGTGTGCGCGCGCGCGTGTCTGTGAACATCGTAACTCAAAAACGAAAAGTTGGATAGAAATCAAAGTTAGTACTTAAGCTTAATATTCAAGGATAGATACAAAGATTTTGAACAAAATTCCTCCACCCTAAATTACCCCTTACACAGAAAATTTGGAATTTCTCGAAAACGGCTCTAACGATTTTTATTAAAATGCCATATGTTTAAGACATTTTTATAGCAAATGAAATGTACCTTTTGATTTTCTGACTATAGCCTATGTAGTCATGTTTACCCTTGATGACTTGCATAACTGATAAACCGTAAGAGATCGACCATTTCTTGGCATACAAAGATGTAGACCTCGTTAAAACACATTTCATGTCCAAATGCATTTTTATGGACTGAACCATTTACAGATATCCCTTATTTGTGTGAGTATTGCAATACTTAACTTTTGTTAAATGGAAGATCGTTATTCACTTTTTTATCTGCTTGGCCTTGCAAAGAGAACAGAATTTCAAAGCTTTAAAAGATTTGACTATCGCTCAAACCCTACTGTATTCACATATTTCCCTTACATCTACAAGTAAATCAGCAGTAAGATAATTTCTGCAAATATTTATCTCGACTAATATGAAGATTAAGGAACAAGAGCAGACAGTCATGTGAGCCCAACACATCAGATTTTTACTAATGTTGTTCTGTCTCTCTCTCTCTCTCTCTCTCTCTCTCTCTCTCTCTCTCTCTCTCTCTCTCTCTGTCACACACACACGCGCGCACGCATTTTCTAAAACAGTTGTTTTTCTTATTCAGAGATTCCCCAAAGGTGTATTTCGGTTGATATCTCGGGGGCGCAATGCATATCTACAATAGGTAAGAAGTGCCGTTCCAAACAGGTTGCCTTACAGCAGATACTAGTAGTAGTGATTTGGGAAGCAACATGAGACGTGCATTACCAGGAATGTGCAGCAACTCGAGCGGACTTCCTGCGTGCGTTCACCTTACCCATGCTCACAAGGCGCGACCTTAAAGTTTGACAACACCACCGTGTAAGAAGTTGCACTCCGTATCACATGAATCTCAAGCATTAATGCTTGCTGCAAATAAATAAATTCATGGATGTATCGATGGACGGACGGACGGACGGACGGACGGATGGATGGATGGATGGATGGATGGATGGATGGATGGATGGATGGATGGATGGATGGATGGATGAACGGACGGACGGACGGACGGACGGAGATGGATGGATGGATGGATGGATGGATGGATGGATGGATGGATGGATGGATGGATGGATGGATGGATGGATGGATGGATGGATGGATGGATGGATGGACGGACGGACGGAGGGACGGACGGGCGGACGGATTGATGGATGGATGGATGGATGGATGGATGGATGGATGGATGGATGGATGGATGGATGGATGGATGGATGGATGGATGGATGGATGGATGAACGGACGGACGGACGGAGATGGATGGATGGATGGATGGATGGATGGATGGATGGATGGATATGGATGGATGGATGGATGGATGGATATGGATGGATGGATGGATGGATATGGATGGATGGATGGATGGATGGATATGGATGGATGGATGGATGGATGGATATGGATGGATGGATATGGATGGATGGATGGATGGATGGATGGATATGGATGGATATGGATGGATGGATGGATATGGATGGATGGATATGGATGGATGGATGGATGGATGGATGGATGGATATGGATGGATAGATATGGATGGATGGATGGACGGACATATGGATGGATGTATCGATGGATGGATGTATGGATGGATGGATCGATGGATGGATGGATCGATGGATGGATGGATCGATGGATGTATCGATGGATGGATGGATGGATGGATGGATGGATGGATGGATGGATGTATGGATGGATGTAACGATGGGCGGATGGATGTATCGATGGGCGGATGGACGGACGGATGGATGGATGGACGGACGGACGGACGTATGGATGGATGGATGGATGGATGGATGGATGGATGGATGGATGGGTGGATGGATGGATGGATGGACGGACGGATGGATGGATGGATGGATGGATGGATGGATGGATGGATGGATGTATGGATGGATGGACGGACGGATGGATGCATGGACGGATGGATGGATGGATGGATGGATGGATGGATGGATGGATGGATGGATGGATGGATGGATGGATGGATGGATGGATGGATGGATGGATGGATGGATGGATGGATGGATGGATGGATGGATGGATGGATGGATGGATGGATGGATGGACGGATGGACGGAGGGATCGGTGGATGGACGGAGGGATCGGTGGGTGGATGGATCGGTGGATGGATATCCATCGATGGGTGGATGGATCGGTGGGTGGGTGGATGGATGGATGCATAGGATAAATAAAATAAATATTAGAATAAATGCGCACAACTCGTGCATAAGTTATTTAATTAAATCACATTAAACTTACATTATCACACGTACGTCAAATTTGATTGTTGACGATGCTATTCTACGAATGATTTCACTCGTTTTTTGCATGTGGCCATGTGGCAATAGCCACAGGGTTGGTCGCACAATTCACATTGTTTTCCTGGGGTCGTGCAAACTCTTGGTCTTGAATATTTTGTGGTGGTATTCATGCACTGCCATTAAGTTCACCTGGTGTCGGAGTTCTTAATTTGTACTGGTTCAAGATCTGTTTTTCATGGCTTGTGTTGTATAAAAGTCCAGCCACATCTCCCTTCTCTTCTTCTATCTTTCATGTAATAGTTCGTTCGAGCTTTTGGTTGGGGGGAGCCTCAGACGCAGGTCTTCTATAAAAAGGGTTCCCTGGCGAGTTTGTATACTAGCTTCAACTTGTGTGCTTTGAAACACCGAGGACGGCTTTCCAGAGGCGTCATTTGACTACTTCTAAAGTCATTAAATCTTTTAGACTCCGCTTTTCCCAAATGGGGTCTATTCCATAGGTTGGGATAGCAAATATGTTCGCGCCCAACAAGGCCATGGCGGTTTCTAATGAGGGACTAGATATTGTCTTGATGTCAAACGACTTTCGTGGCAGCTGCTGCTCGGGTTTTATGTGGATTCTGAATGATCTGGCAGTGGTTTGCAGAGTCAGTCCTAGATACTTGAAGCTGTTGACTGTCAAGAGTTCCCGTCCCTAGATGCGTTCTGCCCACCGCAGATTCTCGACCTCCATTGCGGAATGCCATTTGCAGGATTTTTTCCATGTTAATTTACATTTTGTTCTCCTACGCCTCGGGAGGTCCAGGGCTACAGAGTAACTTGAACTTTGGTTCACTGCATCCAATTGCAGAGGGTTTGAAATTGAATCCGTACAAATAAACAATAATTATTACTAACGCTAGTTTTTCATATTTATTGTTCCATTTATACCCCACCTTTAACTGCAATGGTCAGATCAGCGGCCTTTTTCCTTTCGAACATATTGCCTGTCAGCAATGGAACTTCCGTACAATTGTCATTGGACTTCTTGGGGTGTTATAAAATTAAATCACAAACACACTCGCACTCTCATACATAGTTCCAGACTTTTCTTGGCTAGAGAAAACTGTCCATTTCCTTCCGGAACTGAACCTGGGACCACAGCCACAACAAGCAGGTACTCTACAGATTGCTGCTACTTAATGTTGCTTTCATTGCCCGACGATGTCTGCAAGTTCTTTATTATGAGGGTGGTTTGAAACGGAATAGAAACGAAGTACTTACGTCACAGAAACTGTTTTATTTTTCAACGTAGTCTCCTTGTAAATTAATGCACTTGGTTCGGCGATATTCCAATGCCTTGAACCCAATTCGAAAATGAGATACCTCCAGGTCTGCAAAATAGTTTGCAACTGCAGCTATCAATTATCGCTTGAAGTGAACTTTAGTCTACCCAGAAACATTTTCCGCTTCCGGAAGAGATGGAAGTCTAACGGAGGCATATCAATGAATACGGTGATTGTGGTAACAAGTCATACCTTAGTTCGTGTAATTTCACTGTGGCGTCGCCACATATGTGCGGGTGCGCATCGTCTTGATGGAAGATCCCTTTTTTCCTTGCTAAACTTTGCGTATCTTTTGTTGTAATTGGTCCAGAAGGTTAGCATAGTATTCTCCAGTAATATTTTGCCAATTCTACAAACAAAATCCCCTTCACATCTCAGGACACTGATGCCATGACCATTCCTGTCGAATGATTTTTTTTTTTTTACTTCTTTGGCGGCGGAGAATCAGCATGTTTCTAGTGATTTGACCGCTGTTTTGTAAATGGGGTATAGTGGTGGATCCCAGTTTCATCCAAGGTGCACAAACCGGCGCAGAAAATCTTATTCGTTTCTCCTAAAATGGTTGGCCCAACCATTGTTCCGATATTTCCATTTTCATGCGTGTGTGATCAAGCGTCCAGAGTCTCGGCACCCATCTTGCAGATAATTTTTCCATTTCTAATTCTTCAGTTAAGATGTGATATACCCTTTCATATGACATCTGGCAAGCATGAGCAATTATTCGCACTTTCAGTCGGCGATCCTCCATGACCATTTTGAGAACTGTTTCAATGATTTCTGGGGTAGTGAGACATCTTGGCCGCCAAGCGCGGTTCATCATCTAAGCTCTCCCAACAAAATGTAAATTCCCTGATTCACTTGGCAACAGTTAAATATGAAGGAGCAGAGTCCCCAAGTGCATTCTGGAAATCACATGAATATCCTTTGCTTTCATACTTTTCTTTACGAAGTAAAATCACTGCTCGAATCTCGATATTTTCCCTCTATGCAAATCACTACGCGGGAACAACATTAGGGCCACATCACAGGCACAGCTCTACTCCAAGAGCAGTGAAGTGGCACGTGTTTACAGGCAACAATCTAATGAATATCGCCTGAACAACTCGTTACGCTAGCCCATTACCTTTCGTGGCGATTCCGAGAACTTTCCGAACCACCCTCTAATATATGAGGTCAAAAGTAGCAGAGAGTTGGCTTATTGCATAATGGTATTACGGTAGTATCAGGTTTGGGTAACTATCTTGCTTAGAGGTGGCCTTAGTTGCTTAAATTCTTTTCCGTGCCATCTAATTTGTTGCCATTGATTTCGGAAGGTGCAACTTTGGGAGTTGTAATTGCGGCTCTGTTGATTTTGCTGCACATAATTCATCCTGTGAAGCCAAGTAGCAGACATTAACTACGCAGTCGCGTTTCCCCACCATCTGCTTAAGTAAAACCCTAAATGTTGGCGTTAGCTGAGTTCCCGCAGCATCCTAACATGCATTTTATTCTATACGAGGGCGTGATGCTGCAAACTGTGGTCCAGTTTTTATATGACAACTGAGGAAACCCACTAAAAATACTACAGCGACGTCAGCTTTGAAATTAAGCCTCAGATGCTCCCTTACAACTTATTGTTATTTTCCCTCCGGTGCACCACTTACATCCTACAAATTATTCATCAGCATATGACACAGGCTACGCTAATTCAATTTTCCTAGTTCGCTTCCATAACTTTTTACCTCTTCCAGGTAAATCATTTAGCACTTGAGTCAGACCGCACATCGTACACTCCGGACTGGGTACGAATCCCAGACATAGAAATGAGGCACTCAGAAAAGAATTGAAACTAAGGATAAATTCAGTTACTAAGTCATAACTTGAATTTTCAGGGAATGTCCTCAGAAGACCTCTCTATTCATAAATAGTAAACAGTAACAGACAGATAAAAGCTTAATAAATACAAAATGCGGATCTCGCAAAAACACACAATTTATGTCACATAGTTCTTTTTTTCTTTTGAGTGAACCATTTGCGAGATATTTATTATTTATTTGTATGAATTTCCCAATCCTTATACTTTTCTCAAATAGGAATGTTGTTCGTTTTTTTATCTCTTGGGCTTGCAAAGAGAACGGAACTTCAAAGGCATCGCATAGTAACTAGCTCTTAAAACATTTCACTATCGCTTAAATCCTACTGTACTACCATATTCTCCTTGCACTTACAAGAAAATTAGCAATAAAATAATTTCTGAAAATGTGGATGTCGACTAAAATGTAGCAGACAGAGATATAAGCATTTCGAAGAATAGTGTGTCTAAGAGTATAGCTCTACATATATTTGCGGACAGAGTTCCTTCAAAATGAAGTATATTAAAAGTCTGTATCGCAATAGGTTATACGACGATCACTTGGTGTATCTTCTAAGGCTATGCCGTGCGACTTTGTTGCCAAATATTGACAGACTTCTTAAAGGCAAGCAGCACCAAACAACTCACTAATTAACAGCTGTTTATCGCATAACGTTTAAAAGTGCTTTCGTAAGTCAAACGCCACAAACATATCACTAAACCGCCACTGCAACACGATTGAGTGTTAAAGGAGTGGCAAAGTCCGCATAAAGTGGAAGGAGGTAAGTGCAAATTCCTGTCTTTCGCAAACGTTGGACATCACTGTTCTATCCTAATGACTTAGGCCCTAGTCTGTAACTATCTGGGCTTATTACAAATATTCATTATATTATTACTATCCCTTATTCTGGCTTTCTCTACTCCTGTACTAACCATTCTTACAAACTCTTATTCCTAGATCTTCTTCGTGTTAGTTGAGATAAACATCTGTACAAATTACCTTATTGCTTATTTCCTTGTAGGTACAAGGGAAACATTAAAATAGGCTTTGTGTGATAGTCAAATCTTTTAAAGCTTTGAGATCCCGTTCTCTTTGCACACTTAACATATAAAAAAATGAACAACGATGTTGCATTTGACAGAAGTATAAGTTCTCCAAAACTCACATAAATAACAAGGAACATCCTCCAAAATGTTTCAGTCTACACAAAAAAGGAATAAAGTGTGTCTTTTAGAAAATCTACATTTTTGTATAGTAAGATTTTGTTTGTCTCTTACGGTTTACCAGTTATACAAAAGCCATCTAGAGTAAATACGACTATAGGGGCTATAGCCAGAAAATTCAAGACATACGTTTCATTTGCCATAAAAATATTTCAAACATTTTAACCAAAATCCTTAAAGTCATTTTCAAGAAAATCAAAATGTTCGAAACATTTCCCATGTAAAGGGTAGTTTAGAGTGGAGCAATTTTCTTCAAAATCTTCGTGTGACATCCTCGGGCGCGGATCTTTTTCTAAAAATGCTTTTTTTTTTTTTAATTCAGGGGGCCTCAAAACGTATTTCCGATGAAATATCGACATCGAATTGTTGGGTGGAATACGATACTTCTTCTACTTCACTATACGTAGTAGAGAATGTAAAAAGACACCACGAACGGCGCAGAGACGTTCAAGTGTCGAGGTAATCTACACCTGTGACTTCCATTCGGACAGCGTTCATTTAATCTAGATTTACCTCGTACTGTAATTTCAACACTTTCCTAAGAGTTGCCTGACTCCAGCACCTGGGAGTCGTTCCCAGCCGTGGGACACAACAATGCACTCAATTATTACCAAATCGCTTACGCGGTTACCTGGCAATGCTGTTTAACTCTATGTGCTAGAATAAACCTTGATGCTCTATTGCGAGGGAACAGAAATAAATGTTTAAGCAAACCATCAACTGATGGTGCTACGGCTTTTAAGCAACACCACATATATTAGTTCAGAAAACAATGTACTGCTAGTACTGTGTGCCCAGGACAAGAAGGCAAGTCTTAGGAATGTGTAGCGTAATCATTTTGTGCTTCCCGCACGGTGTTTATGCCTGGTTTCCGAGTATGACAAGAATGCTAGGCTCGTTTAAAATACACAATGTTGTCACTTTACTCACCCATAGCTAGAAATATGCACTCTCATACGTTCATTTCCTAGTAAACAGATCTGCTACCGGAGTAGATACGCAGTTCAAGCCCCCTCTGCCCTTCATTCCCCTCTAGCCTTCTTGTCGTGGGCATACAGTAGGTATTACACGGCCAACAATTACACGGCTCAAAAATAACTGATTCTTATGTATTTTCACCTGCTGAATTCGTAAATAACCATAAAAATGACCAATTAGCCCTTGTTCTGGAGATAAAGTAACAAGTCTTTTTTTTTTTTTTTTTTTTTTTTTTTTTTTTTTGAGTGTGTATTTTCTGTTTGGAGAAAATTTTATTTTTTAAATAGGTACATCTATAAACTGACAGAACAGAATGTTTTTCATCTGTGTTTAGTTTACAAATATTCATATTCTTGCTGTCAGTATAAGATTAATATTATTTCTGTTGTAATTCGTGCAAAATTTCGGGTGTTTTGAATCTTTTAACGTGCAAACTTTATTAAACTTCCATGAACATGTGTAAATTCTCTGAATAAATTTTGTTACGTTTGTCTTGGAGTAACATTCTTATTACGGAAACAAAATCACTTGTAATGACTATCATCACTTTGATATGAAGGTAGAGGACCAGGATATATCATGGGCTCCATATAAATAAATAAGTAAATAAATAAATGCATACATAAATAATTAAAAAAAACGATATATGGCTTTTACTATACCTGTATTGTTTGGCAAGAGCCTACAAATCAGTTAGACTGCCATTACATATTGACTCCGGCTTTATAAAGGCAGGATGTCAATGAACAGATCTGATGTCTTGAACTCACATGGCTTTCTCTACTCTAGTGCTAAACATTCTTACACACTCCTGTTCTTATATATATCTTCTTCGTGTTAGTCGAGATAAACATTTGTAGAAATTACCTTTTTGTTTATTTCCTTGTAGGTACAATGGGAATATGGGAATACAGAAGGCTTTGAGCGACAAAGCTTTCGAATTCCGCTCTCTTTGCACGGTTAACATATTAAAAATGAATAGCAATGTTCCATTTGACAGAAGTGTAAGTTCACCAAAACTTACGCAAATAACGAGGAATATCTCCGAAATGGTTTGCTCTACAAATATGTATGTTTAGACATAAATTGTGTGCTTTAGCAAGATTTAAATTATTTGTACAGTAAGATTTGGTCTATCTCTTACGCTTTACCAGTTATACAAAAGTCATTCAGAGTAAATACGACTACATGGGCTATAACCAGAAAATTCAAGATATACATTCATTTGTCATAAAAATATCTCAAACGTATGACATTTTAATCAGAATCGTTAGCACCATTGTCAAGAAAATCAAAATTTTCCATTTAAAGGATAGTTTAAGGTAGAGCAATTTTCTTCAAAATCTTCGTGTCGCATCCTTGAAAGACAACTTTGGTTTTTAACCGACTTTTCGTTTTTGAGTTAAACTGTCCACAGACATAGACACACACATGGACCTTTTTCTAACAATGCGTTTGTTTGGATTCAGGGGGCCTCAAAACATATATTTGCGGTGAAATATCGACATCGAATTTTGGGTGGAATACAATACTTCCTCTACTTTACTATACGAGTAGAGAAAGTAAGAAAGAAGTACACTTGAATTATCCGAATCTTCCATTTGCTATTCGATCTAATCCAGGTTCAGATACTTCAACACTTCCTATAGAGTGAAGGTTATTCATAGATTTCTCCAAGCTCAGTTTGAAGGTTCACACGACGACCGTCTTGGACAAGTAGTTTACATGAGGAACACTTATGCATGCATGAAGCCCCTGCTTAAGTCAATCAAATATGCTGAACAACATATGAAAAATGGAACAGAGATACTGGGGCCATTGGAATGTCCAATGCTTGCACATTATTGCTGGTCTCTAAATAGGGAAAGCCAAACGATAACCAGCTGTAAAGGGTTCTTCCATCAATTTAGAACTCTTGGCCTAAGGCTCACTTACAACGTAAGACTCATTAAAAAAAAAAAAAAAGAATTCATCTGTACTTTCAATGTTGTTGACATATTTAATTAAAATGTATCGTTTTCTCTTAAACTGCTGAAATAAAATATTTCCATCTATTGTGAATCACGGTAACTAGAGCTAATACAATTTTTACTTTCTCTACTGGTAAGTAGGGGAAGTATTGTATTCCACCCAAAAATTCGATGTCGAGATTTCACCGGAAATATATGTTTTGAGGCCCCCTGAATCCAAAAAAAAGCATTTTTAGAAAAAGGTCCGTGTGTGTGTGTCAGTCTGTTAGTCTGTCAGTCTGCCAGTCTGTGGACAGCATAGCTCAAAAACGAAAAGTCGGTTAAAAACCAAAGTTGGTATTTAAGTTTAATATCGTTCAAGGATGTGACACGAAGATTTTGAAGAAAATAACCCCACCCTAAACTACCCTTTACATGGAACATTTTTCGAAAATTTTGATTTTATTGAAAATGGTTCAAACGATTTTGATTAAAATGCCATATGTTTGAGATATTTTTATGGCAAATGAAATGTATATCTTGAATTTTCTGGCTATAGCCCCTGTAGTCGTATTTACTCTGGACAACTTTTGCATAACTCGTAAACCGTTAGAGATAGACCAAATCATACTACACAAAAAATGTAGATCTTGGTAAAATATACCATTTATGCCTCAATAAATGTTTTTGTAGGCTGAACCATTTCGGAGATATTCCTTGTTATATGTGTGAGTTTCGGAAAACTTAGAACTTTGGCGAAATGCAACAAGGTTGTTCATCTTTTTTTATATGTTAATCGTGCAAAGAGAACGGTATCTCAAAGGTAAAAAAGATTTGACTGTCGCACAAAACCTTCTGTATTCTTATATCTCCCTTGCACCTACAAGGACATAAGCAATAAGATAATTTGTACGAATGTTTATCTTAACTAACATGGAAATATAGGAATAAGAGTTTGTTAGAATAGTTAGTACAAGAGTAGAGAAAGTCATGTGAGTGCAACACATCAGATTTTTTATTTCTCACATTCGCTTTTCTAAACCCAAAATTAGTAAGATTTGACTCCTGAAGTGAAGGAAATATTCAAAAATATTTTTATTGGCAAGTGTTATTTGTAACTACGCGCGCACACACACACAAAATTAAAGCTTATAGCATAAATTGCTTATTATAGCCAACAATGAAGTTTCTAGATAAACCTTTCCTCCCTTAACTCATTACGCGCAATGAGAGTCTTCTAATCAAAGAAAACGTTCACGTAACGGTACTACCATGTGGAATAATTGACAAAAGAAATTAAGAATAAATGTATTAAATAAAATAACATGAAATCTCATACAGTGAATGCTCCACACCTAGGTATGCTATTCATTTTGCACTCATGAAATTTTGTATACATAACCGTAATTCTGGTGCTGACTCATGAGTTCAATGCTGGCGCCTTTCCTTATCATCTCAAACTTCTTTGCAATCTTGAAGTACAACTATAGTGTACGGCTACCGGAAGCAAGCAAGGCGCCGGAGCGAAACTAAAATAACTTCCGTTGTTCAGACTGAAGCAACAATCAACAACACGTGTGTGCATGCTGGAACGAAACATACCTACAGCTAAAGGTTTGCATTATTTTGTCGCATTAATGTGTTCGTGTTACTGAAATTTTCCTTCATTGTTAAACCATGGCCACGACATAATCCTACGTACCTTCGTCGCAGCGTATCTTACAAGCAAATAAAACTATATAGCGTTTCACTCTTAGAAGACAGTATGGAGTTAAATGGGACATCTCTGTCTCTATCTAGCGCATACAAGTTGCCATTAGCCGCGTCCTTTTCTACCCTCGCGCTGTTGCCAGATTATTAATAGCATGGTATAAATATTCATTTGTTATAAATTTCAGGTTTGAACACATTATCCTATGCAGAATTTTTTTCTCTATCTCCTTTTCAGAGTCATTATACATTTCAATAGGTCCAAATTTCTTCAGAAAACGTTTTTTTCAATAGAAGTCCGATATTTGCTGTTTCTACACTCATCACGCACTAACTAACAAACTAACTGCTAGAATGCATCTATTTTTTTTTCTTAGGTAGAGTAAACTATAGTGCTACTACCTGCCTACTTTGAATTCTCTATGTTTACCCAGTTAAGTGTTATAATTTTTTAAATTTAATGTTTTCGGAAAATTTTATATATGTGCACTGCAAAAGTTACGCAGTGTGAAACTTTTTTATTATTGAGTTTACATGAGGGAACCAGCGAGAGCAAATGTTGAGGAAGGTTGGAGAAAGTTTTTAAAATAAACCAAAAGGCAGTAACCTCTTTCTTTTATCCAGTAGGGCAAACAAAAGGTATTCATCTATTCAGCGTCAGGCCTGACACAGAAGATAGTATAAGGAGCAGCACTAACATTAGTTCCAAAGAAGCCGTGTGTGTAACTGTGAGCTGTTATTGCGTTATTTGTTTAATATTTTTGTAAATATTTGTAGTTATGGAGGGTGAAGCTAGGAAGGGACGATATGTTGGTAAATAAAGAATAATTATGAATGTGTTAGATTATTTTTGAAGTAAAATGCGTGTAAGGCAGTAAAAGAAACAGCTAAGGCTGTTGAGTGTTCAGAAGCAGTAGTGTATAGGATTAAAAAGGAAGTAATGAAAGGACTTCTAAGAACGCCATCGAAAAAGAAAGCAAAAAGGGCGGGACTACACAAAACGCTAGGTAACGCAATATGATTGAATAGTGCAAGGTGGAGTGCGGCGAATTGTTCATTCTTTACTGTTTGCAAATATTCCACCCACGCTGAATATAATTTTGTCACAGTTCAACAGTGATGAGACCGTACCAAATTTCTCAAGGGCCACTCTGATTTGGGGTTCGAATATGAAAGAAAGGGTAACAAGTGCATATATATACTAGTACATGTTGCAACACTGCGCTCCATTTAACGTGTACTGTCTTTTAAGAGTGAGACGCGCTTTAGTTCAATATATTCTTAACAGTGGTTTGCACTTCAAATAATAATTACGGCGAATAAGCATAGTATTTTAAAACTCCTTTCATTTAAGCATATGCCGAAGGTCGTTTCGCTGTTTTTCTCAGTCACTGCACCAGCACAACAGAAAGAAACTTGTACAACGAATGCTTCTAGCAGAATCGCTAAAGCCATGCTTCATTATCATCCAGATGGAAGGATCTCTGCGACGTCCTGGGAATGAAATGATCCCTCTTCAGCTTAGTCTGAGTTTTTATTTGAGTGTGAGGGATCTTTACGGCATTAATGTAAATTTATTGTTTTTACTTTTGTGTTTTTGTTGACGTTATGTAGTGGTGTGTGTTGTGATTTTGTTTGTGTTCAGTTCCCTGTGTTTCACATACATCGATCCACAGGCAGGCATCTACCCAAGAAGATTATTGATTTTGCACATTCGGTGTCATTTTTATGACAGTTTTTGTATGTTTGGTGTGTGTATGTGTATGTGTGTGTGTGTGTTTCTGTTTATGTGTTCTGTGTTATGTGTATTTAAATGTTTTGAAACTGTTGTAAATATTCAAGTTCGTCCTGTTCTTCTAGGAAGCGTGGATGGAGAATTTTATCTTACGTTGAGTCCGTAACAGGCCTTGGGGTCTCCTACTTGTGTGGTTGTTGTTGTTGTTGGTGGTGGCGGCGGTGGCGGTGGTGGCGGTGGTGGTGGTGGCGGTAGCGATGGTGGCGGTGGCGGTGGTGGCGGTGGCGGCGGTGGTGGTGGTGGTGGTGGTGGTGGGGGTGGCGGTAGTGGTGGCGGTGGTGGTGGTGATGGTGGCGGTGGTGGTGGTGCCCGTTGTGGTGGCGGTGGTGGTGGTGCCCGTTGTGGTGGCGCTGGTGATGATGGTGGTGCCCGTTATAGCGACGCTGGTGATGGTGGTTGTGGTGGTGGCGGTTATGGTGGTGGTGATGGCGACGGTTATGGTGGTGGTGGTGGTTATGGTGGTGGTGGTGGTGGTGGTGTGGTGGTGGTGGTGTGGTGGCGGCGGTGGTGGTGGCGGTGGTGGTGGTGGTGGTGGTGGTGGTGGTGATGGTGGTGGTGGTGGGGGTGGTGGTGGTGGTGGTGGTGGTGGTGGTGGTGGTGGTGGTGGTGGTGGTGGTGGTGGTGGTGGTGGTGGTGGTGGTGGTGGTGGTGGTGGTGGTGGGGGTGGTGGTGGTGGTGGTGGTGGTGGTGATGGTGGTGATGGTGGTGGTGGTGGTGGTGGTGGTGGTGGTGGTGGTGGTGGTGGTGATGGTGGTGGTGATGGTGGTGGTGATGGTGGTGGTGGTGGTGGTGGTGGTGGTGGTGGTGGTGGTGGTGATGGTGGTGGTGGTGGTGGTGGTGGTGGTGGTGGTGGTGGTGGTGGTGGTGGTGGTGGTGGTGATGGTGGTGGTGATGGTGGTGGTGATGGTGGTGGTGGTGGTGGTGGTGGTGGTGGTGGTGGTGGTGGTGGTGGTGGTGGTGATGGTGGTGGTGGTGGTGGTGGTGGTGGTGATGGTGGTGGTGGTGGTGGTGGTGGTGGTGGTGGTGGTGGTGGTGGTGGTGGTGGTGATGGTGGTGATGGTGGTGGTGGCGGCGGTGGTGGTGGCGGTGGTGGTGGTGGTGGTGGTGGTGGTGGTGGTGGTGGTGATGGTGGTGGTGGTGGGGGTGGTGGTGGTGGTGGTGGTGGTGGTGGTGGTGGTGGTGGTGGTGGTGGTGGTGGTGGTGGTGGTGGTGGTGGTGGTGGTGGTGGTGGTGGTGGTGATGGTGGTGGTGGTGGTGGTGGTGGCGGTGGTGGTGGCGGTGGTGGTGGTGGTGGTGGTGGTGGTGGTGGTGGTGGTGATGGTGGTGGTGGTGGGGGTGGTGGTGGTGGTGGTGGTGGTGGTGATGGTGGTGGTGGTGGTGGTGGTGGTGGTGGTGGTGGTGGTGGTGGTGGTGGTGGTGGTGGGGGTGGCGGTAGTGGTGGCGGTGGTGGTGGTGATGGTGGCGGTGGTGGTGGTGCCCGTTGTGGTGGCGGTGGTGGTGGTGCCCGTTGTGGTGGCGGTGGTGGTGGTGCCCGTTGTGGTGGCGCTGGTGATGATGGTGGTGCCCGTTATAGCGACGCTGGTGATGGTGGTTGTGGTGGTGGCGGTTATGGTGGTGGTGATGGCGACGGTTATGGTGGTGGTGGTGGTTATGGTGGTGGTGGTGGTGGTGGTGTGGTGGTGGTGGTGTGGTGGCGGCGGTGGTGGTGGCGGTGGTGGTGGTGGTGGTGGTGGTGGTGGTGGTGGTGGTGATGGTGGTGGTGGTGGTGATGGTGATGGTGGTGGTGGTTGTGCTGGTGGCGGTTATGGTGGCGGCGGTTATGATGGTGGTGGTGGTGGTGGTGATGGTGGTGGTGGTGGTGGTGTGGTGGTGGTGGTGGTGTGGTGGCGGCGGTGGTGGTGGCGGTGGTGGTGCCCATTATAGTGACGCTGGTGATGATGGTGGTTGTGCTGGTGGCGGTTATGGTGGCGGCGGTTATGATGGTGGTGGTGGTGGTGGTGGTGGTGGTGGTGGTGGTGGTGGTGGTGGTGGTGGTGGCGGCGGCGGCGGTGATCATGATGATTCTCGGTCACTAATAAATGCAGAGTTGGATAATTTGATCCGCGAATTCTTCTATTATCTCTTTCATTCCAACACTTTATTTTCTTCTTCTTCTTCTTCTTCACCGCCACTCCCGGCTTTGGGGCTGATCACCCATACTGGTTCTGCTATGATCCAAAATTTGCTTCCTTCTCGAACAGACTACTGACCCAAGGTATTGGTTTGCCAGTCTTTGGGGTATAACTCCTCCACAGAGGAAGGTAATCTGAAGAAGAAATTTGTTTACAAGTGCAGGGGCATGTATCTCTTAACACTCAGTACTGGTAAAGTGAAAGATAACATATGATTAATATAAAATTAGGAGTAACGATGGCAGATTCTTGAGCTACAGAAAGTAAACAGCTGTGTGAAGCTCTTCCATGCGTTCACGAGAATAAACACATTATGTACATTGTGTGGATTCATTCTCGAAATAGAAATATCATAGACGTTCAAACCCTCCAAGGTCAGATCATTCTAGAAAATAAATATGTGTCAGTAACAACCAATAGCTATGGCAGACTCAAAATTTAATTGCGGCACTATAGCCTACCACTGCTATTCTCTTTCCTGCCGCCAAATACATTTTGTGGACGCAAATTATAACTATGTCACCAGCTTTACAGCGTGATTTCACAGCATGTTTAACCATACAACACCGTAAGACAAGTTGGATTTGTGTCGACCAGCTCCTCCTGCCACCCGACATTAAAATGTGTATTTGCTATACTTATTCCGTTTGCACAAGCTGAGGCTTCTCACAGCTCATTCGAAACGGAGGAGGAGCTAATCACTAGACAATAAACAGTAGGTACATCTGAAAATAAAGGGAATGCACATACACACTAAACCACGTGCCACAGTGCAGTGCAACTTGCTACCCCTTCATGTACAACTTGCTGGGAAGGGAAGGGAGCTTACTGGCTAGCTAGAGCAACAGAAGAGCGGACGTTGCCATGGAAACATCCTCTTCAAGAAACGTCAGAAGCCTCAGGTTGTTTAAATTGAAGGGTATCCTCGAACCTTGAATATAAATGAGGTCCAGTGGTTTGTTCGTGTGCGAATGGGAAATCCAAGTTCACCAGCAACGAAAGATCATTGTTACGCGTATCAAGCAGCTCATTTATTCAAGATCGTCGGCACCCTCCACCATACGCAAACTGCAGACTGTGCAGAACAGGACGTTAAGAACAATATATGATATCGGGCGTACATTCCCGTCTTACATCCTTCACAACCACTCCGGACTGCCCTACATCATGGACTTGGTAAGGGAGCGATCCCGAACCATACACACCAAACTGAGTTCCCACACCAACCAACTGGTACGGTCAATACGACCACAGAGCATCCCGTAGAAGGAAAAGTTACCGCCTTCTTAAGGACGCCCTTGGGTAATGGTAACGCCTCTCCCATCTTCTAATACTTACTCACCCCAACACCTATTCCTGCCCCCTTCCTGCATCCAAACTTAGGTATGCAGGAAGAAATCATGCTCACAGGCAAAAAAAGGTTGGAAACACTTGGAACACCTTCTATACTGCACAGATAAAGTCGCATTAAGCGGCTAGGTGCTGTGCAAATAAACATACCGTACAGGAGAACCTGTACGACCTGTTCTCGAATGCTGGAATGTGGTGTGCACCGGATAAACAGTACAAGGTTCCTAAAAGTGCGTTTAGGAAACGGTATGGAAAATTGAGAGAATATGGCGAAAGTTTGCTTTTTTTCTGAGGTGGCATCCCAAATTAAACTCATAACACGAATTCTTCTATAAAATTTTCCGTGCCCATACTTGATAAAAAATCTGGGCGAGCAGACAATATCTCTTTCTCTGATTATCTTTCTGGTATGGAGGACCCAGCCCCACCCAAGGACTGACAAGCCAGAGCCTGGGATCCGATGCATATTGGGGAGAAGACGGAGCCTGGGCGAGGAAGAACGTTCAGGACGAGTGATCAGCCCGAAGCTTGGTATAAGAGTGAGGAAAACGATATGAAATGACAGTGAAATGGATTAAAGTAGATGATTAGGGAGCAGCTGGTGGAATGAATGGCGGGGGAAACCACACAACCTGGAGAAAACCATATATACGGCCCCTGGGATCGGACTTGGCCTGCCTTGCTGAGCGATCGAACTACTAGACCACGGCGCCGCAGATCACTCCCACAAAAAGTCAAGGTTCACAAATAGCAAGTGTAGAATCTACATCTCCGGATTTTCCAAAGTGGCAGCATTAACTCGGTTGTCTAGCTCACAATGTGTCAACGTGACGTGCTAGAACAGGTCTGTATGCCCAAGTACATTGAGACATGCTTCCATTAAATTCAATGCACTTTCAGATAATATCGCATCTGTCGCACAACGAAACTGCTTATTGCTGCATTAATGTCGCCTTATAAGGATCCCTGATGTTGCTCTCCGAGCGAAACGCGAGCAGGTATTAAGAAACAAAATCGAACAAAGGGAGAACTCCATCGGATACATATTGTATGTAATAAATTACAGTACATCTAAAGATTGACGTCCGAAACTGCAATACGCACAGGTTAGGATTAATTCCGCAGACCCTTTCACTCTAGCCCTAAAATGCTTATGTCGACTAAAATGTAATAGATAGAGAAATAAGTATTTACAAGAATAGCTTATATAAGAGTGAGTATAGGTTTACATATATTTGCGTACAGAGTTTCTCCAAATTGAACTAGGTATACTAAAAGACTGTGTCGCAGTAGATTGCGAGATGATCATTTGGTGGATCTTCTAAGGCTATGCACTTCGACTTTGTCACAAGAAGTACCAAAGAAGTCACTCATGTTTATCGCATAAGGTTTGGAAGTGTTTTCGTAAATCAAACGCATCGTGCACATCACCAAACCGCCACTGCAACACAATGCACAGTGTTAAAGAGTGGCAAAGTTCGCGTACAGTGGAAGGAGGTAAATCCAAGCTTCCCTCCTTCGTAAACGTTGGACATCGCTGATTCCTCTCTAAAAAAGTATGCTATTTCAGGCTGTGATGCCTCGTCCGCCGTGTAGATGCCTGTGGGAATGAAATTGCATAATCGTTTCTCATGAAATGTGCAATTCAAGTAAAGCTTAATTCCCTCGATGTGCACAAAAGATCTTGCTGGCTACTTGCAACATCAGCTGTAAGTTTCACAGCTGCTTGCCAGACAGATTCTCTATGGGAAAAAACAAATGCTGGCAGGGAACAAAAACAGCCAAGCAACGAGTTGCTACGTTCCGATGTTTAGTATTAGGACAAAGTTGCTGCAATGTACAGATGCCTATTTAAAACACATCACAGAAACTGTTCTTCGATGTAATAATAGTAGCACTCGGCACACTCAACTGTTTGCAACTCACACACTAATTCAAAACATTTATCTTCCCACAGTTTTTGTTTAAAGAATATGCTAATATGGCATAAACATTTCCAAGGCAACCGTTTATCTTTTTGTACGTGAACTCGAAATTCGTAATTCCTAATATCAATTTTCGTAACTAATGCCAGGAGTGATTGTCAAATTATCAATATTATCTAGAGAATTGACACTCAGAGTTGTGTTTTTAAGACTATTTCAAGAATTAAAGGATGATATAGCCAATGAAATGTTATTTAAATGTTGTAATTACCAACCTCTTAAATGAAACATGCAGCATAAATACATACATCAGCGTCCATTGGCACGGCCTACAAGATTTTCATATTGATCCTCCAAAGATTTTGACAATGTCAGAAGTTGGAGTATCTGCTGTTAGTTTATAATTCAGTTCAATATAAAATTTGTCAAATTGATTTCAAACATATTTCCTGTTGTATTCCGTGTTCTGAGGTTTCCCTCTTGGAATTATTTCATTTATTGCAGCATTAGATGTTTCACCGAAGCGGGACTCGGCCATTTTTGACGTTAGAATAGCGGCTCTCTGATGTCAAATTACGTAAGCTGTTGTGTATGTGTAGGACAATACACATAGATTCTCTAACCTACAAGGAAATCAGAGGAGGTGATAATAAAAATTAAAAGGAGGTGATAATTGTGATAAATTTTTCGACAATGAAGGCTGTCATTGGTTGAAATTCGAAATTATTATGGACATGATTGGTTGATTTCAACCATATCACATATGAGTGGAATAGTCATATAAACTGCCAGGGAAAATGGACAACGGAAGGTTAAACTAGTATGCATTCTGGTGCGGACACCCTTCTCCAAAACCACAAACACATATGTTAAAGCCGTAAGCAAGAGTTATGGAAGCCTGTTAAAGACAGACGATGTGGTACTCCGCTTTAACAGTTAGCAGTTGAAACAAACTTATCAAATTCAAAAGCTACATTGATGATTGTATATAGCAAAATAAGTATAGCATTCACATGACCTTCTTTACTCACTCTTCTACAAATAGTTACAAAAGCCTAGTCTTCCGATGATATTTTCAGGGGAGAAAATGTCGAATTCCATAACATGAATTCGTTTTGAAGGAAACCGACGTCTAGCAACACAAATTTGATTGCTGTAACAGCATAAAATATACATTAAAGCGGGAAGTAAAGCATCAGCGAATTGCAAGCCTTCGTTGCCTGATGGCAGCGTGTCTACCTCACTTCCAAGATTTCGCTCTTTTTTTACCTTCTCTACTGGTAAGTAGGGGAAGTATTGTATTCCACCCAAAAATTCGATATCGAGATTTCACCGGAAATAAATGTTTTGAGGCCCCCTGATTCCAAAAAAAGCATTTTTAGAAAAAAGGTCCGTGTGTGTCTGTGTGACTGTGTGTCAGTCTGTGGACAGCATAACTCAAAAACGAAAAGTCGGTTAAAAACCAAAATTGACCAAGTTTAATGTCTTTCAAGGATGCGACACGAAGATTTTGAAGAAAATAGCCCCACCCTAAATTACCCTTTCCATGGAAAATGTTTCGAAAATTTTGATTTTCTTGAAAATGGCTCTAACGATTTTGATTAAAATGTCATATGTTTGAGATATTTTTATAACAAATGAAATCTATATCTTGAATTTTCTGGCTATAGCTCCTGTAGTTGTATTTACTCTGGACGACTTTTGCATAACTGGTAAACCGTTAGAGATAGACCAAATCATACTACACAAAAAATGTAGATCTTCCTAAAATACACAATTTATGTCTCAATAAATTTTCTTGTAGGGTGAACCATTTCGGAGATATTTCTTGTTATGTGTGTGAGTTACGGAAAACTTAGAACTTTCGTGAAATGGGTTATCGTTGTTCATTTTTTTATATGTTAAGTGTGCAAAGCCCACAGAATCTCAAAGGTTTAAAACATTTGACTATCGCACAAAGCCTACTGTGTTCTAACATTCCCCTTGCACCTACAAGGAAATAAGCAATAAGATAATTTGTACAAATGTTTATCTTAACACGAAGAAGATATAGGAATAAGAGTTTGTAAGAATGGCTGGTACAAGAGTAGAGAAAGTCATGTAACTGCAACACATCAGATTTTTTAAAATTAACGTCCTCCAATGCAGTGTCATATCGGACGGTGAATGAATGAATTTGGGTAAAATGTTGCTCAAATGAGCCCGCGGACCTTAGAGCTTTAAGCTACACGACATTCGTATTCTCAAGATAAGGAAAAACCTATGAAAAACCCCTTATTCGGATAACTCACCCTAAGCGAGATTCGAGATCGCGACCTCCTGAATGTAAGGCAGACACGCTACCACCACGCTACAGAGGCGGGCTCAGTTATCCGGAAATGGTGCTACGACATTCAGTTGTGCTGTAGCTTCCACTTTGTTTTGGTGCGAAAGGAGATTAAGTAAAACTGCAGGGGGGATTGAATCCGGATATAAAACGGCAAGTAATTGGTATGTATGTGTAACAAGTCATACGTACAATTACAACTAAACTGGGGATAAATAAAACATGTGAGGTACAGACAATAGACAAATACAGGAAAAGCGGCAACGTTTCAGACGTGGGACGAGGTGCTAGGCTAAGAGCGGGGACCTGATTTTGCGCCACAAAAACTGGCGCAAATACCTAATACCTCGTACTTTTATTTTATTTTCATAGGTTGGTACCTACAAATCATATCTTGCGTCCCACTTTATGCAGACTTCGACTGGCAGGCACAACCTGGTGTGGTTAAAAATATGATAAAAGCTTTTAATTGTTAACATATTAGCCTCTTTTCAGATTTGTACAAAGATTATTACAGCTAAAGTTTGTTTAAATAAGAAATTTTTCTAATGTAGTCTTTGCGTGTTATCTAGAACGGTGTTGTCGGATAAATGAGTCAATTCCATTAGCCTTGTCAAATGCCTTTTTCTTTTTCTTTGGTGTTTCTTCTATACAATTGATTTTCTTGTAAGTTTCAGTCTGTAGTGAGTTTAATACATGGCAAATTTTAATATGTTTGGGTGCAGAGAATAGCTTGTTATAACTTTTGTGTAACATACAACCAGCACCAACGAATGTCTGTTAAATTTCGCTTACTAAACTAGAGGTGTGCTGACAAAGGGCGTGTTCATTGTGGCGTAAAATCTGTTACCAACCTAACTTTATTCTTCCTTAAAAACATACCAGGTTTCGTAAAAGTCATACACCCCGCTAAGAGTTACATAGTGCCAGCAGTTACATCCAAACGAGATCGAAAGATACGGAGAGAGCAAAAAACCTCCGAACGGGCTGCGCGGGTTTTGCCGATCTGCCGTCTGCCACTATCATAGAAAGGCACCGATGAAAACAAACATTTTTACTTTCTCTACTGGTAAGTAGGGGAAGTATTGTATTCCACCCAAAAATTCGATGTGGAGATTTCACCGGAAATATATGTTTTGAGGCCCCCTGAATCCAAAAGAAGCATTTTTAGAAAAAGGTCCGTGTGTGTGTGTGTCTGTCAGTCTGTGGACAGCATTACTCAAAACCGAAAATTACGTTAAAAACCAAAGTTGGTATTTAAGTTTAATGTCATTCAAGGATGTGACACGAAGATTTTGAAGAAAATAGCCCCACCCTAAACTACCCTTTACATGGAAAATTTTTCGAAAATTTTGATTTTCTTGAAAATGGCTCTAACGATTTTGATTAAAATGCCATATGTTTGAGATATGTTTATCACAAATGAAATGTATATCTTGAATTTTCTGGCTATAGTCCCCCTAGTCGTATTTACTCTGGACGACTTTTGCATAACTGGTAAACCGTTAGAGATAGACCAAATCATACTACACAAAAAATGTAGATCTTGGTAAAATACACAATTTATGCCTCAATAAATTTTCTTGTAGGGTGAACCATTTCGGAGATATTCCTTGTTATGTGTGTGAGTTTCGGAAAACTTAGAACTTTAGCAAAATGCAACAACGACGTTCATATTCTAATATCTCCCTTGCACCTACAAGGAAATAAGCAATAAGATAATTTGTACGAATGTTTATCTTAACTAACATGGAAATATAGGAATAAGAGTTTGTTATAATGGTTAGTACAAGAGTAGAGAAAGTCATGTGAGTGCAACACATCAGATTTTTTAAACTACTTTTAAAGGCTTTACTTACCAACTTTATGAAAGATGCAAAACTGACCACCGTCGTAGTCCATATATTTTTGGCACCTCTTTAGGAAACTATCCATCACTTGCCGTAGTTCACATTAAGAAATGCTGGCAATCTCCTGGAGGTTATTTTGCTTGAACTCTTCCAGCGTGTGGGTTTGTCTTGAACATTTTATGTTCTAAGTGCGACAGTTTCTTTTGTGTGCAATTCTATTGGATACAATACGTTTAATAAAAAAAGTTGTACCTTGGGACACCGGATTTACGGGAAAGAGACATTACAGTACCGTATAAAACAAAGCAATCATGACAACCCGCGTCGCGGCAGCCCTATCCGAACCAAGGCCTACCGCCCACCCGCTGCGTCCGCCACCTCTACCCACCACAGTCGCCATGAGTGGGGTGCAGTACTGGAGGGTGGTACGTGCTCAGCGCTCCGATCCCTCCCGGCCGGTTATGCGGACTTCAAGACCTGGGGCCGCTACTTCTTTAAGTAGCTCCTCAATTGGCACCTTAAGGACCTAACGAGGCTGAGTGCACCCCAAACAGGACCTTCCAAGGGGAAAAATTCCATGCCGGTACTGGGGATCGAACCCAATTATGATCATACGTTGAATATCACTAATGAATTGCATTTATTGGAGACTCCAGAAACCAATAGTATTGTTACATCATACCGAAAAGCCCCGCACTGTACGTTCAAAGACTAAGACATTCTCCTCCTGAGTCAATGACAGTATATACCCAAACAAGTGCAATCACACACAATCACATAAAGAAAAAGAAAAGAAAGCAAAGGAGCACCTAAGGTCATTTAGCTGTGTATTATTCAAACAGTTCTAGGAAGGAGGCAAGAAGTTAAATTGGATTTTAAGAAGCCAAGATGTGGTGTTAATACCGTTTTGTATCATTAAATACACTGGGGAGCTGCGCAAGGTGCAAGTCTTGTCTGGTGCAATACGTCCGTAGAGTACGATGTGAAGGCTATTATGCTGACGTCACATCCGACCTACATCGACATGCGCTGACGCTGCAAGGCCACGGCGACAATCCAACAACGGAATTTCTAGAATGCTGGAGGCTTGACTAGAAAACGCCTGAGGGCTGTTCTGCTCTCTGGAAGGCTAAGGGGGAACAGCAGCACACGGCAGCTTAGGATGATGTAAATACATCTACTATCTACATAAAATGAGACAGCACAATGTTAGTAACCCAACATTGCTAGCACAAGGTTGTATGTTTTCTAAGAGGCCTAATCCTTCTTATGTTCAAACTCTAGCATAATCTTTCTCAGAAAGAATCTTACCTGCTGCTCTCACAGTACTTTCTCTACTCTTGTATTAACCATTCTTACAAACTCTTATTCTTACATCTTCGTATTAGTTGAGATAAATATTTGCAGAAATTATCTTATCTTATTATTTCATTGTATGCGCAAGAGGAATACGTCAGGCTTTGAGCGATAGTAAAATCTTTTAAAGCCTTCAAATTCTGTTGTCTATGTTCCGTTTGATAGAAGCATAAGTTCTCCAAAATTCACACAAATAAGCAATATCCCCGAAATGGTTCACTCTACAAAAAAAAATATATATATATTTATTTATTTATTTAGACATAAACTATCTATGTTAGCAAGATCTACATTTTCACTTTCTCTACTGGTAAGTAGGGGAAGTATTGTATTCCACCCAAAAATTCGAAGTCGAGATTTCACCTGAAATACATGTTTTGAGGCCCCCTGAATCCAAAAAAAGCATTTTTAGAAAAAGGTCCGTGTGTGTGTCTATGTGTCTGTCAGTCTGTCAGTCTGTGGACAGCATAGCTCAAAAACGAAAAGTCGGTTAAAAACCAAAGTTGGTATTTAAGTTTAATGTCGTTCAAGGATGTGACATGAAGATTTTGAAGAAAATAGCCCCACCCTAAACTACCCTTTACATGGAAAATTTTTCGAAAATTTTGATTTTCTTGAATATGGCTCTAACGATTTTGATTAAAATGTCATATGTTTGAGATATTTTTATGACAAATGAAATGTATATCTTGAATTTTCTGGCTATAGCCCCTGTAGTCGTATTTACTCTGGACGACTTTTGCATAACTGGTAAACCATTAGAGATAGACCAAATTATACTATACAAAAAATGTAGATCTTGCTAAAATACACAATTTATGTCTCAATAAATTTTCTTGTAGGGTGAACCATTTCGGATATATACCTTGTTATGTGTGTGAGTTTCGGAAAACTTGGAACTTTCGTGAAATGGGTCATCGTTGTTCATTTTTTTATATGTTACGTGTACAAAGAGAACGGAATCTCAAAGCTTTAAAAGATCTGACTATCGCACAAAGCCTACTGTATTCCAATATTCCCCTTGCACCTACAAGAAAATAAGCAATAAGATACTTTGTACAAATGTTTATTTTAACTAACACGAAGAAGATATAGGAATAAGAGTTTGTAAGAATGGTTAGTACAAGAGTAGAGAAAGTCATGTGAGTGCAACACATCAAATTTTTTCTAGAGTAAGATTTGGTCTATCTCTTACAGTTTACCAGTTATACAGAAGTCACCTAAAGTAAATACGATTACAGGGGCTATAGACAGAAAATTCAAGATATACACTTCATTTGTCATAAAAATATATCAAACATATGCCATTTTAATCAAAACTGTTAAAGCCATTTTCAAGAAAATCAATATGTTTGAACAATTTTCCATGTAAAGGGTAGTTTAGGGTGGATAAACTTTCTTCAAAATCTTTGTGTCGCATCTTTGAAAGACATTAAACTTAAGGGACACTGGGAGTGAAATTTGAAAGTTCCACATTTCTTGATAGATTTTTCTGAAATTTTTACTGTGTTTGTATTTGTATGAGAATAGGCAGTACACCAAATTTAATTAAAATTGGATAATTCGTTTAGGATATATAAATTTTTTATGAATTTAATAGGCACATTTACAAAATAGAGCTCACGTCTATTGACTTTTCAAAATTCATTTATATTGGCGAAACTGGTGCTCTAAAACATGGGTAACAATTGTATGAAGAGATATTTCAAATACGTTTGCTAATTATGCTGTACATATATGTTTTAACAACAAAGAAAATTTAATCTTAAAAATTATTGATTTTTTTCATACAAAAAAAAATGTTTTTGGAATTCATGTTAATGATAACATCAATATTGAAGCATAGTTTTGTTGAGCTGCTATTTATGAATACTTTTGGACGTTTTCATTGAATTTGAAGCAAAACTCAGGCGCGACCTTCTTTTGGAATGTGCAGAAATGTAGTTTTGAGAAAAACAGGCTTTTATATAGGAGCATCCTGTGAACCTTAAGGGAAGAGCACTATTTTAAAGGGCCGTAATGACCACATGGAGTGGGGGGTATGAAAAATGTTAGCTGATCCAAATGCACAGGTGTTCCAGGAACACTTTAAGGTAAAAAAACAATTTTCGACTTTTTGACAATTTTGACCAAAATTTCACTCCCAGTGTCCCTTAAATACGGTTTTTGACCAAGTTATGCTGTCCACAGACTGACAGACACAGACACAGACACAGACACAGACACACACACACACACACACACACACACACACACACACACACACACACACACACACTTTTTTTCTAAAAATGTTTTTTTTTTTTTTTTTTTTTTGGATTCAGGGGGCCTCAAAACATATATTTCCGGTGAAATATCGACATCGAATTTTTGAGTGGAATACAATACGTGCTCTACTTTACTATACGTAGTTGAGAAAGTAAAAACTAGAGTTGCTCATGTCAAATATATCTCTTAGTGCCACATTCTCGTCAGAGGAGCACAAAAGGTGCTAGTTTTAGCTAGGTTGTAGAAGTGATACCCTGGCGTTTAGTAGGCGTCAGAGCACTGGAAGCATGCATTACACGACCTACGAACTGCTCTAGTAAGATTTCTAAGTTCACTGCTCTACATTATGTTATATTTTTATCCGAAACACAGTGATATAATTTTTCAGACGCGCGCAGTCTAGAGGTGTAGCAGTCCCGTAATTATAGCAAAAGCAGTTAATAATTCGAAACTGCTACACTCTGAATCCTATGCACTTCATAGATAATGTAATAATGCAATTACGAGTTGTAGATGATTTAGCACAACTAAAAGAGTCAGACAGGGATGTGTTCTGATCAGGGTTGCCAGGTCTACTGATTTTGCAGATCTGCTTTTTTGCAAATCTATTGATCTACTGCTAAAAACTGAACGCACTTCAAAATCTCCTGCTTTTTATCTATTTTACATTTATAAACATTATTCTCCTTAAAATCATATAATTCGCTCTTCCGAAAAAGATTTGCAGGCAAGGAATTTCCCTCGTGTATGAAAACAAAAGATTAATATAATCACCTGTATACATAAACAGTATAGTACCACATCTGTTGTTTCTGCATTGCGAAATGTCCTTGACTGCTACATTAAACCTGAACATTTGAATTCCACTGAAATAGATCAAGTTGAATACAGGGAACCAAAAGTATTTCTTCCTGTGGAAAACGTATTTTGGTGCCAAAGTTCAAATATCTCTGACAAAATCATCCTTTGCCGACAAATATGTACAAGTTTTCAAATTACGTTGTGTTGATTTTTACTTTAAGTCATACTAAATCGTGTAGAGTAGTAGAGGAAGCGTTGTATTCCACCCAAACATACGATGTCGACATTTCGCCAGAAATATACATTTTGAGACACCCTGAATCACTAAAAAGCATTTTTTAGAGAAAGGTCCGTGTGTGCGTGTGTGTGTGTATGCGCGCGTGCGTGTGTGTCAGTCTGTGGACAGCATAACTCCAAAACGAATACTCGGTTAAAAACCGTATTTAAGTTTAACGTCTTTCAAGGATGCGACACAAAGATTTTGAAAAAAATAGCCCCAACCTAAACTACCCTTTACATGAAAAATATTTCAAAAATTTCGATTTTCTTGAAAAGGCTCTAACGATTTTGATTAAAATGCCACATGTTTAAGATATTTTTATGACAAATGAAATGTATATTTTGGATTTTCTGGCTATAACCTTTGTAGTCCTGTCTATTCTGGATGACTTTTGAATAACTCGTAAACCCTAAGAGATAGACAAAATATTACTATACAAAAAACGTAGATCTCGCTTAAACATCCAATTTATGTCAAAATAAATTTTTTTTATACAGTGAACTATTTCGGAGATATTCCTTGTTATTTGTGACAGTTTCGGAAAACAAAACTTTGGTGAAATGGAATATCGTTGTTCATTTCTACATGCTCTATTTTATATGTTAAGCGTGCAAAGAGAAAAGGATCTCAAAGCTTTAAAATAGTTGAATATAGCTCAAAGCCTGCTGTATTCTAACATTCCCTTGCACCTACAAGGAAATAAGCAATAAGATAATTTGTACAAATGTTTATCTTAACAGGAAGAAGATATCTTACATATTTAAACGAGCAATTCTTGTATATATATTACAGACATATATTTATTCCGCGCAACTTGGAAACGGCTCTAACGATTTTGATCAAATTTTGTATTCAGAGTTTTGTCTTTTAAGTTCATCTATATAGGTGTAATTCCCGAAAAAACGCGATTTTACATAAAAAATAACATTTTTTTATTCCCGCTTCTACAGTGCAATATATATATTCCCCGTATTTCAGAAACGACTCTAAAGATTTGGTTAAATTTTTGTATACATGCATATTCCATTCAGTGTTTTCTCTACTCACTTTTGGGTAACACATTCACATCTCTTTCTCTACTCAGTCTTCTAAAAACAATTTTCCATAAAAAAACATAATTTTGCACCAAAAACATTTTATCCCCACTTTTAAAATGTCATACCATGTTCTGTATGTTTGAAACAAAAGTGCTATTACATTCACGCTGTTTTCCCCTCTCACTATTACGTGATACATTCACATCTCTTTCTCTACTCACTCTTCTGTAAACAATTTTCCATAAGAAGTGTGATTTTGCACCGAAAAACACTTTTATCCCCACTTTTAAAATAAGTCAAACCATGTTCTGTATGTTTGAAACAGAAGTGATATTACATTCACGCTGTTTTCCCCTCTCACTATTACGTGATACATTCACATCTCTTTCTCTACTCACCCTTCTATAAACAATTTTCCATAAAAAACGTGATTTTGCACCAATAAAACACTTTTATCCCCCCTTTTAAAATTAGTCATGCCATGTTCTGTATATTTTAAATAGAAATGCTATTACTTTCACACTATTTTCTCCTTTCACTATTAGGTATCACGTTCACATCTCTTTTTATACTCTTCTATAAAGAAATCATGCAATTTTCTGTATGTTTGAAATAGAAATGCTACATATTATATTCATACTGTTTTCTCTACTCACTCTTAGGTAACACATTCACATCTCTCTCTACTCACTCTTCTACAAATAAGTCATACAACTTCGTGCATGTTTGAAATAGAAATGCTACGTATTACATTCATACTGTTTTCTCTACTTGCTTTTGGGTAACACACTCATAACTGTTTCTCTACTTACTCTTCTAGAAATAAGTCATACAATTTTGTGCATGTTTGATATAGAAATGATGTATGTGACATTCACAGTGTTTACTCTACTCACTTTTAGGTAACACTTTCACATGTCTTTCTCCACTCACTCTTCTACAAACAATTCATATCATCTATACAACTTGAATGTTTGTATATATCTAACTGTTAATCTCGAAAACCGCTTAACCGATCACCGCGAAATTCGGCACGTATATGTATTTTTTTCATTGAGAGTTTTTATGGCAACAATTTTACTACACAATATATTACTTTCAAATGGTTTTCTACTCGCTTTTCTTTTACGTAGCGCATTCATGTATCCTCTGTTTGCCCTTCAACATACAATTCATATAATATTCTAGGATTGAAATATAAATGCAGCGTATTACGTTCACACGATTTCCTCTACTAATTCTTCCTTTACGAGACACAGTCTTCTTTCGCTCTTCGCCCTTCAACATATAATTCATACAATTTGCTATATGCTTGAAACAAATACAACGTATTACATTCATACTACTTTCTCTACTCACTTTTGTTTTACGTAACAATTCACATGTTATTCCCTATGGTTTATCAACTTCATACATACCAAGGCCTATGCATATCTTATGTTGAAGAGTGATTAAATTCCAAAACAGGTTGACCGATCGCCATGAAAAGTGACATATCTAATTTTTTTCATGGCGAAGGTTTTTATGCAATCCATTTTACCACGCAATGTATTACGTTCACATGGTTTTCTCTACTCCCTGTTCTTCTACCTAACATACTACTCCTTCTTCTGCAAACAATCCATACATGTTTCCATACACTTGAAATATAAGTGCAACGTATAACATTCACACGGTTTTTCTACTCATTTTTCTTTAGTAAAACACAATCACATTTTCACTACTCCCGCTTCGACGAACAATTACGAACAATTCATACACTTTTCTATATGTTTCAAACATAAATGCGTAGTACATTCACATGGCTTTATCAACCACCTTTTCTTTCTGTAGTATTTGTTATTCTTCAACATTGCTTTTGCTTAGTGTCGCTCCGGTGTTTTAATAAAAAATAAAGAAATAGTTAAAAAAGTAAAGTAATCACAATTGGTGTCCGGAGTGCGACGAAAAGCACGATATGGAACAGTTGATGAAACAAATGTTAGCCAAGATGGACATAATGGGAAATGAAATGAATTCCGGATGCGGCAGAGGAAACAAATATGAAAACCGGATTGGAAAAATGTAAACTACGGAATAGAAAATATGGGAACAAAAATGGAAGGCAAATTGAAAATGTAAACTCCGAAACGGAAAAGATGAAGACCGGAATTCCAATATGAAGACAGGTCTATCGAAGAATACTAACGAGCGACTGCCCGGGGTTAAGGAAACCATGGAAGAATTCGATGGAAGTATGAAGGACCTTGGCCCACGTGTTAACGTCCTGGAGTCAATCACAGCAGCAAAGAATTGAACTCCATAATGGAACAAATGCTCGACGAAAACCTCAAACTGGGTGGATATCTATGGGGGAGGCCTGCTTTCAGCAGTACACGTTTTACAGCTGAAATGATGGTGTTTATGCAATATTTTTATGTATTTTTCTATCTCTTGTATCTCGGGCATTACTCTTAATTGCGACAAGTAGTTTTATTTAGTTAACGTTTTGCCTTTCAGGTTTGTCTAAATAAGTATCTTCTCCCACAAAAAATAAGATTTCACAAAAACAGAGGCGAAAAACGCCGAGCGAAGCTCGGTCGCCCAGTCTATTCCGGATGACTTTTGAATAACTCGTAAACCCTAAGAGATAGACAAAATATTACTATACAAAAAACGTAGATCTCGCTTAAACATCCAATTTATGTCAAAATAAATTTTTTTTATAGAGTGAACTATTTCGGAGATATTCCTTGTTATTTGTGACAGTTTCGGAAAACAAAACTTTGGTGAAATTGAATATCGTTGTTCATTTCTACACGCTTTATTTTATATGTTAAGCGTGCAAACAGAAAAGGATCTCAAAGCTTTAAAATAGTTGAATATAGCTCAAAGCCTGCTGTATTCTAACATTCCCTTGCACCTACAAGGAAATAAGCAATAAGATAACTTGTACAAATGTTTATCTTAACAGGAAGAAGATATAAGAATAAAGAGTGTAAGAATGGTTAGTACAAGATCAGAGAAAGTCATATGAGTGCAACGCATCAGATTTTTGATTACGTGATCTTCTTACAATGTTGGAAGTGTTAGAACCAGCTAAAACCCAAACAGTTCAGTCAATTGCACCACCTGCTGCTCGGTTTCCTAAGTTGATGAAAGCAGAAGAAATGCAACAAACAGATACAAAATGGAGGCTATTGCGCAATACTGACATTGCAAGTGGCAGTAACTCTAGAGCGCAAGAATTTTGGAGCGAATATTTATTATTACTATTATTATTGCTATTATTATTATTATTATTATTATTATTATTATTATTATTATTATTATTATTATTGTTGTTGTTGTTGTTGTTGTTGTTTTCGTCAAATATGTATGAACTAAGAAAAATTGCCGGTTAAAAAAATCTGTTTTTTTCCCTACTTTTTTTTTTCAAATAAAATCTTCTGTTTTTACTTCGGCAGACATGGCAACACTGATACTGAGTCCTCTGCTGTTCGATGTTTTATTGGATGATATTAATAAAACATGTTCAAAGAAGATTAAACCACTAGTAGTAGGGAATTAGCTTATGAAACCCGTAATGATACCTATCTCAATTAGTTTATGCAGATGATTTGGTAATAATGGCAAATTAAGGAAAAACTTGCAACATAACTTGAATGTACGGAATGAAGAACTAAGGAAAATTAACATGAAAATCAACCTAAGACACGTAAAACAAAATTAGCAAAAGAGATAATCGAACAAGTAACAAAATTTAAATATTTGAGATCTCTGTTTAGCAACGATGGAAGAATAGGTGATGACCTGAATAATAAAATTACAGCAACTGGAAGGTTGTATTATACTTTAAATAAGTATTTCATTAGCAATAAAGAGATATTGAAGAACACTAAATTAACAGTATACAAAACAATTTATGTATCAACTTTAATTCATGGGTACAATCTTGGCCACTGATAGCTAAGTCGATTAGCAAACTACAAATGAAATGAGATACTTGAGAAGCGTGGAAAGTAAAACTAAACGAGATAGAATTAGAAATCAGACAAGAACACATTTGAAAATTCAACCTATACAACAAATAGAAAATAAGCAATTGTGATGGTTTGGCCACGTTCAACGCATGGGTGAACAGAGGATCCCAAAACAGGCTTGGCAAGCTAGAGTGGAGGGAAAAGACCAAGGGTTCCTGGGAAGATCGGACTAAATATGAATATAGCAAATATAGCAAGAGAACGTGTAAAATAGAAGCCTCTTTTAGCAACTTCGACACCGGATGGTACAAGAAGATCGACTAAGTAGTAGAAGTAGACGATTTAGCAAACTTCCTACTAACACCTGTTGCGAGATACGAAAATCTGTCCGTCAATTTTCGGATAGGGGATGTCTGGCAACTCAAGGCATGCTTGGCACTTGTTATTCGCTGCGCGGAAACCTCCCGGTCAGTGCACTTCTCACGTGCAAAGCAGACCCACGTATTCATGAGTGAAATGGGACGCAGAGGAACGAAAAGTATATTTGAGCAAAGACAATTAGCAGTATTCCATCATGAAAATGGAAAGACACGTCGACAAATCGCAGGTATGTTGAATGTGAAAAAAAAGTTCTGTTGATATCTGCCGACGGAGATTTCAAGGCTGGATAGAGACGTTCTGACAGACACCCGAGGGTCCTTACTAAGGAGAGAAGACAGAGCACCAACAAGAAAAAAAAATCTGATGTGTTGCACTCACATGACTTTCTCTACCCTTGTACTAACCATTCTTACAAACTCTTATTCCTACATCTTCTTCTTGTTAGTTAAGATAAACATTTGTACAAATTATCTTTTTGCTTAATTCCTTGTAGGTGCAAGGGAATGTTAGAATACAGAGGGCTTTGTGCGATAGTCAAATCTTTTAAAGCTTTGAGGTTCCGTTCTCTTTGCATACTTAACATATAAAAAAGTGAACAACGATGATCCATTTCAAGAAAGTTTTATGTTTCCCGAAACACACACATAACAAGGAATATCTCCGAAATGGTTCACCCTACAAGAAAATTTATTCAAACATAAATTGTGTATTTTAGAAGATATACATTTTTGTATAGTATTATTTGGTCTATCTCTAACGGTTTACCAGTTATACAAAAGTCATCCAGAGTAAATACGACTACATACGCTATAGGCAGAAAATTCAAGATATACATTTCATTTGTCATAAAAATGTCTCAAACATATGACATTTTAATCAAAATCGTTAGAGCCATTTTCAAGAAAATAAAAATTTTCTACAATTTTTCCATGTAAAGGGTAGTTTAGGATGGGGCTATTTCCTTCTTTCATCCTTAAAGACATTAAACTTGGTCAACTTTGGTTTTTAACCGACTTTTCGTTTTTGAGTTATGCTGTACACAGACTGACAGAAACAGACTGGCGCGCGCGCGCGCGCGCACACACACACACACACACACACACCCACCACGCGGACCTTTTTCTAAAAATGCTTTTTTTGGATTAAAGGGGTCTCAAAACATATTTCCTGTGAAATCTCGACATCGAATTTTTGGGTGGAATACAATACTTCCTTCTACTTGGCGGCGCCGTGGCCGAGCGGTTAGCGCGCTCGCCTACCACCTAGGCGGCCCGGGTTCGATCCCAGGGACCCGCTTGTGGTATTCGTGGTGGACGAAGCGGCGTCAGGGCGGGTTTTCTCCGGGTACTTCGGTTTCCCCCGCCATCTCATTCCACCGGTGCTCCATCTTCATGTATCATCAGTGTCACCGCCTGCGGTGCCGTAGTAGTAAAAGCGGGCGTTAAACACTACAACAACTACAACAACAACAATTCCTTCTACTTAGCAGTAGAGAAAGCAATACAGGTCTTGCCCGACCGTTATTGCTGCTGAGGCTAATAGCGAGCTTGTAAAGATCAGTCCAAGTACAACACAGAGGGTGCTATACCAGGTGAGTCAGCTGCCCATTATTTTCAAGGCAATCCGCATTTTGTAATCAACATGAAAACATAGGTCCCTATGCTAGGTTCTATCCAGGTATTTAACATTGATGTCTTTGGTTACACACTCGAGGAAATTAGTACTAATATACAGGCAGATGTTAGAACGTCGCCTTTTAATATAATCGTAATTAGAAAGCTGACGTTTGCACCACTGCAAATGCTCACTTGAACCAGCGAATGCTGCATGTTAAACGCAATATGTATCTTTCAAGCTACTAGATAGCACAGTTTAAGTAATCCATCTGTTGTAAAGGTGATTCGAATCCCCTGCATGTACTAATTTTTCACCGTGTAACATTCATTGAACTATTATTTTGTTTAAAGCTGTTATTGTTTTAATTCGTGATTGTTTTATTCCCATTTTTATAGTATTGTTTTTGTCTGTTAGGATATCTCTCCCGGTACAGATGCTTAGCTGCTGGTACACTGGTTCTTGCTTCTCTTCTCAACGTACTTGTCTGATGAATACATCGTGGACTGCACAAAATATTGTGCAACAGCATACGCATGGAGAATGAAGGCAGTAGGCACTCATAATAACCCACTGCATCATGTAGGTCCAGTGGGGCAGAAGTCATTACACCTATTTTATTAAAAAATGCGGAAAACCAAAAAATTTACATTATGTGCTAAACCTCAGGGAGTTCAAAATTAAATTGTGAATTCGGTTTCAAAGTTTTGATGACCATAAAAAATGTTGTACAATGCCGAGAAGCAAACCCGTGTCGCTGGGGTTAGCACACAGAATATAGTCATAATTCTATTCAGCTATTTGGAGACCGGACTGAAGCACATTCGGAGTTCAACCGTAGAATTTGTATGTCAGGCGTCAGACCATTGCCACTTCGCGGATTTTCGTGTCTAATTTAGCCTTTATGACAGATTTAATCCTTTGCTGATCGTTTAAATATTATCACTTAAATGGCAAAAGCTATCTTATCCGAGATGTAAGAAACATAGTTTATGCCCAAATTTAAATAAACCGTTATTTAATATGTGCGTCTTGGCTTGGCTGTACGGGTGGATGAAGCGTGTTCCTAGTTTGTTGCTGCCGATCCCGGCTCTAAGTACAAGAATGCGCCATTTTCCTTTGGACTGCTGTTGTTAGTGTGCTCATATGATAGGCCCACTTTATTAGAGGCGTTTACTGAATTGCACTGCTGTGTGTACTGTAGTAAAAAAAAAAATATATATATATATTAAAAAAATCGGCTGGAAACCGAGAATTCATTCTCGTAAACGGGTCGTACATTGTTGAGGTGTACTTTAGCGAGGAGTACGTTCTGTCCTTAAATGGCTGTTCGTCTGAATTTTGTGCATCCGCCTAAGTACGTCAAGCAATGCGTCATGCGGCATTTTCTGGGATTAAATGAAATTCAATGTTTCTGGCTCAAAAGGGCGTAACTTAATTTGGAGACAGCCAAATAAAGACTTTGAAGAAAGAAATATGCAGGCGCAATAAAACATGGAAGGAGATATGTCATGGTATGGTGCTGTATGTTGGCTCAAGAAGAGGTGAGCTCGTATTTATAGACGGGGAAGAGGGGTGACAGGAGTGCAATCGAGTATCTCCCTCTCCACGTACCCCATCACCAAATGCAGGCCTCTCTTTTCCGGTTCTGTTTGTTTAAGGATACACACGTCACGCGTCGTGTAAGGATCAATCGCACGCCTTGAAACTTACTTGTTTGTAAAGACGTCAAACTAGGCGATGTTTTGTTTATGCCACATTCTACAGCAATGTTATTACCCTGAATGAGATTCAGAACTAATGCTCACAAGTTGTTTGCATATTGGTGCGCATCAGACGTCTCTTGTTATGTTCATGACCTATGCTGTCATTAGCCTTGGAAATGTCAAGGAAAACAATGCAGCAGTCCTTCTTGTTAGCTTTACAGTTTGTCAGACATCCATTGATGATTGATGTATGTATATGACAGCCAGGGAGCGCAACAAAACCACGCTGATAAACGCAAAAATTGATAATGATCTCAGTTTTCTGTCAATTACTATTACAATAACACGTCTGATTACAGAAAAAAAACTGATATTGGGCGCCAATTAGTTCATCAGGGTTTCCTTTTTTAAATATTAGAACTGTTCTTGCAGCCTTAAATACATCCGGACATTTACCAAATTTCAGCATCGCATTAGCCAGAAGACACAACAGTTTAGTGGTTCTAAATTCTTTTAAAACTTTTACAATGATTCGATCAGGACCTGGAGACGTATCCACTTTAATCTGGCTTAGAGCAGCATTAATTTCTGCTTCCTTTATTTCTATATCATTCTCTGTACATAACGCTGCTATCTCTGGTAAGGGAGTTAGTTCATTCTCCTGTTCAAAAATATTTTGAAAATGTTGGTAAATAGATGATGTTGGAATGTTGCACTGGATACCATTTTGATTTCTCATGATATTCCTGACCAACTTGCGTCGTTGATTATAGTACAGGTACTGAAAGACTTCATATTGATACTTATTTTTGTTGCACTCTCTTTTGCGTTTAGATAGTCTTATGGGTTTTTTGGTATTTGAATATAAATTGCTCTGACGTATTTGCTTACTTTTTCATGCATTATAATACTGGATGGCATGATGTTTAGGGCCAGAAAGGGAGGATAATGCTGTGACTAAATAGCTGACTACTTCTTGGCATGATTCTATATCAGATTTTAGTATTGTGGCTTTTAATTTTTCCTCAAACTTTGTCATGTCACCTAGTTTTTTATGTATTAGTTCATCCTTATGCAATGTATTAGTTTCTTGGATTTTATCATGTTGAGTGTCCAGCTCATTATTTTCTCTTGCGTGTAAGAATTTTCTGTTTGCTGCTTATATTTGGAAGCTATATTTGTTCGACAAGCTTCAGGATGTGCTTTACTTATATGAATAGCAACACACAAAGAATTTTCCACAGATATGACAGCATTTTTCTAGTTTATTGCTATTGCTCATTTCGAGTGAGTGAGTGAGTGAGTGAGTGAGTGAGTGAGTAGGGTTTAAGGGCTCGTCGACAGCTAGGTCATTAGAACCCCAAGTCAAAAGGATAAAAACTCACCACCACTTAACATTCATAATTAAATATTTAAAACAAAAGCTAAAATAGATAAAATGTAAAACTTATCTAAAAGATAAGCTAAAAACAGTTAAAACGGGTAAATTCATCTAAAAAGGTACGCTAAAAACACTTAAAACGTGTAAATTAATCTTAAAAAGTAAGCAGATTACAGGTAAAAAATAAAACCATGAAATAAAATACAAATTAAACCTGCTTACCAAAGCCAATACTGCCGACGAACCGCAGCACTGTATTAACAGCTACCGGGTCGTCACCTACGTTTGACTTTAACCCTTTCAGTCCCGGTGTCCATTATAATGGACATAGACATGTTTTGCCTACTTGTTTTTTCTGCCATAATTCTTGTTATACTGTTCGTCACCAATTAAACCTATGTAAAAACATGTTCTGTACAAAATTATTTATTTTTTACAATTTACATTGTAGTGTTTTTTTTTATAAGAAAAGAAGCAAAATCCATGCAACCGCAGTCAAATGATACCCCGTCATCATCCACGCGTGCCAACACACCGATTATTTTACGTGGGCCCTCCCCGTCCTTTACCACAGGCACATTTGACTGCGGTTGCCGAGACTCGAACTCACGACCTAAGGCTTTGAGTGCGTGGCCAGTGCACTACGTGTTACCTAAACGATCATGGCTATCCGAGCCAGCAGGCTGAAGGTCTCCCAGACCGCCTAATCTAAACCGGTTTCGAATTAGAGAAAGAACGGCATAAGTAGCAAAATAATTCGGGTCTGAAAGGGTTAAAGTAGAACCCAGGCCAAACAGTTGGCGCTCACGATTGTAGCGCGGACAATCAACGAGGACATGGGCCACAGAGAGCTGAACGCCACAGGTGGAACATTCAGGCGCCGGCTCACCACGCAGATGGTGTCTATGCGTGATGCGTATGTGACCCAGGGTTGCCAATGTTTAAAAGTAAAATTATCGTACCGGCCACTAAAAATTATGGATTTGTATTCAAAAGTATCGTACATCATATACCAAATGCTACAACAATAAATGTACCAGCATAACACTTAGGAAAATGCAGTAGTATTGATGTTTATGGTATCCACTCACAACATTGATGACCTCAATCAGTATTACAACTTTAGCACTTACGTTTGTCGCACTATTCAGCTTAAGGTCATCTTCCTCAACTGTTGCAGCATTATAGAAATTTTTTGTTGAGATAAGCTTTAACATCATCTCGGTGACTTGCAGATTTTCGGACCCACCACATTCTTTCATAAGCTGGGACGACCGAATAAGTCCACTTACCATATCTAACGCCAATTTGTTTCTAATTTCGGTTTTTATTAAACTTAGTTTGGAAAAAACTCTTTCACAAGAAGTGTTTTTGTGGGGCAATGAAATCACTGATAATGCAAACTCCGCCAGTTGTTTGAAATCAGTATTTCCACCAAGGTGACATGTGCTTAACAGCACTCCAGAAATTGCCAGGTTCAGGCATGTTCTTTATTCCGCACGGAATATCACGTATTCCGAGTTTTCTCCATTGATCATCAATTTCTGAACAGTGCCTTCTTCTTCGGTGAGATTACCAGATCTGGGCACACTGGCAACAAGAGGTTAAGGGTAGAAGGATTAGTAGGATATGAAATGGTTGCCTTAGAGGGCTGGCGACAGGCCATGAGGGCAAAAGTGGTGTCGCTATTTGTAATTAATTTCATTTCGCTCTTATCACAAACAAGTGAAAAAGATATTTCGCTGGTATCGAAATTATCGTACATCCCCATAATTATCGTACGGGTTGACAACCATGAGTACAAGCATCGTATGCCCCCATAATTATCGTACGGGTTGGCAACCCTGGTGTGACCTATTCTCAGGCGGGCCAAGATGCTCATTTCGAGGTTAATACTTGAATCATATGCCATTGAATTACCAGAGTTATTTTTTGGAATAAACTCATTTATCTTATTAAATAAGATGTTCGAAGTAATTAATAAGTATTCCAACAGTAGAAATACTTAGTAATACCGTGGACCACCGCCAATATCTTCTCATTCTAAACGTCATCTGAAGGAAAGTAAGACAGAGCGAATTGTTTCATATGCTATCAGGACGACTCGAACATTGGCCTATAATGTACGGTTATGGTTGTACACTTTCCTAAAGAGGTAAATTCTCCCCCAAAGAGCCCGGATGCTAATCCGAAACAGAATATGTGGGATGCGCTGGAAAACAACGTAGAAAAATTTCCCATAAATTCCAAGGTTGTTGCGAGGAGACCTCTGCAAAAAGGGTGTAACAAATTATGCTACTCCCCACTAAACAACCTCACGGAGTGTTTCGAAAGAAAGGAGAAATCACTATTAACATTTCTATATGGACTCCATTCTTTTTCTTTTTACTTTCTCTACTAATTATAGAGGGGAAGTATTGTATTCAACCCAAAATTTCGATGTCGACATTTCACAAGAAATATGTTTTGAAGCCCCCCTTGAATAAAAAAAAATTTTTAGAAGAGCGCGTGTGTGTGTGTGTGTGTGTGTGTGTGTGTGTGTGTGTGTGTGTGTGTGTGTGTGTGCGGCATAACTCAAAAAGGAGAAGTCGGTTAAGAACCAAAGTTGGTATTTAAGTTTAAAATCTTTGAAGGATGGAGCACGAAGATTTTGAAGAAAATTGTTCCATCCTAAACTATCCTTTGCATGCAAACTTTTCCGAAAATGTTGCTTTTCTTGAAAATGCCGTAACGACTTCGACTAACGCGCCATATGTTTGAGATATTTTTATGACAAATGAAATGTATATTTTGAATTTTCTAACTATAGCCCATGTAGCCCTATTTAACCTGGCTGACTTTGGCATAACTGCTAAAACCGTAAGAGATAGACCAAATCTTACTCTACAAAAAATGTAGATCTTGCTAAAACACACAATTTATGTCTGAATAAATTTTTTGTACAGTGAACCATTTCAGAGATATTCCTTGTTATTTGTGTAAGTTTTGGAGAACTTATAGTTCTGTAAAATGGAACATCTCTATTCATTTTTTCATGTTAGTCGTGCAAAGAGATCGGAATTTGTAAACTTTAAAAGATGTGAATATCGCTTCCCGTTGCACGTGCAAAAAAACAAAAAAAAAAAACAAAAAAAAAAAAACGAGCAATAAGATAATTTCTGCAAATTTTTGTCAACTAACACGAAGGAGGTAGAAGAATAAGAGAGTTTGTAAGAATGGTTAGTACAAGAGTAGAGAATGTCCTGTGAGTGCAACACGTCAGATTTTTACTTTCTCTACTACGTTAGTAAGGTAGATCAAGTATTGTATTTCACCTAAAAATTCGATGTCGAGATTTCACCGGAAACATATGCTTTGAGGCCCTCTGAATCAAAAAAAAAGTATGTTTAGAAAAATATCCACGCACGCGCGCGCGTTTGTGTGTGTGTGTGTGTGTGTGTGTGTGTGTGTGTGTGTGTGTGTGTGTGTGTGTGTGTGTGTGTGTGTGTCTTTGCACAGCATAACTCGAAAACGAAAAGTCGGTTAAAAACCAAAGTTGATATTTAAGTTTAATGTATTTCCAGGATGCGACACGAATATCTGAAAATAGCCCCACCTTAAATTACCCTTTACATGGAAAAATGTTCGAAAAATTTGATTTTCTTGAAAATGGCTCTAACGATTTTGATCAAAATTCCATATGTTTAAGATATTTTTATGACAAATGAAATGTATATTTTGAATTTTCTGGCTATAGGCCACGAAGTCCTATTTGATCTGGATGACTTACATAACTGATAAATTGTATGAGATAGAACAAATCTTACTGTACAAAAAATGTAAATCTTGCTAAAACACAGTTTATGTCCAAATAAAATTTCTTGTAGACTGTACCATTTCGGTGATATTGCTTGTTATTTGTGAGGTTTGGAGAACTTCTACTTGTGTCAAATATAACACCGTTAATCTTTATCTTATATGTTAACCGTGCAAAGACAAACGGAATCTCAAAGCTTTAAAAGATTTGACAATCGCTCAAAGCCTACCGTGTTCTCATATTTCCCTTGCTCCTACAAGGAAATAAGCAATAACATAATTTCTGCAAAAGTTTATCTCAACTAACATGAAGATATAGGAATTACAGTTGTTAAGAGTGGTCAGTACAAGAGTAGAGAAAGTCATGCGAGTGTAACACATCAGATTTTTTTTTCCAATGGTGTGTATAGTCTATAATACCAGTATACATTCTTACGCATAATACAATACATTGCACTAACAAGCTTTCTTTTACTACAATGATTAAAGCTCACCTCGATTTTAACACATCACAGACCCCAATGTGGCAATTTCCAAATTCAAGAGAAATTGCACATGCATCTTTGGATTAAAATATAGGTCATATATCTCTCTAAATCTGCATATGTTTATAAGAGAATAAAATTATATTTTGGAGCATAATGTCCATACTGCTCGTTAAAATGAAAGATGAAGGCACTTATGTTGTAAGCTTGTGCCTATTTGCTATTTCCATATCACATGACATAATATAAAATATTAGAAGCAGTAGTTGACCTATGCACACGAATGACGAACGATTAGTATTGGCTCCCCAAACGGCCGTAACGAAGTGTTATAGATACCAAAACTTATAAGTAAAGGCCGGAGGGATGTGCGCTCGCATGCGATACAGGTTAGCTGGACGCAGAGTATGAATGACGTCAGAAGTACAGCACACCCATCAAATGTGCAAACAATTGCCACTAGAACCAAGAGTCGAAAACAACGTAACGTAATACTGTGAACTAGTGAAGCATTTTCCTTGCAAGTGTATGCAGACGCAAGGTCAAGGTGCAAGTATATCGCATGAACTATCTGAAAATCTTCAGTTTATATCCATAGTTTTACAGTTTTGCCCAAAGCTATTAAACAATTAGAAAAATCGGGTTTGGAAATGTCCAAAAGAATAAGCATAATAGAAGACTTAGCTTATTCTATTAATAGAATACCTCTTGTGCCAGGTGCCGAAAAGATGAAAGCTAAATTTCAGAAACTTTTAAACAAAAATATTGGTTATCAAGCTATCTGTGAAATTTTGAAAATTAATCAGAAGCAAAACACGCCAGAAGATAAAAAGGTTTTCACTGTTTAAAAACTGTTTCAGTGACAGGCGTCGAAATTTCACATTTAATAACTTACAAATGCACATTGTACCCCAGTGTAATGCACTCTGTGACGATATTATAGTTAATAAATGGTAATATGTATAGACGTTTAATTGCAATTCCAGAATGCATAGTCTATGATGCTTGTAGGTTGTGCTGCGCTGAGGCGATTTTCATGGTCTGCCTGTACCTACCTGCAGGTGTTTACATGCGGGAGTGATAACAGTGAAGTCCATGTGCAGTATACCTATGGAAAAACGCACACGCCTCCGGCCTTTGCTTATAAGAAACCTTCTGCTTACAATTTCTTGTGTAAAATGTTCACGGTATTGAACAAATCTAATATGTTGACTTATCATCGCACCCAATTGTCACCCAAGGGGAAAGAAATTAAAATGTTATACAGTCAAGCAATCCACCTCGTCTGGAAGCAGAGCTTCCTAATCAATATCATACTGTATCACATCATAGTAGCCAACAACGCGAGAACAACCGGAATATGCAAATAAAACGGGCCACCGCGTCCACAGATTGATGGCAGACGGGCTAGAGGAGGCAATACCTATACAATCAATTCTACATGAAATCCCTTCACACCTCCTAGGTTCCAAGGAAGCTCAAGCCGAAAACAAGATCACTCTTTCAGTGAAAAACCCTTTATGGATGCGCACGACTATTGTCCTTCTAATGTTACTACTATTAGGGGAACTGTCATGTATACATTCCAGTAGCTGTATTCGCTACACCAGTTGTGTACAGGATGGACTATGGCAGAGAATAGAGATGTCTGGAGACGACTAGCAGCGGAGGCCAAGGCTCATACGGAGTTGTAGTGCCCAATGAAGAAGTTTTTTTATTATTGTGGTAGTGTACAACGTATTTTAACTTGTAAGACGGACCCTTAAACAACACTCATTCACTCACGACCATTATAAAGACCAGTCAGTGGAGTTTTTCAGGCGCAAAGCAGGAAATTTAGATGCAAGTTAAAACGTAACACAATTTTTAAAATCCAGAATGGTGGCACTGGAGACATCGTATGAGTTAGCGTTGCTAGCTGCAAAAAATGAATTACCACTTTATAACGCAGTTGAATCTCTAATTATTCCTGTATTTTTTATTACAACAGATAAAATGCTACACAAAGATTCCGCTAAAGTAATCAAAACAATTCCGAAATTTAACACAAGTAGAATTCTTGATATGGCACAAGATATCATTGATCAAATAATAGAAAATAATAAAATCAATAAAAGATTTGCGATTCAAATCGATGAATCGCAGTGTGATGATGCTTAGCTACTTATTCCGTATTCTGACGTCAAAAAATCTTATGTGTTGCACTCACACGACTTTCTCTACTCTTGTCCTACTAACAATTCTTACAAACTCTTATTCCTATAACTTCGTGTTAGTTAAGATACACATTTGTACAAATTAACTTATTGCTTATTTCTTTGCAGGCGCAAGGGAAATATTGTGCGATAGTCAAATCTTTATCCTATAAAAAATTTATTTGTACATAAATTGTGTGCTTTAGCGAGATCTACATGTAAAATTTTGTCTATCGCTAACGGTTTAACAGTTATGCAAAAGTCGTCCAGAGTAAATACGACTACAGGGGCAATAGCCAGAAAATTCAAGATATACATTTCATTTGCCATAAAAATATCTCAAGCATATGACATTTAATCAAAATCGTTAGTCATTTTCAAGAAAATCAAAATTTTCGAAAAAATTTCCATGTAAGGGGCAGTTTAGGGTGGGGCCATTTTCTTCAAAATCGTCATGTCGCATCCTTAAAAGACATTAAACTTAAATACCATCTTTGATTTTTAAGCGACCTTTCGTTTTTGAGTTATGCTGTCCACAGACTGGCACACGCGCACACGCACGCGCGCGCGCGCGCACACACACACACACACACCTTTTTCTAAAGATGCTATTTTGGATTCAGGGGGTCTCAAAACATATATTTCCGGTGAAATCTCGACATCGGGTAGAGTACAATACTTCCCCTACTTACCGGAAGAGAAAAAAAATGTGATTTGAAAATTTTCGAAAACGAAATTTGGAAGAAATTTTGAATTCAGAAATTTTAAAAAAATTCCAAATTGAACACTCTGAAAAATACTTAAATAGAAATATTTGAGACTTAAAAATAAATTAGTTTTAAAAAACTAAAATACGCTGTTCTAAGAAATCTAACTAAAAAGTAGTGTTCTATAGAAACAGAACTTAAATTATTTTGTTGTTTAAAGACACTGTCAACTGCCAGAATCATACCAGCGTCGCCGGTGTGCCGGAAGTTTGTCCCGCAGTTCTTTTACATGCTAGTAAATCTACTGACACGGAGCTGTCGTTTTTAAGCACACTTACAAACCATCGGTCCGGGTCGGGTTTGAACCCGCGACCATGGGATCAGTAGGCCAGAGTCTAACCAACTGAGCCACCCAGACCTATGTCTATAGCGACATAAGGTCAACTAGTTCATTATATTTCAAAATTTGTTATAATAAGTTTAAAATAAAAACGAATTTATATCACCAAAGTAATACATTTCATTGTTAAAAAGCGTGGAGGTCTGACATCAAATGTTATAAATAGTTCATTGGTAGATGTTTATAGAAGTAAAGATATGATAAAAATATTTTAAAAGAATATGGGAATGCAGTAGGCTTAGAGCGATAGTCAAATCTTTTAAAGCTTTGAGATGCCGTTCTCTCTTAACGACTAAGACATAAAAAAATGAATAACGATGTTCCATTTGATGAAAGTGTAAGTATCTCAAAGCTCACACAAATAAGGGATACCTTCAAAATGCTTCACTATACAAAAAAAATGTATTCGGAAATTGTGTGTGTTTTTCCCCAGCCAGGATTACTCCTTATCCTTCCCTGAGTCTGGAAGTATAATGGTGGCGCCGTGGCTGAGTGGTTAGACCGCTCGCCTACCACCTAAGCGGGACCCGCATGTGGTATTCGTGGTGGACGAAGCGGTGTCTGGGCGGGTTTTCTCCGGTTTCCCCCGCCATTCACTCCACCAATTGATCCATTATCACCCTTCCAATCATCCATTCGCTTGCATTTCATATCATCCTCTTCCTCACTATCATACCTGGTGCTTGGCTGACCACTCGCTTCCAGGTCTTCACTCTGTCCGTTCCAGAGGTTCCTCTGCTCCCCGACGGGCGTCTTATCCTAGGCACTGGCTTGTAAGTCTTAGGGGGTGTGAGTCCTACATAAGGGGATGGTAATCAGGGAAAGAAAGAAATTGTGTGTTTTTATAAGGTCTACATTTTTTGTACAGTAAGATTTGGTTTATCACTTACGGTTTTCTAGTTAAGTAAAAGTCAGCCAGAGTAAATAGGACTAAATGGGCTATAGGCAGAAAATTCAAAATATACATTTCATTTGCCATAAAATATCTTAGATCATTTTAATCAAAACTGTTAGAACCATTTTCGAGATAAACAATATTTTCAAAAAATTTTCCATGTAGTTTAGGGTGGAGGAATTTTCTTCAAAATGTTGACGTCGCATCCTTAGAACATCTTAAATAGTAACTTTGGTTTCTGACCGACTTTTCGTTTTTGAGTTATGTTGTCCACAGGCTCAGGCTGGCTGACACAGTCAAAGACACACATACGGACCTTTTTCTAAATATGCTTTTTTGGATTTAGGGGACCTCAAAACACATGTTCACGGAGACATCTCGACATCGAGTTTTTGGGTGGGATGCAATACTTCCTCTACTTACTATGCGCAGTAGAGAAAGTAAAAGTGTATACCCTCAATTTTCTAGTAACCTCTTTATTCTAGATGACCTTCACATAACTGGTTAACCGCAAGAGACAAAATCTTAGCACAAAAAATGTAGAACTCGTTACAGCACACAACTTATGTCAAATGTATTTTTATGTTTAGTGAATCATTTTCGAAAGGTTCCTATTTATTGGTCTGGAATTTCAGGTATTTCTCATTATTCGTTTTGTTATGTCCTGGCCATGGAAAGAGAATGAAACTAGAATGAAACTTCACAGCTATCACATGGCGACCAGGTCTTAAAACATTTAACTATGGTTTAAGCCTACTGCATTCTTTTCATTTTTTTTTTTTTCTGGTAGTGTTTAACGCCCGCTTTTACTACATATGGCACCGCAGGCGGTGACATTGATGATACATGGAATGAAAATGGAGCAGTGGAATGACACTGAAGAACCCGGAGGAAACCCTCTCCTGCGCCATTTTGTCCACCATAAATCCCACATGCTGTTGCCTGAGATCGAAGCCGGGCCGCTTTTGTTAGAGCCGAATGGCCTAACCATTCAGCCACGGCGCGGCCACACTACTCTATTGTCCTATTCCCACTGTACTTATAAGTGAACGTATATTAAAATAATTTCTACAAATGTTTATCTCGATTAAAATTAAGTAGATAGAATAAGCGATTTTAAGAATAGTTTGTACAAGAATGACTAGAGAAAGTCACGTGAGTGCATATATCAGTCATTTTAAATTTAAATTTAACAATGTTAGAATTTGCGAAATATGCCTTACAACTGTAAAAATCCACTGTCCTATTGGTACAACATCAGATTGGAGCCTTACTCCTGGAAGTTAACCAAGGAATTAATATCGAGTCAAGCATAAATGTAGTATATTTAGGAAAGGGTAATTTTTTTTTTTTTTTTTTTTTTTTTTTTTCGATTTGTCTATTTCTATCTGTGATTAAGAATTTTAAAAAGTTGTCTTAAAGTTGCGTGTTATCGTTGTGTATTTATCGTAATTCACTGGTACCCACTATACTAGTGGTAGGTATAAGAAACGTCACCGTAGAAAAATGACACGCAAATAATTTCGAACCAAAGCATAATTTAAATCAGAAGATGGTGTAACTTTGTAGGGAAATGAATTTAGCTGCTTTAACGAACAATGAACCAACATACAGTCATAAATGCATCACATAGGTATACCTATATCAGTGATGCCCAAACGTTTGTGAAAGTGGGGAGAGTGGATTTACCTCCTTCCACTATACGCGGAATTTGCAACTCAACACTGCATTTTGTTGCAATGCTACGTTTGATTTACGAAAGCACTTTCAAATCTAATGCGATAAAGATCGGTTTTTAGTGGCTTTTTTAGTATTGCTTACGTTTAAAAAGTCTATCAATATTTGGCGACAAAGTCCAAGTGCATAGCCTTAGAAGATACACGAAATGATAGTCGCGTAACCTATTGCAATACAAATTTTTAATATAGTTCAATTTGGAGACATTCTGTTCGCAAATATATGTAGACCTATACTCAGTATCTTATTGCTAGGGCTCGGAAATTCACGCCCAAAAAAAAAAAAACACTGAAATATGCTCTTAAAACTTCAAAATATGCCAAGAAATATGCACTATGTAATTAAAACAATGTCCTTTTACAGTAGACAAGACGAGTTCGTATAAATAATAAATAAAGTTATCTTTGTCCTTAGAGGTTGAAGCAGAAGTGGTCCCGCTGCTAGTATTAACTGCTAAATTGCAGTTCACAACCAACACTTTGCACAAATTTTCAACTGTAAAACATCGTCTGTTGTCTCGCAAAACACTTCTGTAATGTGAAAAACTTCTCTCCATGTCAGAAGATGTTATTGGGGCATATTTAAATAACTGCTTCACAGAGAGAGTCAAGTCTCTTGGTGTGACAGATGGTTTTCTTTCGAGGATGTTTTGAATATCGCACATCTGTTTATAACCACAATTTTTTGAAATTACATAATTCACTTTCTGTCCTATGCTACCAGGAGCCGAACTTAAATCACATATTGTTTTTTTCAAAGAGTGACTCATGCAAAGGAGATCCTACAGCTTCTAATGAGTTATGGCTGTTGGTACGAAAGAAAAATGGGCAGATATGAAACTAAGATCCTCTTTTAATCCAGTGCCTGACAGAATATTTTGCACAGTTTTTATTCATGAAGCACCTTTTGAGTCCATTGAATTAACAACCTCTTCAACTGTTTCTATGTGCTCAGCATAATATAAAACTGCATCGACCCATGTTCCCCATCGAGTTAACACTGGTGCAGGAGGAAGTCGGATATTAGGTGCTGTTGATCTAAACAACTTAACTCTTTTAGGAGATTTAACAAAAATTCTCTTTGTACTGGACACAAATCTATCTGCCAATGGGAAAGAGTCACATATTGTCTCAGAAATGCGATGAAGAGCGTGTGCCAAACAAGTTATATGAATTAAGTTACGAAAAATACCTTTCAGAGTTTGTCCCGATTTAACCATATAAGGACCTGCATCAGTAACAAATGAAAGTAATCAGTCGTATTTGATTCTACATAGGCATAGTAATTTCAAAGATACCATCACAAACTGGGTCACAGTTACATTGTCAGTGGCCGACAATTCGCACACATTAAGAACATAAGGTGTAGTCTTTCGTTCATTATTTGAAGCACCCACGATTATATTAGCAATAGAACGGCGCTCAGAATCAGGAGTTTCATCAACAGACAACCACACAAACTGACCCGCTAATTCACTTTGTATATTTGACAATACGTTATTGTAACAATGTCCTACATAAGTCTTACACAGTGTACTTCCTTCGTGCACATGTTGTCGAGTGTACTTGGCAAGAAAGTTTTTAAATGTCTGATTATTAATTTTGAACAAGCGAATATCAGCAGCTAAAAATGCTTGACACAAATCATAGGAAAATTCAGTAACCCTACTTCCTAAACACTTCTACTTGCTATTTTTGAACAGGTTCTTTGTTTGCGAGTTTTCTGATTATATTCTCCTTGTGTTTTGCTGTATTTATGTGCTGAACTATTTGAAATCTTTTCTCACTCCCTACATTTTCCTCACACGCTCCACAAAACAGTACCCTATTATCTGTAGATATTAAATCACACGAAAACTCTTTCTGTAAATTAATTAGTCTAGTACTCGAAGTTATTTTCGGCATTTGAAGAGATTTTTAACATTTTATGCGCCTAATTTAATTTGATGGGGACCAGTTCACAACACTGTTACGTTTGAAGACCACGACACAGCTATTGGTTGGCAGGCAAGCGTTGCTACAATCGTGCTGCTCAAAACGTTAACCTGCACTTTATCTTTGTTAATATAAACATCTCAGATAACGCACTGATTATTCTCTACGCACATACATATAATGAAAGTATGGACAGAAGGGATTCGCTGCATGACAACATGACTCAGCTTTAGTTCTCGCCACCTCACGAGTTGCATCATCATGTGCAATACCACCAATATGAAAAATATTATATAGATGGATAAAATAATAAAAAAAAACATAAAATCATTAAAATATGCAATATAGGGGCTAAAATAATGAAATATACATTCATCAAAATCAAAAAAATATGCAGTTATATGCACCATAAAATCATGTCCAAATAACTGAAAATTCCGTAATTCGTGCACATAATGTAAAAGCATACATTTTTAACCCCTATGAAAAAACATGCAAATGCATGAACTTCCTAGCCCTACTTATTGCTAATCTTCTAATAGGAGAATATCGGAATACAGTAGACTTTAAGGGACAGCCAAATGTTTTAAGACCTGCTTGCTATGCGATGCCTTTGAAATTTGTTCTCTTTATAAAGTCAAGAGATAAAAGCGACTAAAATATTCCTGTTTGAGAAAAGTATAAGCATTGACAAATTCACACAAATAGAGTATTACGGAAATGGTTCATTTAAAACAAGAAATAATAAAACGTGACATAAATTGTATGTTTTAATAAGATCTACATTACCATTATTATTACTATTATTATTATTATTATTATTATTATTATTATTATTATTGTTGTTGTTGTTGTTGTCATTATTTTCTGTACTACGTACAGTAAATGCAGGAAGTATTGTATTCCACCCAAAAATTCGATGTCGACATTTCACCGGAAATACAAGTTTTGAGGCCCCCTGAATAAACAAATGGAAGAAGGTATGTGTATGTGTATGTGTGTGTGTGTGTGTGTGTGTGCGCGCGCGCGCGTGTGCATGTGTGTGTGTGTGAACAGAGTAACTCAAAAACGGTTAAGTCGGTTAAAAACCAAAGTTGGCATTTGTTTAATATTTTTGAGGAAGATATTGAAGAAAATTCCTCCATCCTTCATTCCCTTTACATGGAAAAATGTTTGATAATTTTGATTTTGTCTAAAATGGCTCGTACGATTTTGATTAAAATGCCACATGTTTGAGATATTTTTATGGCTAATGAAATTTATATTTTGAATCTTCTGGCTATAGCCTAAGAGTCCGTTTACTCTGGATGACATGCATAACCGTAAACCGTAAGAGAGAGACCAAACCTTACTATACAAAAATTTAGATCCTGCTAAATTATGTCCAAATAATTTTTCCCCATTTCGGAGATACTCATTATTTGTATGAGTTTTGGAATATTTAAACTTTGGTCAAATGGAAGATCGTTATTGATTTTTTTATATCTTAGCCGCGCAAAGAGAACCGAACCTCAAAGTTTTAAAAGATTTCACTATCACTCAAAGCCCACTGTATTCCCATTGCGCCTACAAGGAAATAAGCAATAAGATATTGTCTGCAAATGTTTATCTCGGCTAACACGAAGAAGATATAGGAATAAGAGTTTATAACAATGCTTAGTACAAGAGTAGAGAAAGCCATGCGAGTGCAACACATCAGATTTTTTGTAAGACTTTTGTCTCCTACGGTTTATTATTTATGAAAAAGTCATCCAGAATGAAGAGATCTTCCGAGGACATCCCCCAAAATTCTACTTGACTTAGAAACTGCCATGAAATCGCCTATTTGTGGCCGTCACTGGATACTGACTGTGTTTTTCACGTCACAGGCAAGAGCTGATTTAGCCTCCCACTGAAGGAGTGGAGTGGGGATAGTCACTAGTTATGCAAGCGTCTCCAAAGAGAAAAGGTTGGACATCGCTGGCATATATCTGCATATTTCATCATTGTCGATATGGGTGATTCAGTTGGTTAGGCGTTGGCCTACTGTTCCCAAGGTCGCGGGTTCAAATCCGGCCCAGACCGATGGTGTGCTTAAAAACGACAGCCCCATGTCAGTAGATTTACTGACATGTAAAAGAACTCCTGAGGGACAAAATTCCGGCATACCGGTGACGCTGATGTGATCTTAGCAATTGACAGCGTTGTTAAACAACAAATTAAAAAATGCATATTGCATTAGGTGTATACCACCTTAAATGCAATCATCCAGAAATACGACTCTGTATTTAATTACATACATCATTAGGTGTATTATCTAAAAAATTACCACTAATCATCTCAGAGTACCTCCAACAAGCTTGTAATGGAACGGTAAAGACGGTGGCACATTGCTAGTAACGTCTCTGATGGTAAGAAATCTAGTGTTTTACATATTATCTGCTCGATTGTTTACCTACAGCGAATGACCTGCCCCAGAGCTGCCCTGAAAGTCACCTTCTCCACATAAAAGCTGATGGAAAATCAAAGCCAGGACAGGAAAGCAGTAGCCACATAAACCACGCCCAGTAGAACTCGGCACGCTCTAACGCACCGTTACGAACAGGTTCACCTTTCTGTCCTACAATCCACTAACAAAAACACTCACTCAAGGATGATGTGAAAACTGAAACAGTGGACAATCAAAATTTCTACAATGTCATGTTTCTAAAGACAAATTAAATATACTTGTATTTGACAACTACCGTACAACGGGCTAACTTCAGCTGTCTTTTAACGTTCTTGCCAATTTTAGTATGATGATGACTACAATTCCTAATTATTTGAGATTTTCTGATGTCTGTTGTACCTTTATCATACAGAAAATTGCTATGTGTATTACCTACTATTTACTATATGAACTAGTGAAATATGGTCGGAACTTCCTAGAAGTACTTCGGCCACGACAAAAAAAAAGTATAAAACCTGTTACATTTGCCTGTGTTTACTTTGGCCGCCAAAAATGCATTGTTTAATGTTGTGCTTCTTTTGAAACAAAAGTTGCTTTTAAAAATTAAAGAAGTTGAGTAATAAATACTGTATTCTCTTTTCCTTAAAACTTCCATCATACAAGAAAATAACTTTAGGTTGAAATTGTTTTTAAAATAAACTTATTTATCAGTATGATCATTTTTAAGACTACCCATGATTTATTTTAATAGATGTTGTAATTGTCCGTAATATTTCTGAAAATAAACCTTCCATGTCTTATGATTGCAGTTTCCTTACGTGATTCTTCTGCAAGTTGCACACATCCTCATTGTCTGAAAACACAAGGAAGAGTTGTTGTTGTTTTCTAGTGTCTTGCATCTGGCAATGAAGCCATTAGCATTCGTGCTTTCCAATACTTTTTAACTGCAGTTTCTTCTGATCTTAATGCTTCACAGGTCTTCAAGTGGTCTTCGTTCATTTCTGCTGGATCGTTACACAGGACACATATTGGTGAGGCTGAGATACCAATTCTGTAGAGATGACTTGCTAAGCAGTCGTGATTTGTCAATAGTCGGAAGGCTGCAACCGCTGTTTTCCTTGGTATCTGGGGGATTATATCTGGGTTGGAAAGTAGTGTAATCCATTTTTATCTTTGGCATTTGTTTCTATTTCTTGTAGGTATGAATGAGAAAAATTTTTAATGATCAAGCGTTTTATTGAAGAATATGAGAAATTGAATTTAGACTTTTGTTTTATTGTTGTGCCTTTCTTTGCAAGTGAGTCTGCAGCTTCGTTCCCCATGACTCCACAGTGTGCTGGAATCCATTGGAGATGAACAGTCTTATTAACTTTTTGGAGTTGTGTTAACATTTTGTAGCATTCTCTAAGTTTTGTTGACTTCTTTGTAGTATTTGAACATATTCCCTGAATTGCAGCTTTAGAATCTGAAAGAATTACTGCCTTGTTAAATTTATTTAAGGGAAGATTTAATAATTGTCGGAGAGCAATGTGTATAGCCTCTATTTCTCCATCATAATTTGTTGTGTCTCTGCCAACAGAATGATAAAAGGAAAAATGTGAACACGTAACTCCAGGTCCAGTAAGGTTTTCCTTGGAGGATCCATCAGTATATATGTGCAGCCATTCTTCTGTGGGATACCTAGTATTGATTGTTTCCAGAGCTAGAAGTTTTTGTATTTCTTTTGGTGTGTCTGATTTACTTATTTCCTCTATTAATTCCAAACTGAAAGTAGGTTGCAATAATTCCAATGGATTTTCTCTTATAAGTAGATTTTCTCTTGTGTTAGGAATGTTCAATTTGGATTTAATCTGTGTTACCTTTTCTAGGAAACTACTATGAGTTTTAAGGATTGAAGGGGGAAGGTTCTCTTCTGTCCATTTAGAGTTTGACAGTCGTAACATTTTCTCGTGTTGGAGCAATACTTGTTCTTCTATTTTTGTTGTTATTGATGGGATCCGTGTTAAGGCAAGCATGGCATCAATAGGTGTGGATTTAACTGCTCCAGTGATTAGGCGAAGAGCCTGATTTTGTATTTGTTCAAGTTTATTGATGTTAGCATTTGCTGCTGTTATTAAAGCTTCAGAACAGTACAAGAGGTTTGGTTTAACATACATTTTGTATGTTGTGTTAAGGCCTCTCACAAGGAAGAGTTGTTTCCTCTAATTTTTTCTCAAACACTATTTCATGTATAGAATTCTGCACCGCAGAACCTCTGATCCCTCTCAAACAAAAGCTGCACAAGAATGAAGTCTCCTGCATTGACTCATCAACAACCGATGAGATCCCTTAAACCATTTATGTTGCAACCTGTAGAAGAAGAGTTCCAATTTGGACCAAATCATCTGCTTCTTCTAACATAGAACGGGTTTCTTCAGGTTCCATTTCTCATGAAATGGTGTTTCCTACTGACACACGGGTTTTACATCCAACCTCTTTGGTTATTCTATTCTTTTCTCTCCTATGCGTGCAGATTTCAGGGGTTCCGTGAATGAGTCGCTCCTAGACATCTCGCAGTTCTTATTTTGCTTTCTTTAGTTAATATTCCGTGAAGTTACTGTGATACTGTATTGGTTTTGTCGATGTACCTTTATTTAAGTTGGTCTAATTTTGTTCCATTCCAGAGGTGCTGGTTTAAGAAACATATTCAATCTTAAATAACACGTATTTACAGATACTCATTAATTACGTGAAACAGAAATCGCCTACACCGTCAAATTTCAGTTAGATGTAAATTTGTTTTCACTCTTCTGAACAGCAACACATCGATAGAATGCTATTGTTGTCTACTTTAAGCACCAGGATGCATGCAGAACACTAATGCGCTACATCGGCTGTGCAATAAACCTTACAAATCGTTACAACATTAATATTCTAGATGACAGTAAAAAGTAAACCGAAGTTACTCACGGTGGTCGATATTAGCCTCTCTTACTGTACCTTCTAGTGTTTTGCGAGTTCATTGCCGTGTAGTTTGTTCGATTTACTCTAATAGTTTGTTAATTATCATCATTTAAAGATTTTTTTGTTTACCCAAAAGTGAATTTGACTACACAACATTTTCGGACTATGATTTATTACGTTTTCAAATTGTCATTACTTCATTAGCGTCTAAATAATGTGAAGCTTACCTTAAAAGTGCATTTGACGAAAAAGCAACATTTAAGGTACCAACTTACGGACAAGAGATCTGGTCTTCCTTAGTGATGAATTTCGAAGTAGGTCCAAGAGCTATTACTGACGAAAATATTGCCGTTGCTCGAGCAATGTTCAAAGGATATCAAGAGATCTCTTATGAGCTTATTCAGGCAACACTGGAAATTGGTATGTGTCAAAATCCAATACAAAAAATTACACCGACAGTTGTTAAGCGTTCCACATAAATTGACTCCCAATCAAATGAAAAAAAAAAAAAAATCTGATGAAGTGCACTCACATGACTTTCCCTATTCTTGTACTAAATATTCTTACAAACCATTATTCCTCTGTACATGTTACTCGAGATCAACATTTGCAGAAAATATCTTTTTGCTTATTTCCTTCTAGGTACAAGGGGAATGTGGGAATCACTTTGAGCGATAGTCAAATCGTTTAAAGCTTTGAAATACCGTTCTCTTCTCAGGGCCAAGAGATAAAAAAATGAATAATGACCTTCCATTTGAGAAAAGTTTAAGTACTGTAAAACAAACACAAATAACAAGGAATATCTCCGAAATGGTTCACCCCACAAAATAATGCATTTGAACATAACTTGTCTGTTTCAATAAGATCTACATTTTTTGTATAGTAGGTCAGATTTGGTCTATCTCTTACGGTTTACCAGTTGTACAAAACTCATCAAGAGTAAACAGGCCTACATATGCCATAGTCAGAAAATGCAAGATATACATTTCATTTGCCATAAAAATATATCTTAAACATATAGCATTTTAATCAAAATCATTAGAGCCATTTTTGAGAAAATAAAAATTTTGGAAGAATGTTCCGTTCAAAGGGTAGTTTAAGGTGGAGGAATTTCCTTCAAAGCCTTCGTGTCGCATCCTTGACAGATATTAAAGTTAAATATTAACTTGGGTTTTTAACCGACTTTCAGTTTTTGAGTTATGCTGCTCAGACACACAGACAGGACCTTTTTCTAAAACTGCTTTTTTATTCAAGGGGCCTCAGAGTATACTATAGTTCCCGTGAAATCTCGACATCGAAATGTTGGCTGGAATACTATTCTTTCCCTACCCTACTATAAGTAGCAAAAATGTAAAAAATCTAATGTTGCACCCACATGACTTTCTCTACTTTTGTACTAACCATTCTTACAAACTCTTATCCCTTTGTCTTCTTCGTGTTAGTCGAGATAAACAAATTACGTTATTGCTTATTTCCTTGTACGTGCAAGGGGAATATGGGAATACCTACATGTAGCGGTTTTCTTATAAGCGCTTATGATATTCAAAAGATATCAAAGTGATGAAATCAATTAATAATCAAGAAAAACATCATATGTATTATGGGATAGGGTTCGCTAGCAAAGGGTTAAGAATATTGTACCACATGTGAAGTTATGTCAGTCGGGAAAGGCATTACCGGGAGTCATTAGCGAACGTACCCAAACAGATGGCCCATTAAGGTAAACGCGATACAATTAGTTTTGGCAAGGTCTACTACATTAAGAAAAGGAGCCTCCTATTGTATTTTAGAAAGTATCGGGAACCCGAGGGGTTTCGCCACAGGGCAAAGTCTTCACTTAATTGAAGAGAGGTACATTATAGATGTTTTGGGAAGCTAAAAAGGATAGTGACTGACGGACGGTAGGTCAGAGAGAAAGACATCGTTACGAACGAGCTATACATGTGAGCAACACGGTGAAAGTTCGATACGGCAGTTTACAATGAGTTAGCCGAATACCATTTTTCATAACTGATATACTCGTCAACCAGATATACTTAACGTATTCACGACTAATACTTATTCCAACAGTTCCGTCAGCCCGCATATTTCTAGCATTTAAGTTGTTCAGCAAGTCTTAAACGTGTAATAAACAAATAAAGTGTTCTACCAAAACTACAATGTCGCTCTCTGTAATCACCACGGATCCCAGAGATTAAGACTTATGTGTGAGCAGCTGTAGGCACCAGTAATAAGAAGCAAGCAATTAATCGAGTGACACATAATTGCTTCATACAGTAGGCTTTGTGTGATAGTGAACTTTTTTTAAAGCGTTCAGATTCCGTTCTCTTTGTACGCCTAGCATGTAAAAAATGAACAAGAATGTTCCATTTCACGAAAGTTTTAAGTTTTCCGAAACTGACACAAATGACAAGCAATATCTCCGAAATGGTTTACTCCACAAAAATGTATTCAGACATAAATTTAGCGAGATCTACATTTTTGTATAAGATTTTGCCTTACTCAAAAGTCAGCCAGAGTAAACAGGACTATATAAGCTATAGTCAGAAAATGCAGAACATACATTTCATTTGTCATTCAAATATCTTAAACATATGGCATTTTAATCAAAATCGTTAGAACCATTTTCAAGAAAATCAAAATTTTTTTTAAAAATTTCCACGTAAAGGGTAGTTTAGGGTGGGGCTATTTTCTTCAAAAACTTCATGTCGCATCCCTGAAAGGCATTAAACTTAGATACCAACATTGGTTTTTATCCGACAATTCGGTTTTGAGTTATGCTGTCTACAGGCTCACAGACTTAAACACAGACACACACACGGACCTATTTGTAAAAATGTGTTTTTTTTTTTTAACTCAGGGGATCTCAAAACATATTTCAGGTGAAATCTCGACATCGAATTTTTCGGTCGAATAGAATACTTCCTCTACTTACCAGCATAGAAAGTAAAAAGGAATCAGTTTATGTAAACAATATTTTGCGGCATTAACTATTTTCGAGATATTCGTTACTGATTTGAATTTTACGATGCTCTGTACAAAAACATTGGATAAGGAGCAGAGAATGTTGTTGTTGTTGTTTTCTAGTGCCTTGCATCTGGCAATGAAGCCATTAGCATTCGTGCTTTCCAATACTTTTGAACTGTAGTTTCTTCTGATCTTAATGCTTCACAGGTCTTCAAGTGGTCTTCGTTCATTTCTGCTGGATCGTTACACAGGACACATATTGGTGAGGCTGAGATACCTATTCTGTAGAGATGACTTGCTAAGCAGTCGTGATTTGTCAATAGTCGGAAGGCTGCAACCGCTGTTTTCCTTGGTCTCTGGGGGATTATATCTGGATTGGAAAGTAGTGTAATTCATTTTTTATCTTTGGCATTTGTTTCTATTTCTAGTAGGTATGAATGAGAAAAAATTTTAATGAACAAGCGTTTTATTGAGGAATATGAGAAATTGAATTTGGACTTTTGTTTTATTGTTGTGCCTTTCTTTGCAAGTGAGAATGTAATCATAGATAAATTTTGCTTGCATCGCAAGAGCCCGTTTCATTAACACTGATTGTTGTCTCGGTATATTTTACGTAACCGATCAAGTATTACTACTCCTTATTTTGGAAAACAATCCTAGACAAATATAATACCTATATCCCGAATAACACAACAGCGTAGGAAAATCATGTTTTAAACAAATGCTATAGAACAGAACGAATTTAGTAATATGCGCTGTTTGGGGACAATCTCCCAGTTTTACGGGGTGTCGCAAGGGGTGAGGGATGATCACTAACCAATGACAGTGCTTGAAAGTTGCAGTACGGGGCAAGAGGCGTGGCGCTGTAATGACGACAAGGAAAGGTGGGGGAGAGGGAAAAATTTTTTTGTCGTTTAACAACACTGTCAACTGCCAAGATACGTCAGCGTCGTCGGTGTGCCAGAATTTCGTCCCCGCAGGAGTTCTTTTACATGCCAGTAAATCTACTGACATGAAGCTGACGTTTTTAAGCACACTTAAAAACCATCGGTCTGAGCCGGATTTGAACCCGCGACCTTGGGATCAGTAGACCAGCGGGGGGAGAGGAAGGGATAGATAAACCTAGCCTCATAGAAATCGCACGTTTTAATTTTCTTTAGATTTACCTCCAAATTCTTAATATCTATTTTGGAAAAGGTTGCAAGTGTTGCATGAAATAAGCATCATTTATTGGGTTAAAGAAAGTTCGATTTAAAAGAACTTTAATTCTGTCCTTGGACTCACAAAAGCCTGCAGAGCTTTACAGTAAATGTAATGTAATATTACATTGAAATATACAAAAACGTTTAATTCTTCTACAAATTTTCCCTACGAATTTAAATTCGTATCAAAATAGCTTTAAACTTGCCTATTACGTTATAGAACCTGGGCGAACGAGCCTTGCAAGCAATGAACTTTCACAGTTCTATTTGACTTAATTTTTACCATGTGTGAATTGTGAATCGAAGAATTTCTCTCAAAAAATTGTAATTTAAAAAATACTCACAGGTTTATTGCAAAAATGTAATACACCTATTCTACATGCTGACAATTGATATTCTAATACTTTTCGCCGAGAAATTTTTACAGTAGCTATTTCTTACGCTACCCTGTCAGCATTTTTCTCTGAAACTCTTTTTCAATAACACAAATAACTGAATTTAGTAATCGTTAACATTTGGTTGCTAAAGGCAACTCAAATATTTTGAGATAGTTAATTGCCTAAGGCAAAGATAACTACATAGGTGTCCGTACAGTAAAGTAGGGAAGTTTTGTATTCCACCCAAAAATTCGATGTCGAGATTTCACCGGAAATATGTTTTGATGACCCCCCCCCCCTGAATAAACAAGGCATTTTTTTACAAAAAGGTCCGTGTGTGCGTGTGTGTGTGTGTGTGCGCGCGCGCGCCTGAGTCAGTTTGTGGACAGCTAACTCAAAAACGAAAACTCAGTTAAAAACCAAAGTTGGTATTTAGGTTTGATGTCTTTCAAGCATGCGACACGAAGATTTTGAAGAAACTAGCCCCATCCTAAACTACCCGTTACATGAAAAAATTTTATTTTCTTGAAAATAGTTCCATCGATTTTGATTAAAATGTTTGAGATATTTTTATGGCAAATGAAATTTATATTTCGAATTTTCTGACTATAGCCCATGTAGTCCTATTTACTCTGAATGACTTTTGCATAACTGGCAAACCGTAAGAGAAAGACCAAATCGTACTATACAAAAAACTGAGATATTGCTAAAACACACAATTTGTCCATTTTTTTTTTTTTTTTTTTCTCTTTCGGAGATATTCCTTGTTATTTGTGGAGAACTTAACCTTTTCTCAAATGGAAGGTTATTATTCACTTTGACTCTCTTGACCCTGAGAAGAAAACGGCACTTCTAAGCTTTAAAAGATTTGACTATCGCTTAAAGCGAAACATCGTTACTCATTTTTTATATGTTAACCGTGTAAAGCGAACAGAATTTGAAAGCTTTAAAAGATTTGACTATCACTCAAAGCCTACTGTATCCCCATAGTCCCCTTGTACCTACAAGGAAATAATATAATTTCTGCAAATGTTTATCTCGAATGGTTAATACAAGGGTAGAGAAAGTCATGTGAATGCAACACATCAGACTTTTTAAAATAATACCACATTAATGATTAGAATTTACAATGTATAATAGACATACATTTGTCTGACATGTCTTTATCCTTCCAATGCTTCTGACATGGATTACAGTTCCATTCCATTAAGTTTCAAATGAATGTTACCTGAAAAGAAAAACTCATGTGACAACCTACGTAACGTGAAATTATAGCGTAAGCGCATGCAGTGGTTTAGTCGATAAACCGTTTTGTCTAACTGCGACAATAAAAACGGAGTCGTAAATGCAGCAAAGCTTACGAGCCCGTAACTCTAATACCAATTTATACGATTGAAAGAGAAAATATAAGAAAATAACCCTATCAGTCCAAATTATTTATGTGTTTCAAACTGAAGGAATTTTCACATCATGAAGGAACAATGGGCTCTTATGGACCATGCCTTTCTTCTGAAAGAATCAAGTGTGCCGTTACTAAATGTGTGTTTTCCAATGCGAGTAAGTTAAAATATGAGCATGCATTTCGGTGTGAGATGTGTCGAAGAATACTATGGTATGCACTATAAACCTTTTACATAATTGTACATTTTTAAAATAAAAATCTAAAATTTTGTTGAAAGCAGTTTTTTGACATCTTTCTCGCTCCGAACGTTTAAACAGGGTTTTAAATCGAAGTAATTGCAATGAAAAAAAATCTGATGTGTTGCACTCACATGACTTTCTCTACTCTTGTACTAACCATTCTAACAAACTCTTATTCCTATATCTCCATGTTAGTTAAGATAAACATTCGTACAAATTATCTTATTGCTTATTTCCTTGTAGGTGCAAGGGGAATATTAGAATACAGCAGGTTTTGTGCGACAGTCAAATCTTTTTGACCTTTGAGATTCCGTTCTCTTTGCACGATTAACATACAAAAAAAAAAATGAACAACGTTGTTGCATTTCGCTAAAGTTCTAAATTTTCTGAAACTCACACACACATAACAAGGAATATCTCCGAAATGGTTCACCCTGCAAGAAAATGTATTCAGACAAATTGTGTATTTTACCAAGATCTACATTTTTTGTGTAGTATGATTTGGTCTATCTCTAACGGTTTACGAGTTATGCAAAAGTGGTCCAGAGTAAATACGACTACAGGGGCTATAGCCAGAAAATTCAAGATATACATTTCATTTGTCATAAAAATATCTCAAACATATGGCATTTTAATCAAAATCGTTAGAACCATTTTCAAGAAAATCAAAATTTTCGAAAAATTTTCCATGTAAAGGGTAGTTTAGGGTGGGGCTATTTTCTTCAAAATCTTCGTGTCACATCCTTGAACGACATTAAACTTAAATACCAACTTTGGTTTTTAACCGACTTTTCGTTTTTGAGTTATGCTGTCCACAGACTGACACACACACACACACACACACACACACACACACACACACACACGGACCTTTTTCTAAAAATGCTTTTCTTGGATTCAGGGGGCCTCAAAACATATATTTCCGGTGAAATCTCGACATCGAATTTTTGGGTGGAATATAATACTTCCCCTACTTACCAGTAGAGAAAGTAAAAAATCTGGATTATTCGCATGCTTTCATAGGCCACGTTTGTGTTTATATTATATCAACAATTTCTAAACACATTTTTTTAAAATAAAGTTTAAAACAGTGTTTGGGCACGTTGTTTATACAGTGGAAAATGTCGCTGGTTAATTCTGGTTCTGTAAGTTCACGTAAAAACTTTCAGCGACAAAGTTGTCAAGGAAATAATGAAATTATTTTATATACATATAGAACATCTCCAGTACCAAGGCATTAATGAATCACCATTTAAAGGTAAATATTTGCAGCGCGCAAGACACACTGCCAACAAAACCCGGTCCTCGTGTCAAGGAGACGATGAAAACCAGATGTGGTGTGGCAGTTGAAGGGCCGATAAGGGATTGTACTTCAGTGGAGGCTTTCAATAGATTTCGGGAATCTGAGATGTGAGCGAGTTTTACAAGTGCTCTGGTAATTATGTTCATTGCTGTTAAGTGATCAGTGCGTAATGGATTTCAGAAAAAATGGCGAAGTTATTAAAAGTGACGAGCGAAAAACAGTTCTTAGAGTGTAAGATTATTTAAAGAAAAAGAACAGCACTAATACTAAACCTATTAATACTAATAATGATAATAAGCATATATAATCATGATTAATAATAATAATAATAATAATAATAATAATAATAATTTCCCTAGGGCGTCTTCCCCTTATTCAGAGGTTACCCTCATCGCCCGGCCGCTGCGTCCTCCAGCCGCAGCCAAGGCCACGGAGGAGTGCAGGTTGGGGGTAGCGGGGGTCAGCACGCCGACTCCCCCGACCGTAAGGCGACTACTTTGACCTTTTAGGGACGCTACCTTTCTATCAGAATAGCTCCTCAATTGGCCACCCAGGGACCTAACGAGGCAGAGTGCACCCCGTACCAGACCTCCCAGCGGGGGGAAAATCCCATGCCGGTACCGGGGATCGAACCCGGGTCCTCCGCGCCACAGGCAGGCGCGCTACCACTGCGCTACGGAGGCGGTCATAATAATAATAATAATAATAATAATAATAATAATAATAATAATAATAATAATAATAATAATAATAATAATAATAATAATAATAATAATAATAATAATAATAATAATAATAATAATAAAGCACGGTAATCGCGGCGGAGGATAGCCATTGTGGTTTCATGAAGTGAAAACTCCTGTTGTAAACATATGGGAGGGAAGAAAAAGAGACAGAGACACTGTACTCGAATGCTCTTAGGCCGCTGAATGGCGCAGGGAAATTCATACTGCATTTAGTGAAGTGAGAACCAGAGGTTTCATCTGCATTTGAGTGAATTTGTCAGGAAAGGGATTTAAAGTTTGGAACCTGATACAGGGTTAGGGAACAATGATCCTCTTATGAAACACTGGTACAGAAATAACAAAGTACAGCTTAAAATTATAAATTTATTACAATATTATAAAAAGAACACATTTCTTACGATACATAAAGAAAGATCATATGAAGATAGAACCTTCTGGTTCCAAGCACCTCTGGATATGGTGAAAGGTACACATTAATGTCAGTTAAATGTTGCATTGTAGAACTGCAACAGCGGGCATCATGGATTGGATATGTTTTCTTTTAACAATCTTTTTTCAAGAGACGAAAGGTTTGCTTTTGGTAGTCGGATCTGATATTCTTTGTTTCTTAAATGCTAATCTGTTAAGACTCTGATTTTATTCCACTCCTGATGACCACGATTCCTCTTTAAGTAAATACTCAGAAGATTATTCCTTGCAAATTTTAACTGTGTCACCTGCAAGAATGGTACTTTACTGTATTACTCTGAGTGTAATATTCATAGAAATCAATTGCTGTTATTTCAATTATCTCATAAGAAGACCTGTTGCAAGCCAGAAGAATTCTGTTTAAAGAAAGCGAAGAGCAAACTTCTGAAAGTTTCAGAGACTTCTCTATGGTTGAATGCATGTTGTCAACTTCTATAATGCAAGAATGCATTGTGTTGAGTATTTCATTGTAATGTTTCTAACTTGACAATTTTCTTCAAGAAAGGAAGCTACAGGGCAGCACCGGGTTCGATCCCAGGGAACCGCATGTGGTATTCGTGGTGAACGAAGCGGTGTCAGGGCAGGCTTTCTCTGGGTTCTCCAGGTTCCCCCGCCACTCATTACACCAACTGCTCCATCATCACTTTCATTCATCGATTTCGCCTGCATTTCCTATCTTCTTCGCTATAATACCTGGTGTTTGGCTGACCACTCATTTCACTCTGTCCGGTGCATAGGTCCCTCTGCTCCCCGACAGGCGTCTGACTCTAGGAACTGGCTTGTGAGTCCTAGGGGGAGGGCAATCATAACATAAGGGGAGGGTAATCAGGTAAACAAGAAGAAAGAAAGCTACAGCAAACGAAATGAGGGAATTCCTATTTTGAGGAATGCAATTGTCACTCCAAAGAGTATATTCAACAGGGTACCTGGAAAAGTTTTTCTTCTTTTTTTTTTTCCAGCATTGTAACTACGCACTGGCAACATCATTTCCAGATCTACCACAGAAACCCTTTTTACCCTTTGAAACATGAGCAGTAAGATTACATACATTTAGTTTTTTATATATATATAAAAGAAAGAATTGACATTTGCATTGGGTAAAGAAATCACATTCTGGAGATCAAAACGAACTACCGCTACATTTTTATTATTTTTTTTTTTTTTTTTTTTTTTTTTTTCCTTTCTTTGTCAATACGACCTTCTTGTCGCATCAAACTTCTCTTTGAAATGTGTGTCATGCTTTTAAACAATTCAACTTTTCCTTAAACTCTTCACTAACATCACATTAATCTAACTTGGGAAGCAAAAATTCAAGATTGTATTCATCATTAAAAATTGATCTATGCATTGACAGTTTCACAGATGCAGAATTATTCAAAATGCGCTCCTGTTTATACATATACGCTCGACTTAGGTTTAACTTAGGGCTTTAATATTCTTTCTGTGACTACCTAGTGGTGTGTATTTTGCATCACTGGTATCACATTCTTGCGAAGATGTTTCACTTTCCATATTGGTTACTGTATACAATGCAAACGCAACAATGTCCACACAGGAAATGGGAAGAAAACGCATACAAGTAATGGAGCTCAGATAGAACTATCTGGTTCTCAGTTCTGCCAGCATTTGTAGATAAAACTGAATTTACGTGCTCGTTGCACACAAATGGTACCTGGTATGAATAAACAAGTGATCTATAATGAAACAAAACAGCTTCATATTCATTTTAAAATGAAGAAACACTTTCCAAAACAAAAAATATAGATAGTCTTCTGGTTCTTGCCTCACGATTTGTCTCAGGAGTTTAGCTATGACCTTGTGGTTGACACAAAATAACCTGAGATAACGCGCTGTTATTTATTCCTTTCCCTCTGATGTAGTACACCCTGCTTCAATAATGACTTACCCTTTCTTTCCCGGAGTAATAAATATTACGGGAAACAGCATCACTAATTTTGGATGACGTAAACTATTATCCAACTTTTAGCGGTTAGCGCGCTCGCCTACCACCCGGGTTCGATCCCAGGGACCCGCATGTGGTATTCGTTGTGGACGAAGCGGCGTCAGGGCGGGTTTTCTCCGGGTGCTCCGGTTTCCCCCGCCATCTCATTCCACCGGTGCTCCATCTTCATGTGTCATCAGTGTCACCGCCTGCGGTGCCGTAGTAGTAAAAGCGGGCGTTAAACACAACAACCAACAATCCAACTTTTAATAGTAGGTGATGCTGTGGTATCTTCGAGTTCATTCAACATGAACTTAATGCTGTGTATTTTCGTTTATTATTCTGATTTGCTTCAATATAACTTTTTGCAATTTCTGAATGGTGCTTTAGTCTATATCAATTTGTTCTACTTTTTGGTGCTGCTACAATCTACACTAAATTAAAATCAATTCAACATCTACTCTATGCATGAATCCTTAGCAGTGTGATTAAAATTTCATTTCACAGAAATTACCTATTTATCAGAATTACTCAAATACTTCAATTGCTTCTACTTTACAAATCAATGTAATGCAGAATACTGAAAAGCTAAATTTCTAATTTCTAAACTCCAAAAATCACCATCCCTACACGTAGTGCATACTTATGTTTAACTTCTCGAGGAATGACAATCCCTTTGATGCACTCCTGACTCCAATGCCAAATATGCTACTACAATGTCCAAACTCCAATGACAGTAACATACACTATCTTTAAATGACCCATATCCAAAAACAGAGGGCTTTAAGTTTGTTAATTTGTTGTTTGCTTGGTCCCAAGGTGAGCAGAGCTCAGAGACATCGAACACATCACACAATGTGGAACATGTATCACAACTAGTCTAGCTTGCATTATTTAAAAAAAAAAAAAAAATTAAAAATTTGTAAGCCAATGTCATTTCAAGCGTAAACTTAACAACATGCATTACAACAGTGTAAATCACCATAATATGTAATGAATATTTACCTGTTGACAAGATATTAAAACATTCTTCCATATTATATGGAGTGTGAGTATATAAGAATGGCTTCAAGTTTATTTTGGAGATTTTATGGTTACTAGGAATGCCTAATCGCTTCAGGTAACATGGAAGGACATTATAATTTTTTATTGCAGAGTAATAACATCCCTTTTGGAATAGTTTTAAGCTATTTGCTGGTCTATGCAAAGTGCGTGCATCGCTCGTACCATGGCCATGCATAGCAAGGTTTGTTGTAAACCTATCACAACTAAAGTGCAACAGAAGATATACCTATATATTCACTAGCAAGAGTAAGAATTTTGGGGTTTTAAATAATTACCTACAGGAATGGCAGGGCCTTATCTCACAAATAATATGTATGGCCCCTTTTTGTAACAAACACTTGCTTGCTGTTTGCTGAATTACTCCAGAAAATAATTCCACATCTCAACAGGGAGTGAAAGCAGGCTACTGGTTAAGCAGATTCTTTAAACTTCTTAATGCAAAGCAAGCAGAGCCAAGTTTTGATAGCATTATTTTTACTTGTTTTCTTGAGCTCTTCATCTTCTGGGAGCACTAAAAATTGTGTATCAAATATTTGACTTATAGTACAATTATTGTAAGTGATTGTTAATTCATTTATTTGCTTGTGCTTTGTTTTCAATTGAACAAAGTTTATTTTATCATAGTTTAATAATAACTTATTTGCTTCAAACCAAATGTTGAGCTATTTAAATACTTTATTGACAAAATTTCTTAACTGCTAATGCAAGTTTTCACATGTAAGCCACTAGTTTCATCTCTAAGGGCACAGCTATTGGGACCCCCATTTAAACACCAGAATATCACAAAAGAAAATGGACCTTTGTTTAAAAGTGTAAATCGCATCTATAGTTTCTGATAGATGGCGTTTCCTCCAACAAGAACATTATAATTTGTCATTCTATTTTGTCAAATTGGATAAAGTAATATGCTTTTATTTATTCAAATTAGCCAACTTACCAAGCAGTGCATGAGTGACATTTTAAACCTTGAATGGCAACTTGAGTAATAAATTATAGTTTTAAAAAACTAACAAAGACACACTTTTATGACAAACCGAACTAAAAAGTAGAAAATAATTTTCAAGTATGAAGAAGTTGTTCTATAAAGCCAAGTAGTTCATTATATTTCAAGATGTTGTAACACGTTTAAAATAAAAAGTAATTCATATTAACAAAATAATAAATTTAATTGTAAAAAAGCGAGGAGTGTCGGATATCCAATGTTATAGATAGTTACATTGCTAGCTATTTATAAAAGTTATGATAAAAGTAACATCCCACGATTTTTTACAATAAAATTTATTATTTTGTTAATAATAATTAGTTTTTATTTAAACTTCTTACAAAAGTTTGAAATATAATGAACTACTTGACTTTATAAAACAAATCCTTCGTACTTAAAAATTATTTTCTACTTTTTAGTTCTGTTTGTTATAAAAGCGTGTTTTTGTTAGTTTTTTAAAACTATAATTTATTTTTAACTTTTTAGTCTCAAGTTTCTCTATTCAATCTTTTTCAAAATTTTTAATTTGAAATCTTTTAAAAATTTCTGAGTTCAAAATTGTTTTTCAAATATTTCTTGAAAATTTTCAAATCATCTTTTTTTGAACAGTATTAGATTACAATTACTGTTTTGACTACACTATCAGCTGTTGTGGACTTCCTGGCCCTGGGTAAACTTTGAACTTTGAACCTTTGAAATCTTGAGTCCCTCTCAGGTCTTCTCTCCGGGCATCGCTGTCTTTCAATATTTTCAAGCAGTTTAATTCCTTATACCAGTGTAACATGTGTCGATTTCTAAATTACCAGGTGTGGTATCTTAGCCCTGTATGAACTACAGTCCGCAATATTTCCCCTAGGTCTCATGTTCCTTTCATATCCTCTCTCTGGACATCTACATCATCCAGCATATAAATGTGTTTATTTAATTAAAGTAATTTTCAGGGTGCATGTAGAAATGTGCCTTAGCGACATCTAAGATGTCATTACTGTACCATTTTCTATAAATATAGCTTAGTCATTCTTTATCCTGATGATCCTGGTTAGGACATTGGGGCAAAGTCATGATGATATTGTATTCTCATCGGTCCTTAACACGTGTACAAATTTTCAAGTCTGATACAACTCTAAGTTGGTGAAAATTACATTGATAAATGTATATAAGTAATTTTTATATCCTGATCAGGACATTAGCACAAAGTCATGACATTATTATTGTATTGCCATTGATCCCTGACACATGTGCAAATTTTCAAGTCAATCAGACAACTCTAGTTGGTGAAAATTACGTCGAAACATTGGTTTGCATTGATAAACTTAGTTTAGTCATTTTAAATCCTGAAGATGCTAGTCAGCACATTAGGACAAATTCAAGATATTACAGTATTGTCATCAATCCTTGACACGTGTGCAAATTTTCAAGTCAATCAGACGCCTCAAGTTGGTGACTATTTCGTTACACTGTTAAATTTAACCAAGTCACTTTTTCATCCTAATGATCTTGGTCAGGACATTAAGGCAAAGTCATGATATTATTACATTGTCATCGGTCCATGATGTGTGCAAATGTTCACGCCAATCATATGTCTCAAGTTGGTGAAAATTACGTTACATTGTTAAATTTGGCCAAGTCGCTTTTTTATCCTGATGATCCTTGTTAGGGCATTAGGACAAAGTCGTGATACTATTGTACTGCCATCGGACCTTGACATGCGTGCAAATTTTCAGGTCAATCAGACGACTCAAGTTGGTGAAAATTAGGTTACATTGTTAAATTTAGCCAAGCCACCTTTTTATCCTGATAATACTGGTGAGGACATTAGGACAAAATCATGATATCATATTGTCAGCAGTCCTTGACAAGTTTGCAAATTTTCATGTTAATCAGATGACTCAAGTATGTAAAAATTATGTTACATTGATACATTTAGCGAAGTCCATTTTATCCTGGTTATCCTGGTTAGGATCCTAGGAAAAAGTTACGATATTATTGTATTATCATTGGTCCTTGACATGAATGCAAATTTTCATGTCAATCAGACGACCGTAAGTTGCTGAAAATTACGTTGAAAGATTCCATTACATTGATAAATTTAGCTAATTAGTTTTGTTTTATACTGATGATCCTGGTCAGGACCTTAGGACAAAGTTATGCCATTAATGTGTTGTCACTGGTCCTTGACATGTGTGCAAATTTTCAAGTCAATCAGACGACTCTAAGTGGGTGAAAATGATGTTGAAAGATTCTGTTACATACATACATAAATACAATAATAATAATAATAATAATAATAATAATAATAATAATAATAATAATAATAATAATAATAATAATAATAATAATAATAATAATAATAATAATAGTAGTAGTAGTAGTAGTAGTAGTAGTAGTAGTAATAATAATAATAATAATAATAATAATAATAATAATAATAATAATAATAATAATAATAATAATAATAATAATAATAATAATAATATTTTGTTGTTTAACAATGCTGTGAATTGCTAGGATCACATGAATGTCGCCGGTGTGCCGGAATTTTGTCCCGCAGGAGTTCTTTTACATGCCAGTAAATTACTGACATGGAGCTGTCGTTTTTAAGCACACTTGAAAACCATCGGTCTGGGCCAGATTTGAACCCGCGACCTTGGAAACAGTAGGCCAGCATCTAACCGATGTACATACATACAGGTGAAGCTAATATAAAGTGTGTAATTAATTATTTTGTCTAACTCTCTCCATATTCCTTATGAAATGAGTATACAATGGCTTAGAGGGCTTTAAGTTAGGAGAATAAGCTGATGTTTATTTAAACACCTGATTGGACAATGTTCAATATCTCAAAGAGAAATATCTCATAATGCATAAACAACATGAGGCATTCTCGACCAGATGGGCAAACTCAACAAATGCACGTTTCAAGCACAATGTCATTTTAACTTTCTACCAAGGGCTAACTCTACATAATATTATTCCTCCTTTAATTTAATCTAAAGGTAGAGATGGTAATTAAGCAAAGCTTATACCACATTATTCATTTATTGATTACAATCAACAGGTGACATGGATAGAATAACAAAGTCTATTACAAAGAAATGCATACATTCAATTCAAGTATCACAGTCAACAAAAGGTATCGCCAACAGATTCAATGTCATTTGTGAAAGCTGACTGTGAAAGTTGACTGAGCTTGAAGCAGGTATCTGGTGAAAATTTTGGTTCCATGGCACAGGCACGAAAGGTAGCAGATCTCTAATGTCGTTCAGCTTAGCCGCAGGTCTAGAGATTGGAGCGTCATACATCCTCTCTCCTCAGATTTTAGGCTGAACTTCTTCGGATCATAGCATTCTCTCTTTCCCTTTTGAAGTTTAACAATAGTTTTCACGTTTAGCTTGTATGTTGCACGTATGTGAAATACTTCCTTGTAATCACAACTGTACTGAAACTTTTTGCCATCTTTAAATTTAGCACCATTCAACGTAGTTTTTGTTATCTTCCTCTGTAACATTGTTAAATTCTGATTCATATTGTGCGTAATGTCTATAACATTGAACAGCGACCTTCTGTGGGATTTCTTTATGATCTTTTGAGAACACTCATAGTGCCAAACAGTTTCTTCTATGCGTCTGAAGTCTTGGTCGCATGACGGGTAGAAAGCTCTGGAGTCATGAACTAATGTTTGATGCTGTCAAACCTGTTGTTGTGGATGAACATCAAAACTGTTACATGTTTTTACTTTGACCAAAACAGTTGTCGCTAAAGGGATACATAGTCTTGATATTTGAGTCAATACTGGAGAAATAGTCAAGGTTGCTGCTATCGTTTGAGCTGAATCCCTCCAACTTGTTACTGACTATTTTTCATAAAATATTAAGGTGACAACTACGTTTATGTACCCAAAATGTTCACTATTACCCATTGAGGCAAATGCTTAGACAAACAAGAAATACTCATCTGTCGAGTTCTTCCTTGTAATCAGGAACTGTAGTTTGGGATAAGGTGGCACTTCCTCCATTAAGAGTACCAATGCATCATTCTATCTAAATTGAAATAACAGTAGCCCTTTATTCCAAAACAACTGGCATAACTAGCATTGCATAGGTGGCTTTGCTAGCCTCAAATGACCACTTAATTAAATTAACTCCCATACTCTCATATTCTTCATGAAATATAAAAACCTATATACAATGATTTTGAAGAGTTTATGGTGAATTCCCTTAATGCTTACAATTACTGTAGTTCTATGAAGTTCCTGTGATACAGTAACAGTAGAAAAAGTTTTGTGATATTTGTGGAAGTGCAAATGAAATATCGAGGACATCGTACTCCTTACTTCCTTAAAGCTCCCCGACACACATCCAAATTCTGGAAAGGTTGGATAAATAAGATGTGAGCAAATTCTTGGAACAGTCAAGTAACTATAACAGGTAAATAATAGTTGTTGAAATTGTTAACTTTTGTGTCTCCTCTTCAATTCCTTAGTGATCTAATAACATTGGTTCCACAATATACGGAAACCTCTGACATGAATATTCCATGAAACAGGTAAATATGAAGATTCCCCAACCCCAGACCAAAGTAAAATATTTTGGAAATTGCACGCCATATGCAACCATTAACCATCTTTTGAGTAGTTAATAACAAATATTGTCTAAAGTAGTTACAGATGTAGCTCTGGATACAACCTTTTCTCTTTGTGCAGTTATGGGATACAAGATGGGAAAACACAAGATTTGATATAATATGCTACGCACATGAAGCTGTCCTCATATCAGAAACAGGAAATGGACTGCAAAGGCTATTACACCAACTCAATATAAAGCCTAAAAAATATAATATGGAAATTAACACACAAAAAACTAAATGCTTAACATATCGAAAGAACCATTGAGATGCACATTAGAAGTGAAAAGAAAAATTACGGTATTCAAATAATGGCAGTGCCATTGCCGAGCGGTTAGAGCATTCACCTACCACCTACGCGGCTCGGGTCCGATCCCAGAGACCCACATGTGGTGTTTGTGGTGGACGAAGCAGTGTCAAGGTGGACTTTCTCTGGGTTCTCCGGTTTCCCTCGCCACTCATTCCATCAAGTGCTCCATTATCACCTGCAATTGATATCATCCTCTTCCTCACTATCATACCTGGTGCTTGACTGAGCACCCGCTTCCAGGTCTTCACTCTGTCTGGTTCATAGGTTTCTGTGGTCCTTAACAGGTGTCTGACCCTAGGCACTGGTTTATAAGTCCTACATAAGGGGAGGGTAATCAGATAAATAACAAGCTCCAAAAATTCAAATTGAGAAATAAAAACACAGGGTGATAGAGCAGCGCAGGTTTAAGGATGCAGGAAAGACATAATCTGGCAAAATAAATATATGGCACTAGAGAGTAAAGTCTGCATTTAAAAACAATAGACCAACCTTAACTAATGCAACAGAAACCAGAGCAGATACAGTCAAAGCAAAACAAATATTAAGTACATGTGAACTGAAAATATTAAGAACAATTCAAGGAAAAACTTGTTTAGAAATCAGAGAAAAAAGCCAAATTCAGGACGTAACAAAATTTATCAGTGTGTGACAGAAATACTGGAAAGGAACACAAGATGGGAAACAACCGTCTAGTAAAAAGGATCAAAGAAGGCAGACCTTTAGATGGGAAAAGGACAAGAGGAAGACCCACTAGCAGATGGATTGACAGCAATAACTCATCCAAGGAATAAAAGAGGAAATGAACAGTATGTTGTCCTATACACAAAGAAGAAACAATTATTTAAATTTACAGGCATCGATTGCAACATACAGAGGAAACGCAGCAAACTCTCTTAAATAAAGGATATCAAAATACCTATTTTGGCATCCTAAAGTGTCACTGTATACTTTATAGAATTGGAGTATCATTTACTATGTTTTAATGTTAAATCTTTCACACAACTGCGTTATTTCATATAAAGCATACTAAAACATTAAATGTCACAGACAAATATACAATTATAAGCAGGGTTCTGTTGGCTTTTGTTTGCTTAGGGTTACCAGATGCCCAGATTCCCAGACATGCCCAACATTTTAACCATTTGTCTGTCATCTATGGGGAATTTTTTAAAAGTCTCTAATATCCCTACATTTTCAGAAACAAGCTGTGATTGTTAGAAAATGAACTGGAATCAGGAAAATAGAAATGAATAATTTTTATTACCGCAACTGCAACTCGCTATGGCAACTTGGCTACAGTCAAAAACCAGACTCATGCATTGACAACACTGAATGAGATATTGGCAACATGGCATTTTCACTCCAAGGCAAAATGTTGGTGCTCTGTTGAAGCAGAGTTAGTAGAGTTGGGAGTAGAATAAAAAGTATAGTATATGCAACTAACAATACAAGGCCAGAGCCAAAATAAGAACATTGTTACAGAATCAGTTTCGGAGAAGATTTGGTACCTGGTGGCAGAAAATGAACAGTAATAAAAGTGAGGGCAATGCTATTGTACTTGTGTAAAGCGTTGTCCAGTGTCTCTATTCACAGATGACTGTAGCACGTAGGTTACAACACCTAGGTAACTTTGCGTATATCAACGGAATGACAGGGACCCATGTTATTGAAATATAAATGAATCGGATGACAGGAACCTGGGTTATCAAAATTTAGCCAGTGTTAAGTTATGGTGCCTAGGTCAGTGCATATAAATGAATCGGATGACAGGAACCTGTGTTATCAAAATTTAGCCAGTGTTAGGTTATGGTGCCTAGGTCAGTGTGTATAAATGAATCGGATGAGAGGTACCTGAGTTATCAAAATTTAGCCAGTGTTAGGTTATGGTGCCTAGATCAGTGCATATAAATGAATCGGATGACAGGAACCTGTGTTATCAAAATTTAGCCAGCGTTAGGTTATGGTGCCTAGGTCAGTGTGTATAAATGAATCGGATGAGAGGTACCTGAGTTATCAAAATTTAGCCAGCGTTAAGTTATGGTGCCTAGGTCAGTGTGTATAAATGAATCGGATGACAGGAACCTGTTATCAAAATTTAGCCAGTGTTAGGTTATGGTGCCTAGGTCAGTGTGTATAAATGAATCGGATGAGAGGTACCTGAGTTGTCAAAATTTAGCCAGTGTTAGGTTATGGTGCCTAGATCAGTGTGTATAAATGAATCGGATGACAGGAACCTGTTATCAAAATTTAGCCAGCGTTAGGTTATGGTGCCTAGATCAGTGTGTATAAATGAATCGGATGAGAGGTACCTGAGTTATCAAAATTTAGCCAGCGTTCGGTTATGGTGCCTAGATCAGTGTGTATAAATGAATCGGATGAGAGGTACCTGAGTTATCAAAATTTAGCCAGCGTTAAGTTATGGTGCTTAGGTCAGTGTGTATAAATGAATCGGATGACAGGAACCTGTTATCAAAATTTAGCCAGTGTTAGGTTATGGTGCCTAGGTCAGTGTGTATAAATGAATCAGATGACAGGAACCTGTGTTATCAAAATTTAGCCAGTGTTAGGTTATGGTGCCTAGGTCAGTGTGTATAAATGAATCAGATGACAGGAACCTGTGTTATCAAAATTTAGCCAGTGTTAGGTTATGGTGCCTAGGTCAGTGTGTATAAATAAATCGGATGAGAGGTACCTGAGTTATCAAAATTTAGCCAGTGTTAAGTAATGGTGCTTAGGTCAGTGTGTATAAATGAATCGGATGACAGGAACCTGTTATCAAAATTTAGCCAGTGTTAGGTTATGGTGCCTAGGTCAGTGTGTATAAATGAATCAGATGACAGGAACCTGTGTTATCAAAATTTAGCCAGTGTTAGGTTATGGTGCCTAGGTCAGTGTGTATAAATGAATCAGATGACAGGAACCTGTGTTATCAAAATTTAGCCAGTGTTAGGTTATGGTGCCTAGGTCAGTGTGTATTAATGAATCGGATGACAGGAACCTGTTATCAAAATTTAGCCAGCGTTAGGTTATGGTGCCTAGGTCAGTGTGTATAAATGAATCAGATGACAGGAACCTGTGTTATCAAAATTTAGCCAGTGTTAGGTTATGGTGCCTAGGTCAGTGTGTATTAATGAATCAGATGACAGGAATCTGTTATCAAAATTTAGCCAGTATTAGGTTATGGTGCCTAGGTCAGTGTGTATAAATGAATCAGATGACAGGAACCTGTGTTATCAAAATTTAGCCAGCATTAGGTTATGGTGGTGTGTATTAATGAATCGGATGACAGGAACCTGTTATCAAAATTTAGCCAGCGTTAGGTTATGGTGGTGTGTATTAATGAATCGGATGACAGGAACCTGTTATCAAAATTTAGCCAGCATTAGGTTATGGTGGTGTGTATTAATGAATCGGATGACAGGAACCTGTTATCAAAATTTAGCCAGTGTTAGGTTATGGTGGTGTGTATTAATGAATCAGATGACAGGAACCTGTTATCAAAATTTAGCCAGCGTTAGGTTATGGTGGTGTGTATTAATGAATCGGATGACAGGAACCTGTCATCAAAATTTAGCCAGTGTTAGGTTATGGTGCCTAGGTCAGTGTGTATAAATGAATCAGATGACAGGAACCTGTTATCAAAATTTAGCCAGCGTTAGGTTATGGTGGTGTGTATTAATGAATCGGATGACAGGAACCTGTCATCAAAATTTAGCCAGTGTTAGGTTATGGTGCCTAGGTCAGTGTGTATAAATGAATCAGATGACAGGAACCTGTTATCAAAATTTAGCCAGCGTTAGGTTATGGTGCCTAGGTCAGTGTGTATAAATGAATCAGATGACAGGAACCTGTTATCAAAATTTAGCCAGCGTTAGGTTATGGTGGTGTGTATTAATGAATCGGATGACAGGAACCTGTCATCAAAATTTAGCCAGTGTTAGGTTATGGTGGTGTGTATTAATGAATCGGATGACAGGAACCTGTTATCAAAATTTAGCCAGTGTTAGGTTATGGTGGTGTGTATTAATGAATCAGATGACAGGAACCTGTTATCAAAATTTTGCCAGTGTTAGGTTATGGTGGTGTGTATTAATGAATCGGATGACAGGAACCTGTTATCAAAATTTAGACAGTGTTAGCTTACAGTGCCTAGGTCAGTGTGTATTAATGAATCAGATGACAGGAACCTGTTATCAAAATTTAGCCAGTGTTAGGTTATGGTGCCTAGGTCAGTGTGTATTAATGAATCAGATGACAGGAACCTGTTATCAAAATTTAGCCAGTGTTAGGTTATGGTGCCTAGGTCAGTGTGTATTAATGAATCAGATGACAGGAACCTGTTATCAAAATTTAGCCAGTGTTAGGTTATGGTGCCTAGGTCAGTGTGTATTAATGAATCAGATGACAGGAACCTGTTATCAAAATTTAGCCAGTGTTAGGTTATGGTGGTGTGTATTAATGAATCGGATGACAGGAACCTGTTATCAAAATTTAGCCAGTGTTAGGTTATGGTGCCTAGGTCAGTGTGTATTAATGAATCAGATGACAGGAACCTGTTATCAAAATTTAGCCAGTGTTAGGTTATGGTGCCTAGGTCAGTGTGTATTAATGAATCAGATGACAGGAACCTGTTATCAAAATTTAGCCAGCGTTAGGTTATGGTGGTGTGTATTAATGAATCGGATGACAGGAACCTGTTATCAAAATTTAGCCAGTGTTAGGTTATGGTGCCTAGGTCAGTGTGTATAAATGAATCGGATGACAGGTACAAGTTTTCTGTTATCCATAAAACTGTTGATTTTTTTTACAAGGGACAAGGATTTTACAAGTCTGAAAATGCAGCTTGGTAGAGTAGGGTAATAAAGCGTATACAACCTTCAGGCCACAGTTCAAGAGCACCATAAGGCAATATCTTTGGAGTGAATTTAATGCATACAAATAACAATACTCCACCTTTACTGATGAGGTCAAAATAAGAAATATGGGAACATTCATCTTTGCAAGTGTTAAAGTTCATGACAATAAGTTTGCAATGTAAACAATCAGATCAGATGCATATTGTTCTTACACTGCAGCTGTGCTGTCATTTGTAAGCACTTAATAGACCTCTCCTATTACTCTCATTTAATGGTTTAACATTCTCCATTGAGAGGAACCAGAATAAAACATGTACACACAAAATCAGGGCATAATTTTTTTATTAATAACTCTGTTGCCGGAAGTTTTGCTACATTCTAATCGCAACGAAGGTTTTTGTATCACACTAGCAAAGTTAAAACAAAATCGTGGACAATTAAATGCTAAATCTAAGGGGTTTCTCATCTAAAACATTTTCTCCAATTCAAGCACCTATTATTTAGTCAATATAATAACTAGTGTTAAAATGATCTGAAATGCTGGTCCCACACACTTTCCAATTAGTAATAACTATTGTAATGCAGCGTATCTTCGTATTATGCCGTACTACTGTTTTCCTTTTCGCCGGTATTTGCGTTAAAAGCCGTGTCAATTACTTACTGTAGCTTGACACGTACACAGAAAACAAATAAGAGCTAAGAATTAATACAGCTCGTCTCACTAAACAGTTCGGACATTAACTACCCTCTTTGTCTTGTTTTTCAAAACGTCAGCGCAACTTTTAATTTAAGAAAGGGAGGGGCGGACGGCGGGGGAGTTTGCCAGCCCACATGGATCCCATACATTCGGTGGAATGTATGAGAATAGTTAACCTACATCTGTCAAGTTTCGTGACTTGTAGCCATCATCTTTATCACACAAATAGGTAATTAACACCTTACCTTCTATGCAGACAACATGATCTCTTATCTGCTGAGCAACCAAAGCATCTGGAACAAGCTCGATCAGATCGTAAATTGCATATATTGAAGGATGAACACTTTCGAAACGTTGTATTTCTTGCCTGATGGCAAGTGAGTTGTTTAGAAACGGCTGCAGGTGTGGTCTTGTATTCATTGTTCAGCACTTTAATTGTCATCCCATAACTTGGCCATAACTTTACCAAGAACTAGGCACCAAACGCCCTTAAATATTTTGTTTACCTCGGTGAGAACACACACATTCTCCATAAGGTCCTACGCACTCACACATACACACACAATAGTCAATATGGCCGCAAACTAGTCAGGCCTAACCTACACAAAACTTAGCACTTTGAAATAATACGTGATCACGAACGACACAAACTTCTGATGAAACACTGTCATTTCTAAAAAATCCCCGTTGGCATTACTTGCTCTGTCACACTCAAAATCTGACGTACGTGACATACAATCCCACCATAGGATGCACCTCCCAATCACACCTCACGTCCTGACTCCTAAAAGTTTGACCGCGAACTTCGCTATCTAGCGTGAACGGGGTAACCATGAAGGTTCACAACTTCATCGCTAGAGCGAAGCACATGATATGGACATTATCTTCCAACGAAGAAAAAGTGAACTACTTGCTCTAGGCGCCTTGCGTTAAATTGAGAATTGCACCAGCGCTCTGCAAATTTAGTGAAGTTCTGAAAGCGCGAATATTAGCCGCTTTCTCACCGTATTATAAGAGCAATTTCATAAATATTAACCGGCTGGTAACCCGAGAAAGTCTAACCAGTTCTCACCGTGCATTATGAATTAACAATAGCCAGAATTTTAACGTGTTTTATACCACAGTAAGCAGGCAATTTTTTTACAAAAAAGCGCCTACTTGCAAAACATTTCGCAGGATGAGCAACAGTGTAATAAATGTGATAAAGAAAATATTCAACTCTACGATGTAACAATAAAGGTAACTTAATCGTTTATGTCGCAATTATTTATGTGCATGTAGATATACGTTAAACTATGCTGACTTGAAATTATGTATCTTTAAATCAGGGGCGGATCCAAAGGGGTGGATAGGTGGGGATATGGCCCCGAAAATTTGGAAACTATTAAGGGCGTAACCAAAGAAAAAAGTATTGACATTGATTTCCAAATATATTCAAAGAATCTGAGCGTTTTCTATTCTCATTAAGGTACTAAATGTAGATCTAATGAAATACCTAAATAAATTATAATATAGTCCTGTCAACATTACGGTATCTGAAGACTTATATGAGGAGCACCATGGGAGCAGACAGATTGAATGGACTAGTGTTAAAGTGTACACATAAAAATGTGGAAATTGAAACTTAGGAAGTACTGGATAAAATGTGTAACAAGCCTGGTCGGCTTCTTCTTTAAATGTAATTGTAAGACAATTATACATATTTATGCACACGATATTTCCAAATTTTCTAATCGTAGCACCTCATCAAATCCTCCCCCGGAAACAAATGCTGCGTCCTGGGCAGCTTTAACTCACTCTTCGACATGTTTTACTCTCATTTACAATCATTTTTTCCAGTTTGCACGAACTCTCTCTTGAGTTAAGGAATATCAATTGTCTCAAAATCAAGCCCTGTTCTGGTTTAGGGAAACTTTATTTTAATATTTTCTCCTTGTATTTATCCTTTCTCGCATTAACCTAATGAGAATCTCTTAAATTTGCTAATGAGTTAATGGGACATTTAATAGCAAACGTCATAGCTATTTTTAAGAATAACGCATATAAGAAGCAAATCACAACATTCATAATCAAGTAGAAATCAATTGCCTCTAATAACTTGCACATACATAGGTAATTATCCAATAACCCAATGGTTTTTATTAAATTCGTATTGCAAGTAATAAGCCCAAAGTTATTGGAATCTGTGTAAAAATACCTAAATCTGTCCTCTAATTTTCGAAAAACAATTATACAAGCAGGGTAGGTACATTCAATTTAAGTTACAAAAAAAAAAAAAGTATCATGTGTTGCACTCACATGACTTTCTCTGATTTTGAACTAATTATTATTACAAATTCTTATTCCTCTATCTATTTTAATGCACAAAATTTTATTTTAAAGTAAGAAAACTTACATGGTTACTAGCTAGGGTCTATAAAATGAGAAAAACATTGAACAAATTATTTGATTGGAATTACAATGAATATTAAATTATTAAGTGTTTGTAGCTGATAGTCTACATCATGCATTTATGGATAAAGCTTCACATTATTGTGACATTTGTAGTGACGTCACATTTAATTCACTTTTACATAGAAACAAACTAAATATTAACCTAAAAGTACAAGTAAATAAAAACACAGTTACACAGTTTAAAAAAGGTAAGCAAGCCAGAGTGCAGACATGAAAAGAGTAATTGGAAACAAATCAGGCTGTCAGAATTTTTCATTTCGAATTATTGGAGAGTTAAATTGGCATTAAATGTCCTTAATTAAAATAAACTTGTTATTGCTGGTCATGGTTTGTTCTTCACTTCTTCAAGCAATGAACCACCGAATCACTGAGTGTGGAAACAGTACTTGTTCTTGTGCAAGCATAATGCTTCTGCACATTTCACCCACAATAATTCCTTGCACCCAGGCATTTTGCAGCTCTGTCTCTCTTCTCGTCAGATGTCCCACTAGGTCTTGTCGTACATCCCTTGGAGGAATATGAGCAGTAGGACCCCTGTCCTTTTGGTCTGGATTTGTTGTTCCAGCTCATTACTGGGCCTGCCTCGTTTTGTTACAGCAGCTCCAGAATGACACAATCTCAATAAGGAAGTCAGATAATTTGATAGTATTTGGCATGCCTTTGGTTTCTGCCGCACGTCTGTATAATATCCATGAATTCACTATTCCCATGTCCAGCAGGTGGTAGAAGAATCGCAGATACCATTTTCGAGATCTCATAATAATTTTGTGTCTTCCCATGATTCTTCTCCTTTCACACAATGTTAAACACTTCAACGCCATCTAGAATGGCCACGATGTACCACGTTTGAATTTTTACTTTCTCTACTGGTAAGTAACGGAAGTATTGTATTCCACCCAAAAATTCGATGCCGAGATTTACCATAAATATGTTTTGAGACCCCCTGAACCCAAAAAAGCATTTTTAGAAAAAGGTCCGTGAGTGTGACTGTGTGTCTTTGCGTCTGTGGACAGCATAACTCAAAAACGAAAAGTCGGTTAAAAACCAACGTTGATATTTAAGTTTAATGTCGTTCAAGGAAGTGACACGAAGATTTTGAAGAAAATAGCCCCACCCTAAACTACCCTTTACATGGAAAATTTTTCGAAAATTTTGATTTTCTTGAAAATGGCTCTAACAATTTTGATTAAAATGTCATATGTTTGAGATATTTTTATGACAAATGAAATGTATATCTTGAATTTCCTGGCTATAGCCCCTGTAGTCGTATTTACTCTGGACGACTTTTGCATAACTGGTAAACCGTTAGAGATAGACCAAACCATACTACACAAAAAATGTAGATCTTGCTAAAATACACAATTTATGTCCCGATAAATTTTCTTGTAAGATGAACCATTTCGGAGATATACCTTGTTATGTGTGTGAGTTTCGGAAAACTTGGAACTTTCATGAAATGGGTCATCGTTGTTCATTTTTTTATATGTTACGTGTACAAAGAGAACGGAATCTCAAAGCTTTAAAAGATTTGACTATCGCACAAAGCCTACTGTATTCCAATATTCCCCTTGCACCTACAAGGAAATAAGCAATAAGATAATTTGTACAAACGTTTATTTTAACTAACACGAAGAAGATATAGGAATAAGAGTTTGTAAGAATGGTTAGTTCAAGAGTAGAGAAAGTCATGTGAGTGCAACACATCAGATTTTTTTTCATTACCTTCCTCAAAGCCGTCCCTGACAAATAACACTCTGAGTTACCCATTCTTTGTTTCCTTCCAGATGATGTAGGTTACCCTCTGCTGAAGACGGTCACTGTCCATTTACCATGACATCTGTTTCAAATGCTTCCGGCGGTGATATTTTGTCATTGATATCATTGTTAAGTCCCACGTGTCAATCTGGTGGTGGTGCAACAAAACCACCGTCACATCTGGTGGTGGTGCACCAAAGCCACCTTCACAATGATCTAGGTATCGACGGACCTTTAACTCCCCCATCCCCCTTCCCCATCTGGTAGTGGTGCACCAAGCCACCATCACCACGTGGCGTAAACGTAATCCTACATCACATTTGGTGATCGCCCTCTTAACTTTCTCGGAGTAGCGTATGAATTCCACTTATTACTGCATTGTGTATAACTTTTAGCACTGTTTTGGTCACACAGATACCGTAAACACTTTGTATTCATGTCGCAAACTGGAAAGGCCAATTTTCATGAAACACTCACACCATACACACATACATACAAAAACACACCTCCTTCCACATTTATTGTAATCAATGTAGATTAAACCATATTTAATGGTTATTATAGATGTATATGTTTTTGTTTAAGAAAGTCAAATGCAAGAACATGAAGTCATCAGAACTTCACTGTCCATTATGGAAGAGTGTATCATTTTGTTCAAGGACAGCTACTTTGTTGCTATTGGAGGTTGGAATAAAAATAAACTGTATTAAATCTAAGTAACAATCTTATCAGAAACAACAATTTTAGACCTACCGTCATTTAGCAGCAAACCATCTCCCATTACTGACTTTCCTAATAAGTTGTAATAGTTACTTTTGCTTTGAGCCTTGCTGCTATTGAGCACAAACTGTAATTAAAGAGAATAATTTTCGTTAACATTCAATTCAAAATGCAAAAGAAACTCTTATTAAGATAGGCAATGTGAACACTTAACCACATTAAGAAAAGTAAGTCTTAAGAAACACTACAAGAAAAAAGGAAAATACAGCTGTTTATAGCTCAAGAGGCTATGCTACCAAATTTAGGTCACAAATTGGCAAATTTTACATTTTCAATGTTCCACTACTATATTTACAGTATTATAGTAGATATACACAAGTAGAGTTTTATGTGGTGACGAGAGGCTCAAGTTTGCTGCAGTATTTAAGCACTACAGACATGCTGTATATTTGGCATTTTTATTGTAGAAACGATATGTTTAGAGAAAGAGTAATTTAGATTCTGGAATAAAAAAGACACGTTACATTAACAAACATTGTTCTTGTATTCTGATAGTTTGATGCTAATTTAAATTAAAAATGAGTGAAGGTGATATTCATGGTTCATTGGGAGTATTTTAGAAATGGTCCAAGTTGCAAAAGATCAATTAGAGGCAAAGTTATGAAAATGGCTCTAACGATTTTGATTAAAATGACATATGTTTGAGATATTTTTATGCCAAATTAAATATATATTTTGAATTTTCTGGCTATAGCCCCTGTAGTCGTATTTACTCTGGACGACTTTTGCATAACTGGTAAACCGTTAGAGATAGACCAAATCATACTGTACAAAAAATGTAGATCTTGCTAAAATACACAATTTATGTCTGAATAAATGTTCTTGTAGAGTGAACCATTTCGGAGATATTCCTTGTTATGTGTGTGAGTTTCGGAAAACAAAACTCGTGCAATAGAACATCGCTGTTCATTTTTTTTATGTTAAGTGTGCAAAGAGAACAGGATCCCAAACCTTTGAAAGATTTGACAGTCATACAAAGTGTACTGTATTCTAATATCCCCCTTGCATCTTCAAGGAAATAAGCAGTAAGTTAATTTCTACAAATGTTCGTCTCAACTAATACGAAGAAGATATAGGAACAAGAGTTTGTAGGAATTGTTAGTACAAGAGTAGAGAAAGTCATGTGAGTGCAGCACATCAGATTTTTTCACGTCTTTTTCTGCTGGTAACTTGCAGATGATGTACCTGCATTTGACCAAAGTCCATTTACCTTACATATTGGCAGTTGTACAGTGCAATGAGGATTACTTGAAGCGGAGTCATTTTCACTTTCATCACTGCTGCTTAGCTCTTCAGTTGGATTAAGGGTTCTTTCTTTAATGAGTCTTCAGAAGAAAAGTACCAATCATCCTCGCAAAAGTTAAAGGCATGTGAACTCTGGGCAATGCTCATTATTATTTTAATAATAATGGTGGCATGCACATTAACAAACTTTGGTTTACGGCCATGGGTAGAACAAAACACAAGAACACCACGTCATTTGTGCCGCAGTGTAATGATTCTATGGCAGTGCCGCAGTGTAATGATTCTATGGCAGTGACGTAGCAATGCAGAAGGACTGCCGCAATGCAGAGACTGCCCAGCCTATCAGGGCTCACCATTTACCCACCTTTCACCTGTTTGCCAGTATATAAGTTGACTAGCTGCTACATAGCGGCGCAGTTTGCCTGTGATAACGACCACGACAAGATGGTCGAAACGTCGGCATTTTATAATTTGACGCGGCAACAACCGGATAGCCAAGATATTTCAAGCAGAGCGCTGTTGCCAAGCGTAGTGCAATGGCAGAGGTTCAGTACATAAGAGCGAGTGAGATGCGTGTACCACATTCGGCAACGCTGGTAGGAGGGGCAAGCTTAGGATTCGCTGGCGTCTGTAGTACGGCCCACCTCCGTATGCCTTTAACTTTTACGAAGGTTATACTAAACCAGTTTGTTCACCAGCTGAAGGTACCTGGCAGGAATGCACCAGTCACTACATCAGTAAACAATTTCCGATAAACAACGATATCGTGAGCAGCAGTTCTGCTTCTAATCACTTTTACGATAATGTTGCCAAACTTGGAATGTGCATTCACTCGAGATTGAAGCAAACAAATCGCTCAAAATGGTATAATTTAAATGTTATTTTCAGTTTATGCAGTATATTTAGCTTATAAAGCGTAAACAATGTTTTCAACTACTCCGTGTTTCTCCCATCGATCATTTTCTGCCTTTTCTATATGTTTAAAAAAAACACTGACAATTTGTTTCGGTCTTACGTGATACAATCCTCGAATGTTATATCGTGCAATTCCTGTAAGAATAAGTCAACTGTTGCATTTCTTTAAGTATTCATTTTACCTTGGCCCAAACTAGTCCTATGGGATTGAGGTCACGCGTGTATGGGGACAAGTAAATGACAGTGTGGCCCAATAAAATCAAAATAACCAATTACTACTTATAATCATTGAGGAAGAATTCAATCTAAAAACTTCTCATTCCCTCCTGCAGGATCAAAGAATGAAGTATTAAAATTTCGGTCAGTTAATAGTATAGTAATTGTTCCTGTAAGTACAGGTAATGAAAGTAATAGAAGAAAGGCAGTAATACCTTTAAGAACCTCTTTAGGTTTGTTTGTTTCAATCATCCTATAAAGATCTGTTTTACACATAGAAATGTCACTCTGAACCCCTTTGTTCTGCAACCACAATATCATAGCAGATTTCACAGCACTCCTAGCAGAAGGATTATGTGCTTCTACATTACTCTTACCATTACTTCCGACACTAAACCTGTGACAAGTACAATTTTACAATTGAAATTAAGAGAAATTAGCAGCAAGTAAACATAGCGCGAATAATATTGGAGGTAAGTTGGCAACATGACCAGCAGAGCAACGATTACGCGGGTGTTTTCAGAATAAGGTTACGCTGCGTGGGATGTCTCTCCCCTGCCCTTCATTCCCCTTAGACCATGAGGTGGTGAACAGGCAGTAGTTGTAGATCATAATTTCAAAGTGAAAGAATTAGACGTACTATCTTTCACAAAAGTAAATACCCATCTTGAGTGAGACCTGCGCGAAGGGTCATCTAATTCTCAGGCGCATTTGCATAGACGGTATGAGAATTAAATTAGTCATATGCTTCCCTTGCTGTTCGGAGGACATGGCAGCCAGGTTCATTCCCAACTCACCTCACCTCGCATTTTGGAAAAGCAATATTTCAGCAATCCTTCAACATTAACGGGCAAACATTGCAGATTCAACTTTAGTGCACCTGCAGAACATATGTTCTTATGGTGTTTCTATTAAGTTGTGGATTAGAACTAAAATGATTCCAGTGTTGGTGATCGACTTATAAAACGTAAGGACGCTATAGCTGACCTGGCTAAGGCATGCTGTTTCAAATGAACAGCGTCGGCTGACATGGGTTCGAATCATAGCCACCGCAGTTATTTTTGTTTCCCTTCTTCATTTTTCTTTCTTAACAGGAACATTATTATTTATATAACCCGTGCGAAATATAAAATTATACAAACTAATAGAATATATTTCTCATAAATCTCCTCCTTTAGGTATCTTTAACCCGCGTACCGTTGTAACTTTTCCCGCCGTCCTATGAATGCTGCAGTACGATTAAAATTTTACAACTGAATGCTTCCTAAGATATTAATTGCAATTGCTGAAAATGAAGCAGGGAACACGCCTACCTCAATTGTGAAACATTCTTCCTGAAATTAATATTTCCCTTTAATCATTCATATTCAAAAGCATCTCTATAAATTTCGTAGACTATTACCATATTAAAATACACAGGCGTGTAATAGTGTAAATTACCAGATCTGGATGCCAGTGAATAATGTAATTCATGATACTCGTACATTAAACAGAACAGAATACAGTTGTGGATTACTTGAGGGTGAAGGAACCTTTGCACCCAGCAAGGTTGTCATGTCGTTTATTTCCAAGCAGACACAACGTTGTCATGTCCCCTTTAAGGGGAGTTAGGGGTGAGTTTAGGAAATTCTACAATTTGTATGCCAGCATTACCAAATTTTAACCACGTTACTATAGTGGTTAGATATGCAGCTATACAAAATTTGAAGTATGTAAGTCAAATAGTGTTTTAATTAAAAGCTTTTAATTGATTAAAAAAGTACTTTGATTAAAAATGCTCCTTGCGTAACAATTTTTATATGTTTGGCATGAAACTTGGTGATCTGATGCTTCATGCACTTAAAAGTCATAATTACTCTGGATTTTTATTTTACACCAGTACTTTAGTATCTGGAAATTTTTAATATGTCTATTTACAGATTTCACGTTTTTTTATCTTTCCATCGGCATTTGAATGTGAATATGTTCAATACTACTTGACTGATATCAAAACCCAGGGCAATTTGGAGCCTTATATGATTAAGAACACATCGTGAAATTTTCAAAAGAATCCCTTAAGAACTCTGTAGCAAGGAGTTTTTCAGATGCGTGAAAATGCTGAGAAAAAAAGAAACTGAGAAAAACAGCATTAAACTTTTAAAACGTTCTAACCCCATCAGAGGTGTGTTGCAGCATAGGTTTCACTTTCCGATCTCTTATCCTCTCTTATGCTGACAATTTCTGCAATTTATGGGATCTCCTTGTGTGTGTTTGTTTCCTGGCACTGCATTTTCTACACTGAATACTTCTTCTAGCATTGCACTTCTGACAAATGTATATTGTTCCAACTGAAATGTTTTCATTCCTAAGACTATTCAACACTTGAATTGACTTCACACACTCCATATTAAACTCCATGACAGTTTTCAGTACTGCAAGTTCAAGTTTATTCCTAGACACACACATATTTTGGACAAATAGCTCCACGCAACATTGTGAAGATATACATTCGAGTTCTGTGTCGTACCCTTGGCATAGCGTTCTAGCAGCTGGTCAGAACCAAGTCGCTGATCCGGAGGTTGAATTTTAGTTACCACTTCTGGAGACAACTTGTGATTTTATGGATGCAGATTAAGGATAATTTACATGATTGAGTTTCTGATCCGTCGATATTCAGTCTCGGTGGGTGCGCACGCCTAACCACCAGCCATTTAATCACCATGCACCACTATTTAAAAATGGCCGCCAGATCTTTAAAAATGGCGCTGGCATCAAAATCCTTGCATTTTTTAACAGACAAAACATTGAACAATTTTTCAACATAAAAATCTAAAAATCAACCTTTTTTACCAAATGGGCCAAATCTCACCCCTAACTCCCCTTAACTCAATTTGTAGCAGTGTGTCTTCATCCGAATCTCCATTCCTGATAAAAAGCTGTGGAGAACTAAATATGTTTGTTAATTTTGTGTTTCAGAAAATAAACATGCGAAAGACGAGAATCGTACCCCCGGCAACTAGTAGTTCTGAATTTCACAGTCACCGACGAAGCGCTCTTGGCTATTCGTCACTGGTGCATTAGTGCTGTGTCATATGATATTAAGCTTACTGTCACTATCTTAGCAGCTAATTTCACTGCAAGGCGGAAAGCTTGTGTGCACCTTTAGAGATGGTTTAAAATTTTGCTTTTTTCCCCCTAAGTATTCGCTTACATTTATACGGAGGAGTAATAAAAGGGAATATTTGTATAATAAGAACGAGTATCGCAGTGTTTAGTTTAGGTTCGTTTAGTTGATGTTTATTAATTACAGACAAATGAGATCGAAATCACCAATATCAATAATTAATTTATAATTATTACCTACTCAAAATATACGCCTATCTTAAAGAACAGGAACATCTTTGATACGTTACCTGTCTTCGAGAACCATTTTAAAAAGCATTACTTTTGAAATATTTATTTTATTTAAAATTCCTGGCACTTAAGGGTGCTTTTAATGTAAGAGCCTCGTTTGTTATTGGTTTTCTGTGCAAATAAAGTGACTGTCACAGCACAAAGTTTTCTGTTTTTACGTGCTGTAAACAAGGAGCACCAATAATCGCTTTGATTTCATTTACAACAGAAAATGTTTAACTGTTTCATATCTTCAGTTATGGATTCTAAATCATCACGCTCTGAAAGATTACGCTGGATAACAAAACTTTACTTTTTGTTTGCGAGATGAATGATACCACACTTTTCTTATGGGTTACACCACGTTGAACACGAATATGATAACAAGAATACTAGAATGGTTCTGATTTGAGAATAATATTAACGAAAACACAATAGTAATTTGTTTCTATGAAAATTAGTCCGATGTCTTGTAAAATATATTCGTGATCACTTACCTTTACTAAGTACGCTTTCTATTTGCTTCCTTCTTGTAGTCGAGTTGAGGATCATCCCTGATGACTAGAGCTCGGAAGTTCATGCCCTAAAAAACATTGAAATATGCATGCAAATATGCTCTTAAAAACTTGAAAATATGCCAAGAAATATGGACTATTTAATTAAAACAATTAATGTCCCTTTGCAGTAGACGAGTTAGTATAATAAATAAAGTGATCCCGCTGCTAGTATTAACTGCTAAATTGCAGTTCACAACCAACACTTTGCACAAATTTTCAACTGTAAAACATCGTCTGTTGTCTCGCAAAACACTTTTGTAACGTGAAAAACTTCTCTCCACGTCACAAGATATTATCGCGGCATATTTAAATGATGTTAACTGCTTCACAGAGAGAGTCAAGTCTCTTGGTGTGACAGATGGTTTTCTTTCGAGGATGTCTCGAATATCGCACATCTGTTTATAACCAGAAATTTTGGAAATTACATAGTTCCCTTTCTCTTTCACTTTATGTCCTTTGGTACCAGGAATCGAACTTAGATCACATATTTTTTTTTTTTTTTTTTTTTCAAAGAAGGAAAGTGATTCATGCAAAGGAGATCTTACAGTTTCCAATGCCGTTATGGCTGTTGGTAAGAACGAAAAATGGGCAGATATGAAACACTGGTGCAGGAGGAAGTCGTATATTAGGTACTGTTGATCTAAACAGCTTAACTCTTTTAGGAGATATAACAAAAATTCTCTTTGCACTGGACACAGATCTATCTACCAATGGGAAAGAATCACGTACTGTCTCAGGAATGCGATGAAGAGAGTGTGCCAAACAAGTTATATGAATTAAGTTAGGAAAAATACATTTCAGAGTTTGTCCTGATTTTATCATAAAAGGACCTGCATCAGCAACAAATAAAAGTAACCGGTCGTATCTGATTCCACATGGCCATAGTAATTTCGAAGAGTCCATCACAAACTGGGTCACAGTTACATTGTCAGTGGCCGACAATTCGCTCACATTAAGAAGATAAGGTGTAGTCTTTTGACCATTATTTAAAGCACCCACAATTATATTAGAAATAGAACGGCGCTGAGAATCAGGGGTAACAGACAACCACACAAACTGATCCACTAATTCATTTTGTATATTTGACAACACGCTATTGTAACAATGTCCTACATAAGTCTTGCGCAGTGTACTTGCTTCAGGCACATCTTGTTGAGTGTACTTGGCAAAAAAGTTTTTAAATGTCGGATTATTAATTTTGAACAAGGTTATATCAGCAGCAAAAAATGCTTGGCAAAAGTCATAGGAACATTCAGGAACCCTACTTCCTAAACACTCTACTAGTTGTTTTTGAACAGATTCTTTATTTGCGAGTTTTCAGATTAAATTCTCCTTATGTTTTGCTGTGTTTATGTGCTGAACTATTTGAAATCTTTTCTGACTCCCTACATTTTTCTCACACGCTCCACAAAACAGTACCCTATTATTTGTAGATATTAAATCACACGAAAACTCTTTCTGTAAATTAATTAATCTATATAGCGTTCCACTCTTAGAAGACAGTATGGAGTTAAATGGGACATCTCTGTCTCTATCTAGCGCATACAAGTTGCCATTAGCCGCGTCCTTTTCTACCCTCACGCTGTTGCCAGATTACTAATAGCATGGTATAAATATTCATTTGTTATAAATTTCAGGTTTGAACACATTATCCTATGCAGAATTTTTTTCTCTATCAGGTTATATCCTTTTCAGAGTCATTATACATTTCTATAGGCCCAAATTTCTTCAGAAAACGTTTTTTTCAATAGAAGTCCGATATTTGCTGTTTCTACACTCATCACGCGCTAACTAACAAACTAACTGCTAGAATGCAGCTATATTTTTTACTTAGGTAGAGTAGACCATAGTGCTACTGTAAGATTTAAAGCTTTCACGGCGCACGTTATTTATTAAAGTTTCACGGGCGATCAGCCGTGTGAGGTTTGAAAATATTGAGCTTTCGGCCATTCTAAACTCCATATCCTTCGTCAGAATTGATTTTTCATTCTGACGAAGGACATGGAGTTTAGAATGGCCGAAAGCTCAATATTTTCAAACCTCACACGGCTGATCGCCCGTGAAACTTTAATACATAGTGCTACTACCTGCCTACCTTGAATTCTCTATGTTTACCCAGTTAAGTGTTATAATTTTTTAAATTAAATGTTTTCGGAAAATTTTATATCTGTGCACTGCAAAAGTTACGCAGTGTGAAACTTTTTTGTTATTGAGTTTACATCAGGGAACCAGCGAGAGCAAATGTTGAGGAAGGTTGGAGAAAGTTTTTAAAATAAACCAAAAGGCAGTAACCTCTTTCTTTTATCCAGTAAGGCAAACAAAAGGTATTCATCTATTCAGCGCCAGGCCTGACACAAAAGATAGTATTAGGAGCAGCACTAACATTAGTTCGAAAGAAGCCGTGTGTGTAATTGTGAGCTGTTATTGCGTTATTTGTTTAATATTTTTGTAAATATTTGTAGTTATGGAGGGGGAAGCTAGGAAGAGGCGATATGTTGGTAAATTAAGAAGTAAGGAACGCCAAATAATTATGGATGTGTTAGATTATTTTTGAAGTAAAATGCGTGTAAGGCAGTAAAAGAAACAGCTAAGGCTATTGAGTGTTCAGAAGCAGTAGTGTATAGGATTAAAAAGGAAGTAATGAAAGGTCTCTAAGAACGCCATCGAAAAAGAAAGCAAAAAGGGTGGGACTACACAAAACTCTAGGTTAACGCAACGTGATTGAATAGTGCAAGGTGGATTGCGGCGAATTGTTCATTCTTTACTGTTTGCAAATATTCCACCCACGCTGAATATAATTTTGTCACGGTTCAACAGTGATGAGACACAACCAAATTTCTCAAGGGCCACTCTTAGTCGGTTCTTACATGATTTGGGGTCCGAATATGAAAGAAGGGGTAAGAAGTGCATATTAATAGAAAGAGACGATACCATCAGATGGCGACATAAATATCTAAAATACGTAAAAAGGTTTAGGGACCAGGGGAAATCAATTGTTTATACAGACGAGTCATTTGTAAATTTAGGTCATACAGTAACAAAGGCATGGAGGGATACCAAAGTTAAAAGTGCCCATCTCGTCAAGCAGCAATTGAAGGACTAAGTACAGGACTCTGGTCACCTCGGGGTCGCGCGCGGAGAAAGATTCGCAACTAGTACATGTTGCAACACTGCGCTCCATTTAACGTGTACTGTCTTCTAAGGGTGAAACGCGCTTTAGTTGGTTTTATTTTCTGCATTTGAAGAGCTTTTTAACATTTTATACGCCTAATTTAATTTGGTGGGAACCAGTTCACAACACTGTTACGTTTGAAGACCACGACACAACTACTGGTGGGCAAGCTATAATCGTGCTGCTCAAGGCGTTGACCTGCACTTTATCTTTGTTAATATAAATATCTCAGATAACGCACTGATTATTCTCTACGCACATACATATAATAAAAGGATGGAAACAGGGGATTCACTGCATGACAACTTGACTCAGCATTAGTTCTCGCCACCTCGCGAGTTGCATCATCGTGTGGAATATTACCAATATGAAAAATATTATACAGATTAAAAATAATAATTAAAAAAACATAAAAAATCATTAAAATATGCAATATAGGGGCTATAATAGTGAAATATTATGCATTTATCAAAAACAAGAAAATATGCAGTTATATGCACCATAAAATCATGTCCAAATAACTGAAAATTCCATAATTCGTACACATAATGTAAAAGCATACATTTTTAACCCCTATGAAAAAGCATGCAAATGCATGAACTTCCTAGCCCTAGTGATGACTGTTCAACAGTAGTCAGCAAGCATTCTTGCACTCCACTTTCCCTGGTAACGTTTTCCCATTAATGATATTTATTGGTGCAAATGTTCGCCATATTCATCGCTCCACGACTTTTAGTAAAACAATTTAGATGGGAGTGTAAAATGTGTAATTTAAGGGGCATTTTGCATCGCATTTTGTGATAAGATGACAGCAAATTTATATCAAGATTATCATAGTTTCCAGCTCGTTTGTTTCCCAAAAAGTTGTTTACGACTCCTCTGAAAGAAATCCATCCTCTTGCTTAGCATTATTTAAGAGGTGTTTAAATATCTAATCTTGTGAACTTGATGAATCTGTGAGCCAACAAAAATTCCTTCCTATAACTGGGCCTTACTAATTCTAGGACATTTTGTAACTAGGTATTTGAATGCCAGTCCGCTTCGGTCCAACGTTTAAGCAAAATGTTTGATGAGACCAAGTTTTATGAATTAAAATGTTCTTAGATTCCACCAGAGGTTCATGTTTAACATTTTTTCAGTTTCCGTACTTTGACATAAAAGCCATTCCTTTCTTTATGAAGCGAGAAGCTCTATCTCTTCTGTCCCACCTACATATGAGATAACACTTTAGTGCACTCTAGCTGGAGTAATGAAGACAACTGATAGCCATTTGTAGTAATACAGGTTTGAGACACAGTTTTAAAGCGTCTATAAACACCTGCCAGTGATCAGAGACGTGATTAATGTTCAGAGCACTCAATAAGTCACTAACATCACTGCAGAACACTAAATCGCCTTTCTCAGCAAAATATTTCCCGAGATGTTTCTGACGGTCAGGAAAAAATGTCACTTTCTCATTTTCAGCAAGATAGCTTCATCGTTACAATCTGGAGGCTAGCAGCTTTTCCTTGGCTTTAGAAAGTTCTAGGTCTCTGACTGAATCCTTAATTCACTCTGGCTAATTTTGTGATGTTCAGATTTAACATCAGGTGCAAAGTCAGGTCTACATTATTTAGTTAGTTTCCTGTCGTCATCAGTAACGTGCCACACTGCATGTAAAAATATGAAACAACCAGCAATTTACAGAAATATTTTCACCATAAGGGGTGTTCTACTAACTAAAACTTGTCTACATCACTCATGCAACAATTTTCCTGTTGACCAGTGATATTTTTATTAAATTTCCTTTATGTTAGAAGACGTCTTAACAGAGGTGTTCTACTATTTTTCACAGGAGCCTTAAAGTTTAGACCAGCCTAAATATTAACTACTACAGAAATGACCTGGCATGTAATGATCATAATTCATCACTCTCATTTAGAAAAAAACACTTGTTCGAAGTTAATATATACTCTTAATTTTTGCCTTAACTCTCCCATTAGATACAAATAACACCAATGATTTTGTTTTGATAATTACTTATACCAAATAAACCATATCTAAAGATGAATGATTCATTATGAGTGTTAGAATTAAATAAATAAATTGAGGCATGTTTGAAACCCTGAAAGGAGAATTAAGTAATCGATTTCTTGCAAACAGGAATAGATTTTAATCTCCAGTTTACAAAGCAGGCATCTACTTCTACGTAAGGTGGAAGGTTTGACTACTAAGTTAATTTTAGTGAACTATAACACATACCTATCAGATAATATCACAACTTTAGTTTAGAACAAAACTGCTGCCTGTAAATCATCACGTACTCAGTATTTAATCCTCCTCATGAATGAGCGTGAATCTGTTGGACATTATTCCCAAATAATGATACATCTCTCAACTGGAACGTACACTTACTAATATATCATTTTATCTTTATTTGCCTGTCGTTAATGAAAGCAATTAATTAAACAATTTCCACACTGAACACTGCAATACTCGTGTTTGTTATACAAATATACCCTTTTCCTATTCCTCTATATAAATGCAAGCGAATACTTAGGGAAAAAAAGCAAATTTTTAAACCATTTCTAAAAGTGCACACGAACTTTCCACCTTGCAGTAAAATTAGCTGCTATGATAGTGACAGCAAACTTAATATCATATGATACAGGGTGACTGACCATGTGCCGAATAGCCAAGAGCGCTTCGTCGGTGGCTCTGAAATTCAGAACTACTAGTTGCCGGGGGTTCGATCCTCGTGTTTTGCATGTTTATTTTCTGAAATAAAAAATTAACAAACATATTTAGTTCTCTACAGCTTTTTATCAGGAATGGAGATTCGGAGGAAGACACACTGCTACAAATTGAGTTAAAGGGGACATGGCAACGTTGTGTCTGCTTGGAAATAAACGACATGACAACCTTGCTGGGTGCAAAGGTTCCTTCAACCTCATGTAATCTACAACTGTATTCTGTTGTTTAATGTATCATGAATTACATTATTCACTGGCATCCAGATCTGATAATTTATACTATTACACACTTAGGTATTTTAATATGGTAATAGTCTACGAAATTTATAGACATGCTTTTGAATGTGAATGTTTAAAGGGAAATAGTAATTTCAGGAGGAATGTGTCAGAATTGAGGTAGGCGTGTTCCCTGCTTCATTCTCAACAATTTCAATTAATATCTTAGGAAGCATTCAGTTGTAAAATTTTAATCCTACTGCAGCATTCATAAGACGGCGGGAAAAGTTGCAACAGTACGCGGAATATAGATACCTAAAGGGGGAGCTTTATGAGAAATAGATTCCACTGGTTTGTATAATTTTATATTTCGCACGGGTTATATAAGTAATAATGTTCCTCGTTAAGAAAGAAAAATGAAAAAGGGAAATAAAAAGAAGTGTGTTGGCTGAGATTTGAACCCATGTCAGTCCACGCTGATCATTTGAAACACCACGCCTTAGCCCAGTCAGCTAAAGGGTATACGTTTTGTAAGTCTAGCACCAACACTGGAATCATTTTACTTCTAATCCACAACTTAATAGAAACACCATAAGAACATATGTTCTGCAGGTGCACTGAAGCTGAATCTGCAATGTTTGCCCGTTAATGTTGAAGGATTGCTGAAATATTGCTTTTCCAAAATGCGAGGCGAGGTGAGTTGCGAATGGACATGGCTGCCATGTACTATGTTCGGAGGGAAGCATATGACTAATTTAATTCTCATACCAGCTATGCAAGTACGCCTGAGAATTAAGTGGCCCTTCGCGCAGTTCTCACTGAAGATTTTTGTGAAAGATAGTACAAGACAACATTTTTAAGACACTTTCCACCCAGCATACCCTGGAGCGGACAAACAAGACACCACTAAAGCAATGCACTGCCATCTGTGGGCCTCCTTGTGTGTTATGTAGTCTTTGGAAGAGTGTACACAAACAGCTACTACACTTTCTTAGAAGACAATTAGAGGAAATACGTTTGTACCTAATCAGCTACCTATACATTGAAGGGTTAACATGAAGTACACCTAAGTGATATGTTAGCCTGTTCGATCAAAAAAAATCAATCTTTGGATTTTCATTGCAACAAAGGCACCATACCCTAAAAAATATATCTGCGAATTATTACTCTCCTAGGGAGAAGGAAACATATTTTGAACATCATTTTTAAAGTGGTGCTCCTCTACCTTTTAAATTGACATGCGCGCACGCTCCATTTCAAATTTAAGCTCATTTTTCTGGGAAACGATTTTGTTGTTACTTTCTCGTACTCAAAATCTATCTTCTCCCACAGAAATCTAGCTAGAGATCTGAAACTTTTTTCCAATATAGTTCAGGACATGATTAATAAAATGTTCCTTTGGAATTTTGATATTGCTTATAACTTTTTTGAAAAAAATAGTTAATTTAATAATGCGCTATTTTTATTTCATTTTTACTCTTAGCAGTATTCATTGTTTAAGAAAAACTATTCACTATACCAAAATTTCCTTCGCTTAATTTGTTACAAAGATAATAAGAAATACAATTTTAAAAAATCATTTCTGTTGTTCAACATCTATTGAAAGAGATAGATTTTGATAATATTTATATAAATTAATATATCAGGAATATAATTAGGCTTTGGAATGAAATTTGGTACAAACATATTTTAGTTACTAACAATTGATGAGAAGAATGATGATGCTTCACGAATAAAGCGTTGGACTCCCAGAAACGACATAATAGGATCAATAAAGAGTACCTACAATCGATTTGTTTACTGCACTTACTATTAAGAACAAAATTTACTGCTATCCAACAATAACACAAAGTATGTCTAGACTAATAACTTCACCTCAATAGAATTGAGTTGTACTCAATACACAGCCAAGGTACCATCTTTCAGAAAAGTAAATACCCACTTCCAGTGAGACTTGCACGAAGGGTTATCTAATCCTCAGGCGTTCCTATATAGATGGTATGAGAATGAAATTTGTCATATACGTATACTTACTTCTCTTGCTGTTCAGAGGGGATGGCAGCCATTGACTCACCTCCAACTTTGAAAAGCGATATTTCAGCAATCACTCTAAATTAAAGCGTAAATATTGCAAATTCAACGTTACTACGTCTGCAGAAAATGTGTTACTATTGGGTTCTGACTAAGCAGTGTTGAGTTCCTTGCTTACCAAAGTAAGCTTAATAATCTACACTCAATTTCTCTATTTAGTGTTAGCCGAGAGCGTTAAAATGCTTAAGTACGGACCCAGAATTGCTTCGTGAACGTGGTTCGAATCCCACCTACCACATAGCTTATTTTCCCCCCTGCCTTTCTATCTTAACGGGAAGATCGTCATTTATATAACCTGAGCGAAATATACTGTTATACAATATTATCATATTACTGCATACGACTGAAATTTTAGAACTGAAAGCTTTAGAAGATATTGATTACAGTTGCTGTAGATAACACAGGGAATATGCCTCAGGCTTCAACTCTCATCATTCTTCTACAAATTAATATGTAATATTTTCCTTTAAATAACCCACATTCAAAGGCATTTTTCTATAAATATCGATAGTTACTACCATATTAGACTTTATTTTCGTCGTAAACTGTCAACGCTTCGTTAGCTTACTATGGATATAAGACAGATATTTTGTTGATGTTAAAAAAATGCACTAAAACTAAAATGTTTTAGGCGCAATAAAATACAATAAAATAATTATTTTAAAAAATTAAATCCCTGCACAATGTTGCCATGTGCCCATTCAATCAATTTCTAGACTTGTCTTTATGCTGACTCTGCATTCCTGATAAAAACCTCTGGAGAACTAAATTCGCTAGTTAATCTTCTATTTCAGAAAGTAAGTATGCAGGAGGCGAGGTTTGAACCCCTACGCTCAGCCAAGCAACGACTTCGGCCATTTCTGGATCGGGCATAAGGCGCTATATTCCTGTTAAGTTAAATTCTATCATTAAGTTGGCAACAAATTTCCTTGCAAGGCACTAAGCACTATAACAAAGGTTTAAATACTTTGCTTTTGTTTCTGGATGTTCGTTTATTTAGGAAAAGAAGAACATTATCTACTAAAACCAACATAGGTATGACAGGGGTCAGTGTGGATGGTAAGCTCCATAATTTGGTTTTATTAACGACAGATAAAGATGAAAGTATTGTATAATAATATACATTCTTGGTGATAGACATTTGAAAATACTGCTGTTCAAGTTCACGTCCATTAAACGCTAAACAAAAGGCCAGCAGGGATTAGGAGGCGGAGGCGGCGGTGAAGGCGTAGGCGGAGGTGGAGGCGAAGACAACAGGACTTCTATACTCGTTCATCTGCAATACAAATGTAATATATTGTTTAACGTAACGTAACTCTTCTAGTTCGTTTTGAATCATTTCTAGCAAGTGCGTCATGCCACACTTTTTGTGGGTACAAGATGTAGGGTGGCTTATGGAAATATGGAACCCTAGTTAGCTTTTCAAAAGGCGGATCCTTACATGCCGATGAAAATCCATATTGTTTTTAATATCATCAGAAATAAAACTTTGCTGATCCAGCTTAAAAAGTATCATACAATTAAAATAAGAGCAAAGAGTGTCCTGAAAATGGTTAATGTGGCCAAATTATTGCGACATGGACTGTGTTTTAATTCCGACCGGAACGAAATGAAGCAGAAAATGGCGACAAGAATAGAGTTCGTGTTATTTAATGAACAAACGCACACTGGCCTAACGGAAGCGGGAGGCTTCCACGCCTTCCGAGGAGGTTGTCTGCTACACGACTCTCTCGGAAGCTTCCGCTGGTGACGGGTTACCTTCGTAAACATCCGGTATATTACGTATGCATTCGGCTCCCTCAACTGATACTGATTTTCACATACGCACATGAATAGAAGCCAGGCACCTGCAATAATGGATGACGAGTCAATTATATTGACTGTAGAATTATAAAGAATTTTATGATGTTGCATACGCCGACTATTATCACAACCAGTTACGCAGTGAAAAAATTTCCCAGGGTCTTCTCGCAAGGCTGTAAACAGATGACTATTAACAAATTGCTCATACTTATCTCTTTTCCGATTTATGCAGAGAATCCACTCTGTTTTCTCTCCTTTTCTTTTTCTCTTCTCCAATAAAATTGCTAAAACACCTATTATTACAATAACCTCGTCAATGAGAAGGTGCAGCTTTTGCTGTTGTATCTTTCCATAGTTGACGACCAACTAAATTTTTCAGTCGGAACATTCCAAGTAGTGAGCATTTAAGCTTCTACGGAAGTACTGCTACAAATTTCCATTCCTCCACGGGTCAATGTGCGTCAACCTTAGACGAAAGCTGGGCTGTTTATCCTCATATCATGGCTTTCCTATCCATCATTTCCCGTTCCCTTCACTTCCCTTTCTTCTATTTCAGAGTTGTAGGGCCACGCGACGGTGTTCGGTGGGTTGGGCGGTTGCTTGCTCACAGTAACTGTTTCATCCCCAGCGTCGTTGAGAGTCTGCCCGAGTAGGCCTCCGCCCGAGTAGGTGTCCGCCCATTGGATCTGGGACGGGCGGCATTGGCGTCATCTTCACCTTCACCGGCTGCTGGGCTCTCGAAGGTACAGGTTTGCGGCGACGGGTGGCGTGGATGCGTTAGGGACCCCGTCCCAGCTTACACCTGTCTGGTCATCCTTCGGGTCTTTTCTCTGATCCCCCCTTAACAGAAGTATTGGTAGATGCACAAAGGGCCCTAAGGGTCTACGTGCGGTGCTCTGTCCCGGTTGTGGGAACCCCTCTATTCTTCGTATCTTTACCTTTATGTGTTTTAATGGAATCTGCATTTTTTACTTTTTCTACTACGTATAGTAAGTAGGGGAAGCATTGTATTAGACCCAAAAATTTGATGTCGAGATTTCAGCGGAAGTATATGTTTTGAGGCCCCTGAATAAAAACAAAAAGCATTTTTGGAAAAAGGTTTGCGCTCCTACGCGCGCGTGTGTATGTGTGTCTGTATGTCTGTGAACAGCATCTCAAAAACGAAAGATCGGCTAAAAGCCATAGTTGGTACTTAAGTTTATTATCCTTCAAGGATGCGACACGAGGATTGATATGAAAATTCCTCCACCCTAAAGTCCCCTTTACATGGAAAATGTCTAGGAAACTTTGATTCTGTCAAAAATGACTCTAACGATTTTGATTAGAATTAAATATATTTAAGACGCTTTTATTGCAAATGAAATGTATATTTTGAATTTTCTCGCTATATGTAGTTCTGTGTACTCTTCATGACTTTTACATAGATAGAGCAAATCTTAGGGTACAAAAAATGTAGACCTCGCTAAAACACAACTTATATCGAAATGTATTTTTTGTGGAGTGAACCATTTCGGAGATATTCCATATTATTTGTCTGAGATTTGCAGTACCTAAACTTTTCTAAAATGGAAGGTCAATATTCACATTTTATCTCTTGGCCATGTAAAGAGAATGGAGTTTTGAAGCCTTCATATAGCGACCAGCTTTAGATGACTTGACTATCACTCAAAACCTAGTGTATTCCCATATTCCCCTTGTATCTAGAAGAAAATTGGCAATGATAAAATTTCTACAAATTTTTATCTCAACTAAGAGAAGAACAGCTAATACAAGAGTAGCGAAAGTCATATGAGTACAACTCATCAGCTTTTTTTTTTTTTTTTTTTTTTTTTTTTTGCGTAGTAGTCTTTGTTTACCCATTGTTTTATCAGTTATATAAAATTATACATTTCTTTAAGAATCAAGGGACCTTCACAGGTTATTCCTAGAATAGGCATTCCAATAATAATGATGATGATAATAATAATAGATAATAATAATAACAATAATAATAATAATTATAACAATAGTAGTAGTAATAGTAATAATAATAATGATAATAATGATAACAATGATAACGATAATAATGATAATAATAATGATGATAATAATAATGATGATGATAATAATAATAATAATAATCATCATCATCATAATCATAATAATAATTAATAATAATAGTAATAGTAATAATAATAAAATAACAATAGTAGTAGTAATAGTAATAATAATGATAATAATGATAATAATGATAATAATGATAACGATAATAATGATGATAATAATAATGATAATAATAATACTAATAATAGTAGTAGTAATAATAATAATAATAATAATAATAATAATAATAATAATAATAATAATAATAATAATAATAATAATAATAATAATAATAATAATAATAATAATAATAATAATAATAATAATAATAATAATAATAATAATAATAATAATAATAATAATAATAATTCATTGGTGAAGTAAATATAGAAGTATAGATATTGAAATCAATCTCATGCCGTTTTTGACTAAATAAAGGTGACAAAACAACTTCCATGTAAAAGATAGTTTGGCGTGAAAGGATTTTATTGAAAACTGTGTCTCCGCTTTGAAAGACGCTGTGCAACAATTATTGTCCGGTCGCGCAAACGAAGGCGAGCGGAAGTTTCTTAAAATACGTGTTAGGTCTCTGACACTCTGACAGGTATTTCCTGTCAAACCTTGACATCACATTTCTGGATATAGTACAGTACTTTGCCTATCTAGCAGAGTTATGTGGAGAAGGTAGTAAAAAGTGGATCTAGATTCATATTTTCTTTTGCGCTCTTCAGAAGAAACTTATTACCGAGCGATGCCTACCTTATGCCAAAGACGGGAGGAGGCATAATTACCTCTCACCAGAACATGGGCCTCGAGTTCAGTGTTTAGAGTTCAGATCCCCCCTTCGAGAAACTACTCATGCACTTACTAATAGTGGAAGGGAGATAGTAAGAACTTTAGGTCTGATTTGGCAAACGTGCACTGATGAATGACAGATGACCAAATAAGTCTGTCTCATGTCAAAGTCTGAAAACTAAGTGGTTATCAAAAGATTTGTTCTATCAGAGGTAACTGCTATCTTTGATTCTATAGGATTCTTAGCTCCCGTCATAATTCTCTACAAAATATTTATGTGACTGTGGCAATAAAGAATAAGTTGTGATGATCCAGTACCTGCTGCGTTGCAAGATGACTGGAAAGATCTTCATAACCAACTTAAACTTACAACAGAAATTGTAAGAATGTAGACTGTACTGATTAAGGAACCTGTAACTATCCAGTTACATGGATTCAGCGATGCCTCTGAAAGAGCATTGGGTTCTTAAGTTTACATAAGATCAACCAGCAACGAAGCGAAGAGAATTGTCAAACTACTCTGTGCAAAATCAAGGACTGCTCCCTTAAAACAAATTTACTTCCACGACTAGAGTTATGTGGAGCTTTAGTGCTAACTCAACTCATGAAGAAAATAGTTGCCAGCATAAACCTTAATATCACAGGCATCTACGAGGGCCGCTCAGAAAGTAACCTCCGGTTGATTGCAAAAAATTCACCAAGTTAAATAAAAATATTTTAATATATACATCTTACAACTACATCTTTGCACTATTTTTCTACATAGTCTCCATAACGATTGAGGCACTTATCGTATCTGTTCACAAGCTTTGAAATTCCTTCTGCATAAAAATCACCCGCTTGTCCCTGGAGCCAGCCTGTGACCGCATCTTTGAGCTCTTTGTTGTCATCAAACCGCTAGGACCCGAGTCATTTCTTCATATGCATGAAGAGGTGATAATCCCTTGGCGCCAGATCTGGGCTGTGAGGTGGATGGTTCACAACGTCCCACTTGAAGGACTCAAGAAGGGCTGTTGCTCTGCGAGCAGAGTGAGGACGGGCGTTATCGTGCAAAAAAACGATACCGGAAGTCAGCATACCACGGCGTTTGTTCTGTATAGCCCGTTGTAATTTTTTTAGTGTTTCACAGTACACGTCTTGATTAATGGTCGTCCCACGTTCCATGAATTCAACCAACACCCCTTTTGCATCCCAAAACACCTTTGCCATCAATTTTCGGGCAGAAAAATCTTGCCGGGCTTTTATTGGTTTGGTAGGCGAATTTGAATGTGCCCACATCTTTGATTGTTCTTTTGTCTCAGGGTTCATGTACTTAATCCAGGTTTCGTCCCCGGTCACGATTCTGTTTAACAATGTTTCACCTTCGTCCTCATAACGTGACAGAAAGTCTAATGCAGAGGCCATTCTTTGAGTTTTGTGGTGGTCGGTAAGAATTTTGGGCACCCATCGTGCACAGAACTTACGGTAACCCAATCTTGCTGTCACTATCTCGTACAAGAGAGTCTTAGAAATCTGTGGAAAATCAGTAGACAACTCCGACATTGTGAAACGTCGGTTTTCACGAACTTTTGCATCAACTGTCTGAACGAGTTAGTCCGTCACCAATGATGGTCTACCACTCCTCTCTTCATCATGAACGTTTTCTCGTCCACTTTTAAATAAACGTACCCATTCACGGACCACTCCTTCACTCATAACTCTTGGTCTGTACACGGCACAAAGCTCACGATGAATAGCTGCTGCAGAATATCCTTTGGCTGTAAAAAATCTTATAACAGCACGCACTTCACATTTGGCGGGGTTTTCTATTGCAGCACACATTTCAAACGGCCACAAACACTAAATTAGCGCAGGTACGACGTTCACTCGACCACGGCTTGATGCCGACTGACCTGCTGAGTGCGTGAATGCACAGATGGCGTCGCTACTCCCCCACTACCCGCACTGTGACCGATCGGAGGTTACTTTCTGAACGGCCCTCGTATATGTGGACGGATGATTGTATTAAACTGACTTGCAACGTGTTCCAGGAAATAGAAGATCTTTGTAGCAAATAGGCTGACAGAAATCCAAGAAACTGCGCCTGCTAGGATTTGCCATCATGTACCTTCTCAAAGCAATTCAGCAGACCTTATCTCTAGAGGTCTGAGCACAGAATTGATCATTAACAATAATTCCTTCTGATGGAATGGATCTCATTGGTTATACCAAGAATCCAAATTTAGGCCCCAGAAATAAACTGTAATGTGTGCTAATAGTTTACCTGAAAAAAAAAGGGTGAGAACAGTACTCACAGTTATCATTATTGAAGATGAATTCATCAAGAAATTCTCAAACATACTGAAACTGCAATGTGTCGCTGCATATTGTCTTAAATTTATATCAAACTACTGTAAACCTCTACAAGAAAGAAATTCTGATGATGATGATGATGATGATGATGATGATGATGATGATGATGATCTTCTGCAGAACTAGATATGGCATTGAAAAGATGCATCAAAATCACTTGAGATCTCACATATGCTAAAGAAATACCACGACTCAAGAAAGGAAATCAAGTAAATGCAACCAGTAACATTAAAAACCCTAATTCTTTCCTTGACAAAAATAACTATCTATGTGTTGGTGGAAGACTTCTTAATGATCCGCTACCATACGAAACAAGACTTCCAATTATATTGCTTCCTCGTTATCATCCGACAAGATGGATTATAATGACAGAACATAAACGTCTCTTGCATTCTGGTCCTCATTTGGTGATATCATCGCTACGACAGAAATACTGGATTCCTTCGTTACACCAGATAATAAGAAAATGTCCCTACGATCGCTAATTTGTAGATCATTAAATGCTAAGGCTGCAGAACAGTTAATGGGTAATTTACCCAGAGAGCGAGTTACTCTTTTTCGTCCTTTTACTAACGTGGGATTGGACTTTGTAGGTCACTTTATAATGAAATCAACAAACGCAGCAAAACCCTTTACAAGTGTTAGATAGCACTGTTTGGCAACAAAGGCACTGCATCTCGAAGTAGTGTCAGATCTTACCACTAGCGCATTTTTGGCAGTGTTACCGCGTTTTTTATCCCATAGAGGCCATCCATCGGAACATTTTCTGCGACAATGGAACTAACTTTGCTGGAGTCAACAAGAAACTACAAGGTACCATTATTGAACTACAGAGGGAAGGATTAATTAACGCTACAGCACCACTGGGCCTAAAATGGCATTTTATCCCACCTTTTTCACCTCACTGCGGATGAATATGGGAAGCTGCCATAAAGGCTCCGAAGTATCACTTGAGAAGAGTAATGGGCACAAATTCAAGTACATTTGAGGAATTAAGGACTCTGACGACACAAATCGAAGTTTGTCTGAATTCTCGTCCTTTGATCGGAGTCACTGATTACTCCTCAGATCCACCTTACCTTACACCCGCTCATTCTTTCAATAGGCAAACCTATCACATCCTTACCAGAATTTGATTATACATTGAGTTCAATTTATACACTTTCCAGATGGCAACATGTGCAACAACTAACTCAACACTTTTGGAAGAGATGGTCTAAAGAATATTTGAATACCCTTAAACAGCGTCAGAAATGGAACAAAGAGTATCCATACTTGTTACTCGGAGATGTTTTCGTAAAGGATAATAATCTACCGCCACTTAGATGAAAATGTGGATTAATTGAAGCAGTTCATCCTGGTACTGATAATTTAGTTAGGATGGCAACTGTACATACTAAATGTGCACAAATGATGAGACCTATCCACAAATCGTGTGCTTCCAAATGAACTATTAGTGAACCAGTGATTTTAAGACTTAAATTTACTACAGAGACAATTAAAATTTGCATGCTTGTTGTGACAAGAATTATTCATTTCAATAAATAGATCATTTTTCAAGACTTTAAAATGAATTAATGACCTTTGTTATTTCAAAGGAAAGTGAAGGGTACTTATAAATTTCACTGTTAATTGAAAAGACCATGTGTCTTTTGGTGGGCAGGATGTATTGGAGTATTTTTTTGTTTATATTAATAGTAATAAATTAATTAATAAAAAAGTGAGCAACTGAAACATTGTTATCTGTGATAGTCTCTCTTTTCCCACGTGGTCAGAGATAAAAAAGTAAGATACAAAATGTGCTCCAAATACCGAGATCTATCACTGGTTTAAATTATTAATGTGAGACAGAATATTAAAATACCCCAAAAGAAAATCGTTTATGTGAATATTTGTTAAGAGTGTAATTTGTTTTTGATGTTGGTATGAGTTGGTTAAATGACGAAAAGGTGTTACTAATGTTCATTGTTACAAACAATTAGGTTTGTTTAAAGACGTCATAAATATTTCCATATTTAATTTTAATATATATGTATAAATAAAAGAATTATATGTGTTCAATATTGAAAGCGAAGGGAAAATGGCTAAGGATCGCTTCCCTAACAATGCGGGAATTATTTGATGAACGCATATGCGGATGTACACATGGCAGTCGCAATCCTAGACTCGCAACCAAAAGAATTCGTTCTTTAGCGTCTATGTGTTTGGTGTAGATGGACGTATTCGTATGTGTGCCCGTCATAAAATAGTGAAAGTAGATTTACTAAGTGTTTAAAGACCGTTAATTTGTGTAAAATAAGTGAGACATTAGCTAACTTTAATAAGTTAGTTAATACGAAGTGCGCGAGTAAATAAAAGGACGTAAAATAGATGAAGTGTAAAGTGATAGAAAACACTTTTAGCGAAATATCGCTAAATTTTCAGACATCAAATTTCGGCGATGCTAGGGAAGTCGATCCACTGAAATAAAAGACGATGTGATACGATTTAAACACTGTGAACAAGAAGGTGCGAATAAAATATTTCACTAAAGTTAAACCCGATTGTATGTTCATTCCATCCAGTACCACGACCCGAGATAACGAAAGAGTCAAAAACTCATCACCATCTAGTGCCATAGCCCATAGTACTTAAAAACAGCACCAAATGTAATAACTTTCCTTCCAACCTGCATATGCCTCATCTAATGTAGTCACAGATTTCCATTTTTCTCCTACCAGGTGCTTCTCATAGAGCTTGCTGCTGTTGATGCGATGTTCTGAGATGTGACTGGCAGCATCTTATGAACTCAACCTTTGTGTCGTTTCTCTATATCTTTGCTTATAATGGTGTTAACAGTTTTGAGGTATCTTACCAATTTGTTTGCAATGTTGTGTGGCTGGATTACTGACAGAGATGAGGTCCTTAATCTTCCTTATTGCCTCTGGAGGGTGCGTAGTAGCAGGTCACGATTTTGCTTTCTTCCTTTTGGAATTAATCCCAAGCGACCCTTTCCCTTTTTATTCAATACTGAGCTAATCCTGTGCCTCGACATTTACATGCTACAGTAATAGCAGAATAACTATACTGTGCGTCTGAAAGGGCAGTCATGTAGTCTTCCCAATATGGTTCAATTTGCTTAGGCACAACGAAAGCCACACAGTTCCTAATGCTATGAAGGCAGCACAGTAACTGGTTTGTTTGTCTCACAAACACTTGACCTTGCTGCACACGCAGAAACGCAGTAATCACTAGGGCTCGGAAGTTCATGCCCTAAAAAGCACTGAAATACGCATGCATATATGCTCTTAAAAACTTGAAAATATGCCAAGAAATATGCACTATTAATTAAAACATTTGATGTCCCTTTGCAGTAGACAAGACGAGTTAGTATAAATAATAAATAAAGTTACCGTGTTCCTTAGACGTTGAAGCAGAAGTGGTCCGGCTGCTAGTATTAACTGCTAAATTGCAGTTCACAACAAACACTTTGCAAAAATGTTCAACTGTAAAACATCGTATGTTGTCTCGCAAAACACTTTTGTATCGTGAAAAACTTCTCTCTACGTCATAAGATGTTATCGGGCATATTTAAATGACGTTAACTACTTCACAGAGAGAGTCAAGTCTCTTGGTGTGACAGATGGTTTTCTTTTGAGGATGTCTCGAATATCGCACATCTGGTTATAACCAGAGTGTTTTGAAATTACATAATTCACTTTTTGTCCTGTGCTACCAGGAACCGAACTTAGGTCTCATATTGTTTTTTCAAAGACAGTAAGTGATTCATGCAAAGGAGATCCTACAGCTTCCAATGCCGTTATGGTTGTTGGTAAGAAAGAAAAATGGGCAGATATGAAACTAAGATCCTCTTTTAACCCAGTGTCTGACAGAGTATTTTGCACAGTTTCCATTGATGAAGCATCTTTCGAGTCCAATGAATTAACAACCTCTTCGACTATTTCTATGTGCTCAATATAATATAAAACTACATCGACCCATGTTCCCCATCGAGTTAACACTGGTGCAGGTGAAATTCGGATATTAGGTGCTGTTGATCTAAACAACTTAACTCTTTTAGGAGATTTAACAAAAATTTTCTTGGTACTGGACACAAATCTATCTACCAGCGGGAAAGAATCACGCATTGTCTCAGAAATGCGATGAAGAGCATGTGCCAAACAAAATAAAAAAACCATAAAAATCATTAAAATATGAAATATAGGGGCTATAATATTGAAATAATATGCATTTATCAAAAATCAAGAGAATATGCGGTTATATGCACTATAAAATCATGTCCAAATAATTGAAAATTTCATAATTCGTGCACATAATGTAAAAGCATATATTTTGAACCCCTATGAAAAAACATGCAAATGCAGGAACTTCCTAGCCCTAGTAATCACATTCGCAATTCATTATCAGAGATCGAAAATATTTCTACGTAACACTTGCAGTATTTGGCGTCATCAACTGTTGGGAAGCTTTTGTGTATATGCAGGGCCGTATTTACGTAAGGGCAAACCAGGCAACTGCCCAGGGCGGCACATTTTAGGGGGCAGCAAACTTACTGGAAAGCTGCACCAAAAAAAAAAAAAAAAAAAAAAAAAAAAAAAAAAAAAAAAAAAAAGCATAGAAATGAAACATCAAGTTCCTTTTGATTCTGGATAAATTTATAGAAGAACTGGACTACAGAGTTTCTTCCTACAAGGAATTCAGTGAACCATTTATGTTTTTGACAAATCTGAAGATGCTTAGTCCACTTGAAATTCAGGAAGCATCATCCAGACTTCAGAAAGTCTAGAGTTCGGATCTTGAAGATTCGCATTTGTACTTGAATGCTCACACTTCAGAAGCTACATAGAAAAGAATGAAAATGCGACGCACTCTCCTACACAGCTGTAAGGTAACTGTCTAGAGAGTGTTTACCCAAACTTAAACACAGCTCTACAAATATACTTGAGCACTCCTGCTTCTTCCAACTGCTCAACTGAGAAATCATTTTCTGCTCTAAGACGCATAAATAATTATTTAAGAACATCACAAGTGAAGGATCGTCTTAGTTATCTTGGTGTTCTTGCAATTGAATCTGACTTACCAGTGAAAATGTACTATAACGAACTCATAAACTTGTTTGCAAATGACAGGGCAAGGAGGAAGCCTCTTGTTATGTTTTGACATCTAATAGGGGCTAATGCCTCTTTTATTGTAAGTTCTTTCTATTAAGATGTTCCTACTTAAATTTTAATAACCTCACTTATGGTGTTTGCCACTCATGCTTAAGTATCCAAAGTAGTGAAACCATTCTCTATGTTGTGAAAATTTAACTAATATATGCATTGGCAAGTTGGGGGGGGGGGCAAGGATTTTTTTTTTTTTTTTTTTTTTTTTTTGGCCCAGGGGTGTCAGAGGTTCTAAATTCGGGCCTGTGTATATGTTATATCTGTCTACTTATGGGTAATAAATTGAATAAACGATAGGTAAAGGCACATGAGTATCCGTGATAAACAGATATTTGCTTTCTTTTTAAATTATTTTTCCCCTTTGACGTAGTTGCTTGGCAGTGACATTAGCGACCGGATAAAGCCAACTCCTTAAAGCTGAGATAACGAAACTCTTCAGCATCGGTCACTTACAAGGTATATACGTCAATAATACACTCCTTTGTAACGGACCCCAAAGCGGTGTAAGTTTTCCTTGACAATCGCAAATCTTGATCAACCTGATATTGGTAAATCTTGCACACAATCTCTTGAGCGTCTTGTTAGTTGAATTGCATATAGTCTTTCTATCTGGTGATTGAAAACTTTGAAAACATTAAGGGACCCTGGGACTGAAATTTGAATTTTGTATATTTTTATGTATTTATAGGTGTAAAATCAATACCTTGCACACTTAAGGGTCTTTATGCTATAAACTACCACACAAACTTTCAGTACAATCTGTTTTATGATTTTGAGGGAATTATTCAACTGATTCAATCAAAAACTAAAATGTCACACAGTTTTATTATTTTATAAACTCTGATTGCCCAACAAACACCATCAGCAGGAAGCAGGAAGAAAAAATTATTAGTTTCAAAGTAATTAATATCTTTGCTTTGTTGGATATTGAAGCTAATTTACTACTATTAAAAGTGTGTATCACAATGGGTTACACGACGATCACTTGGTGTATCTTCTAAGGCCATGCACTTCAATTTTGTCGCCAAATATTGATAGACAGTACCAAAGTAGTCATTGATGAACAGATGGTCATCGCATAAGATTTGAAAGTGCTTTCGTAAATCAAACGTAACATATGCATAACCAAAGCGCTACTGTAACACAATTGAGTGTTAAAAGAATGGCACAGTCCGTATGAAGTGGAAGGAGGTAAATCCAACCTCTCCTCTTTCGCAAACATTGGATATCGCTGCTCTAAACCAAAATAGTTTCTCTTTGTTTCCCCAAACCTTGTTCCAAACGCGTGAAGCTGTAGGCTTCTCAAAAGGCACTAAGTTCAGAAATTCGTTAAAGCATTATGCTTTTTATCAATTCAGCTTGACAAAGCCATTATTCACATAATAGGCTTTCATTGTTACAGTTTTTGCTTTAATTTGTGCTTTCTCTATCATGTGTATAATAGGTAGACAAACTTGAGAGGTAGAATTGGAACTGAAAAATGCAGTGCCACAACTGGGATTTGAACCACAACCCTTACGCTTACCAGGCGGCTGCTCTAACCATTAAGCTACTGTGACAATCTGCCAGAATGACACTGAATTATCCGACCAATTCGTGTTGTATTACACCCAAAAATTTGTTACCGACATTTCATTGCAAATACATATTTTTGAGACTCCTTAAATAAAAAGCAACATATTAGAAAGAGGTCTCTGTGTGTGAGGGTGTGTGTATGTGCCTGTGGACAGCGTAATTCCAAAGTGAGTAGTCGGTTTAATACCAAACTTGATATTTTTGTTCTCTGTCTCATGCTCCCTATTTCTCCCAAAAAGTGGATCTAAGGATTTTTTATTAAAAGAGCACACGTTTGAGATATTCTAATGAAAAATAAACGTATATCTTAATTTTCTGGGAACAGTCTATGAAATCCTCTTTAATTCTTGACGACTTTTGCACAACAAATAAACCATGAGAGATAGACAAAATTGTACTACACAGTGTGTGTGTGTGTGTGTGTGTGCGTGTGTGTGTGTGCGCGCGCGCGTGTGTCTGTGTGTATGAGAGTGTCTGCGTGTTGTGTATGCATGTGTGTATGTGTGTGTGTGAGAGAGAGAGAGATTAATGCTCAGGAATTGACAATGAAGTCATTCTCCTTCTGACTTCCTTGTATTTGGTGACAATGCCAGGATACATTTTCAGAGCTTGTCATGACTCTAGATGTTCCATATAATAATTTCTTCTCTGGTGCACAATAGGCAGTTTGGTGAGGTTTATCCTATAGAGATGATTATTCGCTCATATACAGTTATGAGACGAAAGTTGGCAACAGATGATTTTCTTGGTAATTTTGGAATTATTTTAGGATTTTGTGTAGTTTGTGCTCAAAGAATGTTAAAACACACAGTTTGCGTGAGATGCATTTCTGTGAAAGTGACAATTTACCAAGTATTTCTTGATACTGGTTTGAGTTTTCAAATACTTCTACTATTCCCAAAATGGCACTCGTTAGTCTTTTTTTCCTCCACATGCAGAGACAATGGAATTTAAAGGTCATCACAAAGCAACAAATTCTTAAAGAATTTAGTTATCGCTTAAGCTATTGTATTCCCTTATTTCCATTGTACTTATAAGAAAATATATCACAAAATAATTTCTACATGTGGATATCTTGACTAAGATCATTGGGGTAGAAGAATAAGCATTTGTAGGTATAAAGTAAGAACAAATTAGAAACTAAAAACTTCACTTATCTTAGTATGATTTGCTGCTGACCCTGGGTTTCAAGCTGTGTCCAGCTCATTCTCAAAGCCATATAAACAAACTCCTTGCCAAGCTACAATCTTTTATTTTTTCTGAAAAACAATTACTCTTATTCAATTTTTATTTACCAATCTCTCAAAACAAAAATTTATAAATACAATCTATTGATGGTAATTCGAAGTTCATGACACGGTTCCTGTTTTTTAAAATAATTTTTTTTCCCCAAACCATTAAATCTATAGGATTACTTAATTGTTTTAATAATTTAACTTCTGGATTAATTTCATGATTAAATGACCAAAAATGATCTGCCACAGCTGATTTATCAGTTTGTTGATATTTAATATTTCTAAAATGTTCTTTTATTCTGGTTTCTAGATGACGTTTAGTTTTACCAATATAAACTTTATCACAATCTAAACAGCTAAATTGATAAATGCCAGATTTTTTATAATTTGGTATTTTATCTTTTTTTGAAAAATTAAGTAAATTTTGTATATTAAATTTATTTTGAGGGACCAAATTTATTCCATATTCTTTAAAAATCCTTGTAAATTTTTTATTAGCCCATGGATGGTAAGTAAACTTTTTAAAAATACAATTATCTTTTATTTTTTTAAGGGTTGAAACTTCTTTGACAGCTTTTTGATACTTAAATTCCTCTATCCTTTTAAGTATAAAATCTGTATTAAAACCATTAATTACTGCAGTGTTAATAATGTGTTTATATTCTATGTCAAATTCATCTTTATTAAGGGGCATATTTATTAACCTATAAATTAAACTATTAAAAACAGCAAATTTATGTGCAAAAGGATTAAAACTTTTATATTTTATGTAATTATTAATACCAAATTTCAATTTATTGTTATGTCTTTTAATTTTTAAGTCCAGAAATGAAAGGAATCCATTATTCTCAGTTTCCAAAGTGAATTGTATAGCTTTATTTTGTAAATTTAAAAGTTTTAATTGTTTTTCAGAAAAAATAAAAGATTGTAGCTTGGCAACGAGTTTGTTTATATGGCTTTGAGAATGAGCTGGACACAGCTTGAAACCCAGGGTCAGCAGCAAATCATACTAAGATAAGTGAAGTTTTTAGTCTCTAATTTGTTCTTACTTTAGAATCTTGTTGCTTCACTGTTAATAGCTTCAATTTTTTCTTATTTGTAGGTATAGTTTGTTGAAGAATGGGGAGAAAAAGTCATGCGAATTTAACACATCCGATTTATTATAACTACAACTGACAATCTGTTTCTGAATGTTGGCATATCTAGTACACAAGTAATTTTGAATTAGTACATATTTATTAGATAAATATCAAGTTCAACATCTTTTCACAATTTAAAATAATGTAATTCTTCAATGACGTACCCTGTATACTGAAATGTCACTATATGCCTAATGGCCAAACTTTTATGGACATACATTTCACAGAAACAAAATGCTCTATGTTCAACGAATCAATGTTTAATGACATTAGAGCTGCAGATTAGGCTGAGGTCGCTTCTGGAGTCTCTAGCATACTTCGTGATTTGACACAACCTGTAACATATTAAGAGAATGGAATGAGACAAAAAATAAAGAATATTAACACAACTTATGTTAGAGTCTACATACGCGTTTTAGAAATAAAATGATCAACATGTTAGTCTCTTTTTGTGGTTTTTTTCATAACTAGAACCCGGATTTTAATGACCAAAACGTACTGGAAAATGATCTTGCAAAGATAACTTTATTGCCTTAAAGTTTATTGAAACTAGTCCTAAAAGAAAGCAAATTCAAAGCACTTGCATATTTTAACTAAGACAAATTAAGCTAAACATTTACTTTACATTTGTAAACGCACTAAGTCTGTGTGCAGGCTGTTGATGAACTACTTCGACATATTTTCAGAAAATAGAGATGTCTTAAGCAAGTAATTTGAGATCGGAGGCTTATGCCCTGTCTGCTCAAATTTCGAAGTTACGGCTATAAGTTTCTGAAGTGCCTGTTTGCCACTGGCGAACATCGAACATTCGACAGCGCAACACACGAAAACGAAGCGATGTTTTGCAACGTACAATCAATCACTCATAAAAGAAACTTGGCTCACGTTTCGAAAGAAAGAGTCGCGTATGTGCTCTTTGGTCATCCCTAGCTGGAGGGAGCTAAGGTTATGTGAGGTGAAAGGCCTTGTCTACCTAAGCAGCAGGTGAGCGACCGGTTTTTGAATAGTTGAGGGAGGATCAGGTAAGTAATATCTCTGCACCTTTAGAATAGTGCGCTTATGCAATTAAAATACTTGTCAGACGAAAGGTTTGCTAATTTAATTAAGGATAATAATTGCTACTAGAATTATTATTTTTTTCTAGCGACTATTAGAAATAAATTGTGTTAAATTGCTATAACATTAAATTACATAATGGTCATATTCACTTTTTGCTCTTGACAAACGAATGTTATGACCAATACTTACACTAATGGTAGTAGTAATGGAGGTAGTTTAAATCATACTACACTAGCATAACAGGTTAATAGCAACAATTTTATCTTTCTAAGCTTGCATCAGTGGAAATACTGTGAAGCATAGGATATCGTGAAAGCAATGTTTTGCTTACATTTAGTTATAATCAGCTATTCAATTGCAAATGAATATTAATTTGTTTATACCTGGAAAATGAATTTAAGCTAACTAAACAATTGTATCCTACACCTTTGGAACTGTTGTAAACAATTGAAGATCTGAAAAACAAGCTACCGCTTGTCTTACTTGCCAATAATTGTTGGTGAGCGTCGCACTGTCAGGTGATTAGTTCGAGATTTGAGAGATCTTTGTGGCATTAAATCTTGAGAACGCTGATAACGACCTGCTAAAAATCGATATTTCAATACTCGGACAGCAGTTTTAAACACATTCTGAGACAATTTTTCACCTGGATTAGCTTTAAAACCTACTTATCACAATCTGATCCAATACGTCTAACATCATATAACTGTATCTAAAATAAGAACAAATTAGAAACTAAAAGCTTCACTTATCTTAGTAATAATTATTGCAAGTTCTTCAATTGCTGGCCATTTTCAAACTGCATCCAACACATTTTCCAATGTTTATATCAGTCACCTCTACAATCTCTCAGAACAGGGCACTGCAATTTTTCGCATGGTTACCTATTTAAAAGGGACCTTACCCCTCTATGTCCGCTGTGTGACAACCTTTTGTCAGTACGTCACGTGCTGCTAGAGTGTTCCTCTAGCAGCTGCCTGCCAGACTTGCAGAGGTCTTAGCGGACGACAAAACAGCGGTTGCTGGAATTCTGAAGTTTTTAGCGGAATGTAATATCAGTTTGAGGATTTAAAATTTTAGATATTTCTTTTTATGCTTTTGACATATTTGTCACCTTGTTCTACATCTATTGCCACTGTTTTTTACGTTTATGTGTACAGTTTCTTTGTTGCTAGCAATTTTATTTTTGATTCACATTTATATCTGGCTATTGCCATTAATTTTTTAAGGGCGCTGATGACCTAGAAGTTGAGCGTCCTTAAATCCACAAAACAATCTACAACCTCTCAAGTTATTTCCGTGTAGTTCATTAACACCCTGCATACTCGTATAAAAGTGGATGTGTATATATGTATGTAAGGGCTAATCTCCAAAACAGTTTGACCGATCACTTCAAAATTTGGCACGTATGTGTATTTTTTGATGGAGAAGGTTTGTTGACTTACCCAGTGGTGAAGACGATGTTGTGTATTTATACAAACAACCCATGTATTAACCTGTACTGTGCAACACCTACACTATGCAACACAATCTGTGGGCAACATACAAATAACATAAAGAAACTTACGGCGTTTTGTTGGTTCCCAGCCTATGTATTCTCCAGTACGAGAGTTTTCTTGTTCCAGCCACTCCTGCAGAGGTCGGAAGTAATCCAAAAGACCACTGGCATCCATTTTACGCTGTCCTGTTAATGCTTCCATAGCTTCAGGCCAAGGTTTGGAACTGCCCATTTGTAGCATCCGCCTAAAGGAACACAAAATAACGTAATCATGAATAAGATTCCTCCTAGAGTCTTTTTATACTGATTTAGCCATGATTTAGCTAACTCCAGCGAGCAAAATCGTCAGCTGATTTCAGGAAAAATTCCAATGGCATTTGGAACAAGATCTATATTAGCATTAGGTTAGTCAGATGGAAGAGACCCTCAGCATCGCACGTAAGCCATTGTTCTGCTTGTGATGAAGCGCGCTAGCACGGACGGGGTCTCTAACAATTACAGAACAAGTAAATAAAGCCTGTGATCTCCCGGAAACAGGGAAAAAAACATGGTGATAGTCGCTTATGAAGCATAGTTGCATGAAAAACTCAATGTTCTGCCATTGCATTTTTGATTGATAATATTCGTACCACAAATACATTAAAAGTTGCCCTTGAACGATTATGAGGAATAATATTTCATATTTCAATCATCAAAGGTGGGTAGTTCTCTTAAGACAAGTGGTTTACACCATTCCAAATTAGTTTATTAAAAAGCAATATATGGATTTCCAGTTGTCGATGTTTGTACAGTCATGGTAAAAATGACTGAGCGCACTAAGAGTGCAGAATATGTTTAAGTCGTAGGTGGCGTTGCAGTGCGGTTTACACAAGTCTATATTTCCAACATTCAGCCTGAGTTTATTGATAGTTCCTATTCCATATGTTTATTCTCTGTGGGACACACAAATAGGCAGGGTCTTGTATCACCACGCACATTTGTACACATACTTGCAAATGCAAATGCGAGCGAAATGAAGAGGGCTTGTAAAGGGTAAGAGATAGACGATAACCTATTGCACTACTAATGTAGAACAGTTAAAACACAGAGTTTGTGAGGTAGAACTGGAAATTAAAAATACAATGCCACAGCTGGGATTTGAACCACAGACCTCCCGCTTACCAGGCGGGTGCTCTAACCAATAAGCTACTGTGACAACCTGCCAGAATGTCATTGAAATCTCAAACCAAATTCGTATTTTTCTCGGTAAACCACAAAGGCAGTCTTACATCAGAGACAATTACCCCAATGTTGACTTACTATTGCAAGTCCTTTATGTCCCGGGATTAAATAACCTTCAGATGGTAATTATTATTTATTTATGCCAAAAAACTTACTGTTGGTGTTTTTAAACACACAAGCCATGTGTGGGCAATGTTTGAGAGGTAGAATTGGAACTTAAAAATTCAGTGCCACAGCTGGGATTTGAACCACAGACCTTCCGCTTACCAGGCGGGTGCTCTAACCATTAAGCTACCGTGACAATCTCCCAGAATGACATTGAATTCTCAAACCAATTTCGTATTTTTCCTGGAAAACGAAGTTTTGTGTGCCACTGACCATTTCCAAAATATTTTTTATTATTGCTTTGCATATTTGAGTCGTAATACTTATTACGAGTACAACTGCTAAGTCTTGATTCGTTTTCATCCCTTCGTGGTCATGCAAAGAGATCAAAGTTTCAGTAATCACATTCCGAGCCGTTTGTAAATGTGGCTATACTGATAACTACAAGAAATTGTAATATAATAGTTACTGTAAAATTTTATCTCGATTGGCGAGTATGATTAATATGTACATAGAAGAATAAGCTTTTTTTAAGGATAGCTGGTAGAAACGTAGCTAGAGAATAATGTGAATGCAACAGTAAGATCTCTTTTACAGTTTATTCTGATTCTTTTCGGCCGCCAGATAGGGTAAGGTAAGGGAGGACAGGTCCGTGCAGCAAGTGGCACGTGGTGGCACACACAGCGTAAACAGTGCAGATGTTGAACGTTCTACTCTCTATTACAAGTGAATGGTAAAATAGGCCGTCCCCAACGACAGTACTACAGCTGCAAATACTTAAAGGAACTTACAATAAACACAAAATGCACGATGTTGATGAAATAGCACGGCTATGTAATCGTTAGACTGATCCCTTATCATTCTACTTTGAATCCCATAGAACATGTATGGTCAGAACTGAAACAGTTATGTTCACGGGGAAATGTTTAAATCGAACATTAATTGGACTTGGTTTATTTGGTATTCTTCCTGTGCTAATAAAACTGTTGCGAAATTAATTTATTGATATGATAATTATTGTCAACTTCAACATTTCAATTATGTTCATGTAATTAATGATTATTTGTGCAATATCATGTTAAAGGTTTTAAAATGTAAATCAGCGTTGTTTTCTTGGCATGTCCGAGATAATTATAAAATCAAGTAATATACGTGAAATATGACGTCATAAGAAAGTATTGTTAAGCAAGACAATATCCGAGCGGTGTTGTCATGGTGACATTAAATTTCTTTTTTCAATCTCTCTTGAATTGAAGCGTCCTTACAAGTTACACACTATTCTTGACGATTATCCGAGAAATTGTCATATAAGTAGCTTTCGGACGTGCCAAACATCACGAAATAATAAAGAAAGTGACAAAAGCATATAAAGACATATTGTTTGTTATAATTTATAAAAGTGCGAAGAAATACTAATATCTAAAGTAAGAACAAATTAGAAACTAAAAGATTCACTTATCTTAGTAATATTGCAAGATTTTATGCAGCTGACACGTTTCAAGTTGACTCCAACTTATTATCAAACCTATACAAAGTTAGTTTCTAATTTGTTCTTACTTTGGATTCTTGTTGCTTTACTGTTAATAGCTTAATTATTTTCTTATTTAAACACTAATATATTTGAAAGGAGTTCAGTGAATGCTTTGTTCTATAACTGCGACCCGAGATAGTAAAAGAATCTTCATAGCTCTGCTGACTGATCGCCGAGATAAGACAAAACGACGATAAGAGAAAACAACCATTAGAACTAACAGAGACAGTGTAGCCAATATTGTCTTCGGAAAAAAAATGTTACTGAAATTCGACCCTTAGTTGAGAATATTACGTATAAAGGACATTGAAACAAGAATTATTGGCCTAACTACATACACCATGTTGAGCTAGAAAACAAAAATCGTTCCTTTGAAGGTATAACGGAAAACAGCCAGCCCCTGGTAATCAATGGATCTATGAGACGTTACATTTTCAGAGGACGACCACTAATGTTACATTAACTTCATGGTGTAACTAATACAATAAAATATTGTGTGTATTTTACGTTTTATTTATTCTTCATGTTTGCAGATTACTGCACCTCCCTGATATCTTCTGCAGCCTATAGATTCAAGTTTCTTATTTACAATCACGTCGAAGCAATTTTCAGCCATGTAAACAAAGTTCACGATCATGTTGCATAACAAGGACGATATTGCAACGCCGATATTTTAACTGCTCACGCTTGGCACACGACCACCACGTACCTTACCTGACGCAGTGGAGGGTACAGTAGCTAAACCCCTTCCCCTTCCTTCAAGCCCTCGTCGCAAAGAATACAAATGGACTGTATAAACGATCATAAATGCAGGCATAGCGTAACCTTTCAAATAAACATATAATTTTAACTAAGAACAAATTAGAAACTAAAAGCTCCACTTTTATTTGTATTATTATTATTATTTGTATTATTATTATTATTATTATTATTATTATTATTATTATTATTATTATTATTATTATTATTATTATTATTATTATTATTATTATTATTATTATTATTATTATTATTATTATTATTATTATTATTATTATTATTATTATTATTATTATTATTATTATTATTATTATTATTATTATTATTATTATTATTATTATTATTATTATTATTATTATTATTATTATTATTATTATTATTATTATTATTATTATTATTATTATTATTATTATTATTATTATTATTATTATTATTATTATTATTATTATTATTATTATTATTATTATTATTATTATTATTATTATTATTATTATTATTATTATTATTATTATTATTATTATTATTATTATTATTATTATTATTATTATTATTATTATTATTATTATTATTATTATTATTATTATTATTATTATTATTATTATTATTATTATTATTATTATTATTATTATTATTATTATTATTATTATTATTATTATTATTATTATTATTATTATTATTATTATTATTATTATTATTATTATTATTATTATTATTATTATTATTATTGCAACGTGGTATAATGCTTAGCATACCATGTCTCAGCCTAGTTCAGTCCTGCTGTAAACAACAAGGCGGAGCCGACACAACTCGCCACGTGTTAGACCTACAGGCACGCACAAAAGTTTTGCAACACTAGCAGTATATAATTAGCAGCGCTAACTTCTAGACAATAGAGTTGGGTTACACATTAATTTATTAAATCTATGAGTTGAATCATGCAGTAACATAATGGTTACCTTTAATCGGATTCCTTCCTCTCTGTCCACTACAACTGATTCCGCCTCGCTTTTGAAACTTCAATCCAATATCTATCAGCAAACGGTGGAGAGTACTTCGTGAAAAAATCGGCAAGTTCGTGTCAGAATTTACCGCATGCAAAATGTTGTTTAGAGTCGGCGGTTCATTTCTGAAAAAATAACCATGAACTTTACTGCGTATAGCATTTTTCGTAAAATCGTCGTATTTCTCCACGCGCTGTTTGCATTTACGTGATTTTTCCGGGTGCTCTTAGAGTTCCAGATGCTTGCTGTTCCATTCTAACACTGTGTACAGTACACCACTTGTGGAAACACCAAGGAGATTACCAGTTTCTTTCTCAATGTTTTTATAGACGATTCCGGATTTCTTTCTTTAAGTAATGCGAAACAATGCGCGATCATTCGCCTCTCGTCACTTTTTAAAGGTTTGCCTCGATTGTGTTTCATTTCGGCTGAAGCACCAGTCTGCTCCATGATGAAAATTAAATTGCATATACATAAGTGTCCTTGGCCTTGTGAGGTACGCGAGATGTACAGGAAATACAGTGTTAAATATCAGAAGCAACTCCACACTATAAACAAAAACATCTTAATCAGCATTCAACCCGATACAGACCTCGTTGCGAGAGAGTTGCCTGGTATAGGAATGCAAAAATATTATATAACAGCAGTGTCCTTTAGTAATTGTTAAGTAAAATGCAGCTTCGTTTAACATAATACTTTCATAGTGTGTATAATTTCACCTGTCTTCTGTGTAATCTGTATATAGTATACTATTATGTATATATTCCCTTCAGAAGTCACGAGCTGAGAACACATCTATGTGGTATGTGAAGCAGAAAGATAAAATGTGGGCCTATTTACGTTTATAAGAATCGAAACATATAGGTTGAGACATATTATAGTTTCAAGTTGCATCCAACTTATTCTCAAAGCTATCCAAACTATGGTAACTTGTTTGTATAGCTTTGAGAGTAAGTTGGATGCAACTTGAAACTAGTCCACATTCCACCATATTGAAATAATAATACAGATAAGTGGAGCTTTTACTTTCTAATTTGTTCTTAATTTAGATTCTGTTGCTTCACTGTTAATTGCTTCAATTTTTCTCTAAAATATATAATCCATGAAGCACATATTAGAAGGAGTGTAATAACATTCCTTCCACCCTGCACACACACACACACACACACACACACACACACACACACACACACACACACACACACACACACACACACACACACACACACACAGAGACAAGAATTGCTCGTTTAAATTATTTAATCATCAAATAAATCTGAAAGCTAAATTACTAATGCATTCAAATGCACTCACGTATTCAAAGATTTGCAAAAAATGTTTATTTTAACGTTTGAAAACCGCGTAATGAACTTTGAAATACCGCGAATTCACTCTGTCAACGAATTTGCTTTACCTTCTGTAGATGGCAATACTCCAGCGAACATTACATCACCTAGCGGCAGTAACCTAAACGATGCAAATGAACGAGTAAACAAAGAAATGGGAAGTTAACCGTGTAAGCAAGTGCTTGCGAAATAAGTTCTGTTGAATCCGTTGGGTTATATTGATACAGTTGTCTCTACTCCATTTTCTACAAGCATTCACACAAAGGTTTGATTCTCTCTAATTCTTTTATCACCATAAACTTACAATAAAAAATTACACTTTTTGTTGCTGGCACAAGGACGATGGAATAAGATAAAGAGCTAGTCAGCTGTTACAACGTGTCGCTATACCTATAATGGGTTTCAAATTTCACGCGCTTTGTACTACCAGGGGAAAGAGGTCAATAACAGTTTCTCGGTTGAGAAATGTTCAAATATTTCAAATTTCAAACCAATAACAAGGCATACCTTGAAAATCGTTAACGTAAAAAAAAAAAAAAAAAAAAAAAAAAAAAAAAAATATATATATATATATATAATAATAATAAATAAATGTAAATAAATAGGTAAAATAGAAACGGTAATACGCCATAAATGATGTATTTTAACTTTTATGAGCAGTAAGATGAACATATTCTTAAAGTTGTATTTTAACCAGAGTCGTTCTGACCATGTTTAAGTGAGTGAATGAGTGATTAGGGTTTAAGGGCCCGTCGACAGCTAAGTCATTAGAGCCCCTGACCATGTTTAAGAAAGTCAACATTTTTAGTGTAAAGGCGGGGAGATTTTTTTGAAAATCTTGGTGTCACATCCTTGGAAGGTGTTGAACTTGAAATAAAATAAGAAAAGCTAAACGAGAAGGTACAACGGCAGCTAAAATAAAAATCTGATGTGCTGCACTCACATGATTTTCTCTACTCTCGCACTAACCATTCTTACAAAGTTTTATTGCTATATCTTCTACGTATTAGTTGAGATAAACATTTGTACAAATTATTGCTTATTTCTTTGTAGGTACAAGGGGAATATTAGAATACAGTAGGCTTTGAGCGATAGTCAAATCTTTTAAAGCTTTGAGATTCCATCTCTTTGCACGGTTAACATATAAAACAATGAACAACGATGTTCCAGAGGTGGAATCAGGACTGAAAAATTCAATGTCATAGCCGGGATTTGAACCACAGGTCTTTCCCTTATCGAGCGGCTACTTAAACCACTAAGCTACCATGGCCACCTTGCAAGTACGACATTAAATTCCCCAGCTAATCCGTACTTTTCCCGATTAGACCACAAGGGAATCTGACATCAAAGATAAATACCCCAAGAGCGACTTATCATGGTAGCTTAGTGGTTAAAGCAGCCGCTCGATAAGCACAAGATCCGTGGTTCAATCCCGGCTATGGCATTGCATTCTCAGTCCCGATTCCAGCTCTTCAACGTTGCCCACATACGTCTTTGTGTGTTTAAAACACCAGCAGTAAGCTCGTTGGCATAAATAATAATAACGATGTTCCATTTAACGAAAGTTTTAAGTTTTCCGAAACTAACACAAATAACAAGGAATATCTCCCAAATGGTTCACTCTACAACAAAAATTACTTGGACATAAAATGTGTTTTAGCGACATCTACATTTTTTGTACAGTAAGATTTTTTTCTATCTCTTATTGTTTAGGAGCTATTCAAAAGTCATCCAGAGTAAACAGGACAACATAGTCTATAGGTAGAAAATTCATAATATACATTTAATTTGTCATACAAATATCTTAAACATGTGGCATTTTAATCAAAATCGTTAGAGCAATTTTCAAGAAAATCAAAATTTTCGAAAACTTTGCGTGTAAAGGGTAGCTTAGGGTGGGGCTATTTTCTTCAAAATCTTCATGTCGCATCCTTGAAAGACATTAAACTTAAATACCAACTTTGGTTTTTAACCGACTTTTCATTTTTGAGTTATGCTGTCCACAGACACAGACAGACAGACAGACAGATAGACACACACACACACACACACACACACACACACACACACACACACACACACACACACACACACACACACACACAGACCTTTCTTAGGGTCTCAAAACATATATTTCCGGTGAAATCTCGACATCGAAGTTTTGGGTGGAATACAGTACTTACCAGTAGAGAAAGTAAAAATATTTTAATCTTTTTTCACAAAAATTTGCTAATTTTAATAGTTTAATTTATAGGTTAATAAATATAGCGCTTAATAAGGAAGAATTTAACAAAGAATATAAACACAATATCAACACTGCGGTACTCTACAAGAGTAGAGAAAGTTATGTGAGTGGAACACATCAGATTTGTTTCTATTTACTTGATGTTAATTATGCCGAAATAGAACATTATAGCTGGCGACAGCTATCAATGCTCACGGAAGCATGTTTAGGTGGTGTATGGATTAACTGAATTGCTTGGTCCTAGCTTTCATGTTCACATTTAATTTTCAAACATGTATTGTTATTTTTTTTAGAAATCCAATACTAAAACATATGGTTTTGCAGTTTGTACCTCCCTGTTCATTTCTGTACTCGGTTTCGAATTTCACGTAATAAGGTTAGGCCTGTTTGTTTTGTAAGTTTGTGTTTAAAACGTCATGATCATTCCACATGTGAAGGTGTGTAGGTCTATGTAAGAACGTTTTGGGTCCATGAGGTCTTTCAGCTTCATCATAATAGCAATTGCTCAAATACCTGCCCGGTATCCACGTGTTCAGCTGGGACAACAACATAGCGTCGCTGCAAGATGGAGTAAAAGGTTAGAGCAGTATTTGGTTGAGAATTAAGATCCCAACAAATGATCACATCACTAAGGAACAGGAATGTAATTTCAGTAGTAAGTAAGATGACCAAATTGGATTAGATTTGTGAAGTAAATGAATGGAAGAAATGCTAATAATCAAGATTGCAGCCTTTCATCAATACTCTTCAATACAGGATGGAAGTGAAATGATCCGCCAGACTTTAACAGCGAATTTCTCATGTGAATAACAAGAAAGTCTAATACCAAAATGTTGAAAAGATTATAGTTTTCTAGAAAAAAATATTTTTATCAAAAAAATGTATCATCACCTGGCTGAATTATTATTGATTGAAGGTTCTTGATTTATGGCTATATTCATAGAAAATTGAGTAAACGAGAACTTTTTCCTTTGGCATATTTCAATAGATTCAACGGTTTTTGTGCAAATTAAATTTAAAGAACCCACAGTTTATTTCAACAAAAAGGCAACAAATTGTGAGTTCTTTTAAATTTAAGCAACAGACTCCAAAATAAGAAAAGATTAGAAACTAAAAGCTGCACTTTTCTTAGTAATATTGCAAGATCTTTTGCAGCTCACAGGTTTCAAGTTGACTCCAACTCATTCTCAAAGGTATACAAACAAGTCACCTGATGCACTTGTTTGTATACCTTTGAGATTGAGTTGGAGTCAACTTGCAAAACATCTTGCAATATTACTAAGATAAGTGAAGCTTTTACTTTTAGTTTGTTCTTATTTTAGAATAAATATTTTGTTATTTATTTATGCCAAAAAACTTACTGTTGGTGTTTTTAAACACACAAACCGTGTATGGGCAATGTAACAGTAAGTTTGTTGGCATAAATAAATAATAGTTACCATCTGAAGGTTGCCATTGGGGTAATTGTCTCTGATGTGAGATTGCCTATGTGGTTTTTCTGGAGAAATACAGATTGGATAATTCAGTGTCATTCTGGTAGGTTGTCACAGTAGCTTAATGGTTAGAGCACCCGCCTGGTAAGCGGAGCGTATGTGGTTCAAATCTCAACAGTAGCATTGAATTGTTCAGTTCCAATTCTACCTGTCAAATATTTTGTTGTTTAACGACGCTTTCAATTGCCAGGATCATATCAGCGTCGCCGCTGTGCCGGAATTTTAAGTACACTTAAAAACCATCGGTCTGGCCGGATTTGAACCCGCGATCTTGGACCAGTAGACCAGCGTCTAACCAACTGAGCCACCCAGATTGACACAACGACGAAGTGACAGAAACACTTCAGTAATATGTGGAACAATTCGATGAACACTCGAAGCCAAGAACAAGCTCAACTCAAATTTCAAAGGAAATGCCAGTTGTGCCACCCTTGATGCATGGAAGCAAAAGTAAACTACAATAACAAAATACAATAATCTGAAATGAGCTCCCTAAAGGACAGAAACAAGTAATGAAGAAATAGGTCACCAGCTAAATATATTTTCGTTAAGTGATAGAATTTCCCCAAATAAGGTGAATTGGTTAAACCTCGTTTATAGGAAGGACAACAGAATTCCAAAGCTTGCGTTCTAACACTATTCCGTAGGCCAAAAAAAAAAAAAAAAAAAAATTGTTGCTCGACTTACGAAGAGGTGAACCAAGTAAATAGTCTAGTCTATGAAGAGGAACTGAGTAAATAAGCAAGCAAGAAGTACAAGAAGTGTGGGGATGTTTTCTTGAAAACCTTGGGTGCCACAAGCCTTGTTGGAAAACGCTGAACTTAAACACTTAAATACTGTTCGATACTTAATAGGCTCCTCGTCTTAGAGTTATACTGTTTAAAGACACTGACAAGCCCCCCCCCCCCCGCACGCACACACACACACACACACACATACACACACAAACAAACAAACAAACAAACAAACAAACAATAGACCCTATCATAACCCCAATCTAAGCACCGAATTCGAGCACGAGTAAACACAAATAATGCAGAAACAAGGTAATAAATACATAACCCTCTCCGTTAAAAACGCCAATGAATAATACAATAAACGTACCCCAGTAAGTTTCCTGCAGCAGTACTTTGGTAGATGTCACAGTCGTGGAGGGGTCGGCTGGGGTCTGAAGGGTCAAACTGTCCTGCTTCCTGGCACAGTGCTTTGTGGAACTGGAATTGGATTACAAAGCTCACGAAGTACCTAGAAACAAATTTGCACTTGTTAACAATTCAATGGAAAATAGTTGTAAAAGTCGTTCAAGTGGACTTGAAAGCAATTACTTGTAGTACGAGTAACATGTACATATATGTACACAGAGCACAAACAGTAATAAACATCGAATTCCTGATTGTCTGTAGGGACATTTATAGGGCGTGTCTTCTGATATCGGTGTCCACTAGTTTGAAAGGGGACACGTTACCTGCCCTCTCTTCCAGTTGAGGGAGGTGGCTCTAACTATTCATAATTAGTCAGTGAGTTGACAACACCAGCATAGTCTTGGTTCACAAGACATGAAGGTGACAGTTTCAGCCAAGAAAATGAAAGCATGACGTAATAAGGCACCCTACAAACGGTGAGGAGTGACGTGTCCGCAAGAGGCCAGTGCTGATTTCTTTCCATGCTGTCTGTACGTAGAGTCTATTTACTCAACGCGTGTGCAGTTGCTGCTACCCACAACTAATGACTCATAAATCCATCTCCACGCTTCAGAAAAGACAAACCTCTATCTCTGTACTTGAAGACCAATAGCAACCCTGATTTTAAGGGAGTGACAGTTACATGTTGACACCGCGTGGAGTTTCAGTTGCCAAAATTCTGAAGTCTAGTGCTTTTCTTTTTCATTAGCTACAGAGGTTCATGTTAAGATGTTGCAACTCTGCCTGAAAGGACCCAAGAGGAAGGGACCATACTGCAAAACAATTATTAGGGTTCCTGAAAGAAGCGGTCGAACTGCACACGCGTTGAGTAAACAGACTCTACATGCATTTAAAGAATTGATAAGTAACTGTACTTATTTACACATAAGAATAACAATACACACTTACCGGATGTACGGCACGCTTGCTATTATGTGATACTTGGATCCTGCATCAAAATCTGCCTCGGATCTATCAACCGGTGGCTCAATTCCTTGATACCGCTCTCTAAAACAAATACAATTTAATGTTATAATGTTAATATAGTATACATTCTGTATAACAGTATTAAAACTGATTTCTTCAATATAAATTAAGTTACGCATATTTTCAATTTACATTTCAGCGCTATGGTTTACTAACATCTATAGTATAAACAGAGCGAATAGAAGTATACGCTCTGGTATAACATAAGAAATGTGGAATGAAAATCAGAAGTACCTTTTCGTGTGGAGTTAAGTTATTTAGTCTATATATATATTGTTATTGTTCACGATAAAGTACAAGAATGTTCTGTGCATTAAAATTAATACGATGAAAATAAAGGTGGTTCTCAACCACCCAATAGCGGTAACTATAACTGTTCCGGGAACGGCAAGCAAGATAGCACTCAGTATTTTGGTTCACAACAGCCCAGGAACGATAACGACAATATACCAGAAAACGGAGGGGATACTGCGCATGGGGAATTCAATAATATATTTTCTAGCGAGCTCTAGCAACTGTTTGACAGCACGGCCACCTTGATTAAATTATACAGCAAAAATTCTAATACGCACATTATGAATCTAATATGCCGTGCACGGTAACGGCAACGACTATGTTAAAACCTGGCTAAATCTTCTTTCCTGTTCCTGGGGCCTGGGAGAACTTCCCGTCGTTTGTAGCTAAGGTTCCCGAAGCTAGGTCACCCGTGTAATAACCGAATTTTTATAACATAATATTTTCACGGTGAATGCCCTGAGTTAATTTACGTAGTTATAAAAGGCATTCTATTAGCACCAGTCGGAAACAATAATGTATCTACTTATGATTAGGGGCCGGATTTTTAGGTCTGGTTATCCATCATTTTAGGTTTGATTACCCTAGATTTCTTTGTAAACATTATTATCAACGCCAATATATTTCTACACTCCAATGATGGGGGTTTTCATATGCTGAAAGTATATTTTAAAACTAATTTTTCTCCTTTCCTTAAATTATTAAACTTTAATTACATCCTCATTTTGCAAAAGTACACTTATCAATAAGCACTTAAAACAGAGTATATGTTATTATACAGAGTGTCCCAATTGAATCGCCCTATTTCCATATTTTCATATCCTTCATGTGACTGGTGGGACACGTGTGGAAGTGATATAACTTTCTTGATTTGTGTATACAAACTTGATGAGTCATACGTGTTAGTAAAGTTTAGTTCATTTCGATATCTCAAATAGTTTGGCAGAAATACTGAACTGAAAATACGGCGATTCAATTGGGACACACTGTATATTGTGCTTGTATTTGTTAAGAGCGCAGTAGATAACTATATCCAAACAAATGTCTGGTGTGAACGATTTCCTATTATAATGTTGCGTTTCTCATTTTAATATGATTTATTTAGAGGTTTTCCCTATGAAAAACTACTCCCAAGAAAACGCGCACATAATATATATCACCATTTCTCTTGATTTTTGGCACTGTGAAGCTTGTATTAGGCGGCGCCATGGTCGAGCGGTTAGAGCGCATACCTACCACCTAAGTGGCCCGGGTTCGACCCAAGGGACCCGCTGGTAGTATTCGTCGTGCCGAAAGCGGCGTCTGGGCAGGTTTTCTCCTGCTTCTCTGGTTTCCCCCACCACTCATTCCACCAATTGCTCCATCATCCCCTTTCCAATCACTGATTTTGCCTGCATTTCAAGTCATCCCCTTCCTCACTGTCATACCTGGTGCTTGACTGACCACCTGAGGGAGAGGAGGAGGAAGAAGAACCCTGGGTACGATCCCAGGGTCCCGCAGGTGGTATTCGTGGTGGACGAAGCGGCATCTGGGGGGCTTTTCCCCGTTCCTCAGCTGCTTCATCGTCCATTTCGTACCATCATCTTCACTCTCATATCTGGTGCTGGGGTGACCACCAGATTCCCGGTTTTCAGTCCATCCGGTCTATAGCTTTGTCTACTCCCCAACAGGCATCTGACCCTCGGCACTGTTTTGTAAGTCCTAGGAGGCGCCTGTGCTCCATTCGGAGAGGGTAACCAGATAAAAAAGAGTAATTATAAGGAAAAATAGGTTAAACCCTAATAATTCTAAACATATTATGTGGGATTTTATCGAAATGGAAAGAGAATTCTTACTTGAGTTTCCACCATTCACAATTGTAATTGTCACTGGTGATTTTTCCCTTGAAGACAGACCAACGCCAAAGATCCATCATATAGGCAGAAGGCAGGAACGCTATTTTTTGCAGTCCTTGCAAGAACAAGAAGTTGATGGCATTCTCTTGGGACTGTTCTCCATCTTCTAGGAGGCCTATACGTCGCAGATGTTTCGGTGTAGACACTGACAGTGACATCACATCACCTACTGCTTCATGAAAACCTGAAAATCAGCCGTAAGCAAAACACATTTCAGAAACAAATAAGCGAGTGTTGCTTTGTATGGAAGAGAACAGTGAGGTATAATAAAAGTATGTTGCAATAGATACTTAATGTCCCTTAATGCCAATAGGAGGCCGCTACAACGTAGCCATATCGTGTGCTTGTGTGTGAAAGAGATAGACATAGCAACATGCGCACAAAATAATATACTTTCACTGTGCGTATTACTGAGCTATTAAGTGGAACTGTAGATCAAAACCTAAGTAAAATTTGGCTAGTCAGTTACACTAAGTAAATGGCAATAAAATGGATTGCTGCAGCAGCTTTTCTTAAAATTAAGTTTGCACCTTTCTTCGTCACTTGAGTTCCTTTTAAAAAAATGCATACAGCTTATAAACAAGTTGTCGTGCTTGACTACATAAACACTGAAAGTTTTTCCTCTTCTATCACTAATAAAATCACTTGTTTTACTTAGCAACATGTTACAAGTTTCTACAAATTCATAGTACCGCACATTATCTATCTATTCTGTCCTCTGGTCAGAGTAATTGGAGATGTAGTAGGAGAAAGGGGAAAGCATAACGGTACACTTATTCACAAAGGTTATTCACACCTCTGTTAACAGCTCAAGGTCTGCTTCAGTTCGGACCAAATACACGTAAATATAATTGCGTATAAATACCAAACGGCTGTAGTTAAAATTACGCTCTTTTTTCGTACATGCTTGGGCGACTATTCTGTTTATATCTGACATAAGTTTTAAGCTTGTAATAAACTATTAATGTCCGAGCGTTAATCTAAGCGAGACGAAGCTAGTTCTGATTAGGCAACGCTGCGGGCCTGTGATTCGCTATAGCCGTGGAGTCTCTGAAGACCGTGTACAGGAGGACGCAAACCTTAGTATAAAAGTGGAGCCCAAGGTGCCACCCACTACACGCGAGGTCATGGACGGTCATCCGTCATTGACTTCACTATCAACAAAATTCCCTCTACCATCTATCACTTACATCGGTCAACGAAATTTGGAAACATGAGTCGAGGAACATTTCAGATGCATAAAACATAAACAATTTAGAAAAATCAGCAGTTGCCACCCATTTTTAGAAACAGAATCACGATATTAATCCGGATCCAAAACTATTAAAGCAAATATCAGGAAACCAAGATTTATGAACATGGGAACAGATCTTCATCTGTAAGAACAAAGACAGAGTTTTTAATTTCGATATCCCACAAAACGAGCAATTGTACAATTTCTTAGAATCACCGCCAGAGCAGTCTACGTAAGGACCAACCTCTAGAAACAAATTCAGCCGATGTCGGTTGATTATGGAGGGAACTACTTCTGAAACATGTTGCGGGACATTTAAATAGTGAGTGTTGTTTTAGTATTATTAATCGACCAATTGTTATTTCTGTACTACGTAAGTAGAGGAAGTATTGTATTCCACCCAAAAATTCATGTCGAGATTTCACCGGAAATATATGTTTTGAGGCCCCCAAATAAAACATTTTTAGAAAAAGTTCCGTGTTTATATGTCTATCAGTCTGTAAGCCTGTGGACAGCATAACTCAAAAACGAAAATTCGGTTAACAATCAAAGTTAGTATGTAAGTTTAATGTATTTCAAAGATGCGACACGAAGATTTAGAAGAAAAGTCCTCCACCCTAAACTACATTAAAAATTTTACAAAAATTTTGATTTTCTTGAAAATAGTTGTAACGATTTTGATTGAAATGCCATATGTTTGAGATATTTTTATGACAATGAAATGTATATCATGAATTTTCTGGCCATAGCCCGTGAAGTCCTATTTACTCTGGATGATTTTTGCATAACTGGTAAACCGTAAGAAATAGACCAAATCTTACTATAAAAAATGTAGATATTACTAAAGTACACAATTTATGTCGAAATAAGTTTTTTGTAGAGTGAATCAATTCGGAGATATTCCTTGTTATTTGTGTGAGTTTTAGAGAACTTATACTTCTGCCAAATGTATCATCGTTATTCAGGTTTTTGATCTGTTAGCCGTGCAAAGAGAACAAAATTTGAAAGCTTTAAAAGATTTGACTATCGCTCAAAGTCTACCGTATTCCCATATTCTCCATGTACTTAAAAGAAGATAAGATAATTTCTGCAAACGTTTATTTCAACTAACACGCAGAAGATAAAGGAATAAGACTTGGTAAGAATGGTTAGTGCAAGAGTAGAGAAAGTCATGTGAGTGCAACACATCAGATTGTTCTATTTTAATGTGATCCAACAACACTGTCATCAACTTACAGAATATTAATATACGTACTACCAACTAATATTTGCTATCGCTACAATGTGGACAAATCCAGTTGGAGTTTGTAATTTTTTGTGGTAATTACTCAGTAATGTTGTGCTGGGGACTACCATTTGCGTTTACTTCAACTGCCTAATAGTGCGTTAATCTCATAAACTGTGCAAATATTGCATACTATGCATAATGCATTCTATTTTGCTAAATTAAATGAAAGGCCACATCAGAAATCACTATATCCCACTGAAGCTAAATGAGAAATTATTTCATCCACCACCTTCTAATCCTTCAGGCAACCAAAGGACCTGTATTTGTTAATGAATAATCATTCTACAGATAATTACAATTAGTGTGTTCTACTGACAAATATTTCCTTGTACATCTTTTAAATAATCTTTTGGTTTTCTACATGTAAATGATTTTACCTGGATTGGCACCTCGCCTGAACACAACTGGCTGGTGCTTGTACTGGAGATAATATTGCACATGACCCATTTCATGATGAACAGTCAGGAGCTGATCCAGAGTTACTCTGGTACACTGCTTGATCCTGTAAAATAATATTGTCATACCTGCGCTGTAGACATGGAGGAAATCGCCTTCATTTCATTGGTCCTTAACTACTACCTTTCCACCTAAGGGGCTTAACCAAAGAAGCTTTACTGGGGGGAGCAAGATATTGGGCTGAGGCTAATTTAAGTGTTCGCGTGATAAACGCTAAGAGATGTACTGCAAGCCTGCATCTGTGAATGCATTTTTTTTCATAAAAAATGAAACTGTCACTTAAAAGCCATTTCAAATAATATCGTACAACTGAGTTCTAATATCTTGATACATTTTTCTCTACTGCGTATAGTAAGTAAGCGAAGTATTGTATTCGACCCAAAGTTTCGATGTCGAGATTTCACTGGAAATATGTTTTGATGATCACTTAGTCCAAGAAAGCAGTTTTAGAAAAAGAGCCGCGTTTGTGCCTGTCTGTGAACAGCATAACCCAAAAACGAAAAGTCGTTAAAAACCAAAGTTGGTATTTAAACTCAATATTCTTCGAGGATGCGGCACGAAGATTTTGAAGAAAATTCCTTAACCCTAAACTACCCTTAAATTGGAAAATTTTTCTTTTCTAAAAATAGCTCTAACGATTTTGATTAAAATGTCGTGTATTTAAGATATTTATATGCCAAATAAAATCTATATTTCGATTTTTCTCGCTACGAAAATTATTGCTCTGTTTACTCTTGATGACTTTTGCATAACTTACGAGTTATGTTGTAAGAGATAAACCAAATATACTATAACAAAACGTAGATCTTCTTAAAGCAAACAATTTATGCCCAAATACATTTTTTTCTGGAGTGAATCATTTCGGGGATATTCCTTGTTATTTGTGTGAGGTTTGCAATGCTTATACTTTTTCTCACCTGGAGGATCGTTATTCACTTTTTTGCTATCTCTTGGTCCTGCAAAGAGAACGGAACTTCAAAGCCTTCATATAGCGACCGGCATTAAAACATTTGTCTATCGCTCAAAGCCTACTGCATTTCCATATTCCCCTTGTACCTACAATAAAATTTGTAATAAGTTAATTTATGCAAATGTTTATCTCGAGTAACATGAAGAAGATATAGGAATAAGAGTTTGTAAGAATGTTTAGTACAAGAGTAGAGAAAGTCATGTGAGTGCAACACATCAAATGTTTATACTATGCATTGTAAGTCAGTAGTGTTTTGCTATTCTGAAGATGATGCATTCTGATCCAGTCGCGAAGTGTTTAGTACTTAGTGTTTTAATTGGTACAACAAGTCGCGAAGTGGAGTAACGCTAGCACTTATTGTTTTAATTGGTGTATGCAGTATGTCAGCCATAGATAGAAGATACCTTGTGATGAAAAGAGTGTAACAGCAAGTTCCAGCCGAAGAGAAAAGGTACTGATAATGTTTGCCAGCATAGAGAGGTATGGAAATAAGAAAGTGACATTCAAGTGAACCTTTCATCAAGTAGAAAGTAAACTACACAACCAATAAATATAGAATTGAAGCTCACCTCGATATTCTGAAGAGTTGTTGACAGAAAATTGTGGCATCCCTTTTATATTACGTAGCTGAGATAGCCATACTGACTACCTTACCTGGTCATCTTCCACCATAGCCATTGCGAATGTTTCAACTATCGTCATTTACTAACCTGGATTAGCACCCTCTTTAAATGCAAACGGCTGATGAGCGTATTGAATGAAGTACTGCACGTGACCCATCTCGTGATGCACAGTGAAAAGGTCATCCATGGCGACACGCGTGCACTCCTTGATCCTGCACGGGAGGAACACTTTAAGCTAATAAATATACTTAAGCTCCAAAAAACAATATCTAATACTTTTGTACTTACGAGGATTGTTCAATAAGTTATCTACTTGAGCATGAAAATTCAATCTTTTAATGAAACTCACTTTATTATTTTTCAATGTAGCCCCCATTGACTGCAACGCACTCAGTCTACGTCGCCTCCAGTTATTGAATACCCCCAGGAAAAATGAAACATTTTGGGTGTCAAAATATCCTGTTGCAGCTGTCTTAACTGCGTTTTCTTCCGGAAACCCTCCCCCACGCAGACATTTTTCTAACGTTTCTTGACAGAAAGTAGTCACTGGGAGCCAGATCTGGACTGTGAGGTGGATGACTAAGCTCTACGAAGCCACACCACTGTACAGCAACTAATACTTTAATGCAGCTAGTGATTGAACAGAACATTTCGACATCGCTTTTATACAGGAGTCCTACTTAATAAACAATAAACTGGCAGGCATATCATTAAAATTAACGAAATTTACTGCCGGTAATCAAGATAAAAGAGCAGCAATAATTATAAAGAAAAAGGACATTAATGCTACCATTTTTAGGCAAATCTCAGACAAGAACTGCACTGTGATACAAATTACACACAGAGGAAAAACATTCTTTGGTGCTCGCATGTATTTCGATTGGCAGTCAGAAATAGAAAATTATATTAAAAAATTCAAAATATTATGCAGCACACTAAAGTCCACGGACTAGTAACCTCAATATACAATAGTGCTAGAAACAAGTGTGGTATAATATAAGTAATGAAAGAGGCAGAAATCTGGAAGAGTTTATTATAGTAAACAACCTATATATTCTAAATGAAAATAACGGAGTACCAACTTTTGAAACGCAAAATGGTAGAATCTGAGTTGACCTGACTATTGCCAATAATACACTACTTAGAGACGTAGGGGAGTGGAATTGTGGACAGGAAGAAAGTTACTCTGATCACAAAATAATTACACTTAGAATAGTTAACACTCTTCGCAGCGAGTCAAACAATTTTCAAAGAATCAGAAATATAACAAATACTGATAATTATCGAAACTACGATAAGCTATTAGTACTAAAATTGGAATCATACTTCAACTGCACGAACACGGACAACATAGATGAAGAACTCACCCAAAAAGTTGACGCTAACCCTGTTGTTGAACAGCTAATCGACTTATACTAAGAGCATACACGAAGTTTGCGGAGGTGCATTTTGTTTAAGTGGCGGACAGCGCCAAACATCTGTTAAAAAATCTGTGCCATGGTGGACGCCAGAGCTTACCATACTAAGAAAAAGGCTCAGTGCACTAAGGCGTCGCTTCCAAAGAACTAATAATGAACAGCTGTTAAAAGAAGAAAGAAGACTTAAGTATTTGGTGGGTAACCATCAGTATCGAGCGAAAATTAACGAAGAAAAACAGATCATGGAAGGAATTCTGCAGTGCAAATGATGGAACCAATCCTTGGACAGTGCTCTACAAGATTGCTTCTAGCAAAGTTAGAGGGCACTATACACTCACGACACTGCGGAAAGAAGACGGAACGTACACCAAAGATACTTCAAGCACATTAAACCACATGCTAGGGAGTTTCGCTCCGGAAGACGACGACGACAAGAAAGACACAGAACTTCACAAAGAACTAAGAAAGCTAGCAACAGAATTAACAGATACACCGAATGATGTGGAATTTACCTCTGCAGAAGTGCTGGCGGTGCTAGAAAATTTCAACTCTAAAAAGTCACCGGGAGAAGATGGTATATCCAGCGATATCTTATTACACACCTTCAGAATCTTCCCACACTTCTTCACTGCACTATATAATAAGTGTCTAAGAAGTGGCATATTCACCACAAGATGGAAGCGCTCATTTATAGCACCTGTCGTGAAACCAGGAAAGGAAGAAAGCGAAAGCGTGACAAAATATAGACAGATTAGCTTGTTAAATATAAGCGGGAAGGTTCTTGAGAAATTGATGATAAATAGATTAGAGCATCATATCAATTCAAGAAGACTGTTCAATACAAGACAGTTTGGTTTTATGGCCCAGCAGAGCGCAGTTGATGCAGCTATGGAGCTGAAAAGGTTTCTTGAAAACAATTTACAATTGCACGAATATATTGTGTTAGTACGCCTGAATGTGAATGGGGCCTTCGATGCTGCTTGGTGGCCCAGCATTGTAAATAACTTGAGAGAGCTGAAATGCCCAGGGAATCTATACAAATTATCCTAGGACTATTTCAAACACAGGACAACAACCAATGGATTTAGGAAAGAAAAACAAGTTAAAAAGGCGCTGCCCAAAAGGATCCTGCTGTGGCCCTACATTTTGGAATATTTTATATAATCCACTGCTCAACTTAGCCTTCACTCGGTGGACAGAAATAATTGCCTTCGCTGATGATTTGCTCGTGAGACAAGGGGAAAGGGCTTACTCGATGCCGAAAAGTTTGCCAAACAGGATTTAAAGAAAATCGAAGTATGGGCCAAGCAAAACAAGACCACATTTAATGACATGAAATCGAAAGTTCTAATGATAGCCAGGACTATCACTAGAATGAAATGTATATTTCCTCGGCATTTCTGTTTGATATTCTTGCGTAAGGCCGCATGGAGATTTCCAGTGAAGGTTATTTTGTGTGACATGAGTTCCAAAAGTAGAACACCTTCTTAGTCCCAAAAAACTGTTGCTATGATCTTTCCGGCTGACTGTTGTACATGCAATTTCTTGGGGGTAGGAGATTCCTTGTGCTTCCACTGCATGGACTTTTGTTTGGTCTTTGGATCATGATGATGGACCCATGTTTCATACCCTGTAGCAAGCATGTATAAATTCTCCTCATTAAAGCGCTGGTGGCATGCTTTCTGCTCAGGTGCCAACATTCATGACAACATCTGGAATTGATCTTTGATATCATCAAGATTGTATCGCTGATGCTAAAACTGTGCCAGCTGAAATGGCCAATTTATGAGCTATAACATTGCCCTTAACACGATGATCTTCCAAAATCATGTCCTCCACTTTTGGCACATTTCCTTTGAAGATGGCCAACCTCAACGTGGGTCATCTTCAATCGATGCTCTGCCCCACTTAAATTGCTTGGACCAAAATTTTACTTGGTAGTAAGACGGTGAAGCATCACCATATACAGCATTCATCCGTTCACGGATTTCTTTCGGCTTCTTCTCTTCCTTTATGAGGAACATTGTCACGGAACTAAGTTCCAAATCCATCGTGTTCATTGTAGTTTGGCACGCCACTGCACTTGCCATCCTCCCTCTGTCAGCATTTACTACAGAGTGATCTGTAACTGGTCTGTGACGTGTCAGAACATGTCCCAACCTGCACGTGCAAGTTCATACCTGATGCAGGAATATAAGATACTGGGTTAGATAACTTATTGAACACTCCTCGTAATACACTGATGTTATATATTAGAGCGCAGAGAATGGGGAATTATGGGCAATCTAGCTTGGAATAAATGTGGGTACCAAATTGTTTAACATTTACTATTGAATTATTTTTTATTAGATTGTATGGTATTCCAATTGACGGCTTCGATGAAAACTAGTCTTCAGCATTCAAGTTAAAGCAAATATATGAATTAGGAGAATGTTTAGACGAATAAGAATCTAGACTTCGATCGTCAGATAAACCTCAGGGTACCTATCTCTAAGATAAAATATGTTACTTCAGCATTTTATTATTGCGAACATAGTGACAGTGAGTTTGTAAGTAGATACCTATACAATTTCCTCTGCTTTCTTCCACTTGACAAATGATTCGTAAGGGAACTAAAAGTTTATAAATGGAAATGGAACGGTCGGGAAGAAAGAAAGAAATGATGCTTATTCAAATACATAATTAAATGCAAGTGTAGGCTCAAAAATAAGGACTCTAACATTATTTGACATCTGTATAAAATATTAATAATTTCTATCACCCTATTAATTATTCAGTGAGAAGATGTACGGTATTCAGTACAAGCAGTATGACAATCAGTTTAACATACTACTAGCCTTGCCTTGAATCTGTGATACACGCACTTCAAAATTCATGTTCAAAGAACCACAATCTTTTGGCTTTCAAGAGGTACAAATGTAATTTCACTACTACTACATAAGAACATGGTGGTTTTAATTTACTGTTATAATTACTTCATCGTGTTATATTCAGGTTGGTAGGGGCATAAGTGCAAGTACTTCTGTTGATAATTGAGGACAGTGTAATGAACAGTATCAGGTATATCAATATTTGCTTAATTTTGGGACTTTAAATTCTAATTATTAAAAGTAGTATGTTTTCAGGTTGGATAGTACCTCCAAATAGACGTGATACGCACAAGTTATACGTGTTTATTTTCTCCGAGAGGTTGGAGCAAGGGGCGTAGCGCAGAGTGGCCAGACGTTGCGGTAAATAATATATCGAAACGGAGTTCCAATGCTTTCTATAAGGCTAATGATTCAACGCTACCAAGCTATCAGGTATTGAAGTATCAACACGAGGAAGAAAACGGATAGTCTATATTGCCAGGCGTTGTTCATTTCGCAGCGCAGTTATGATCATGCTAAACACATCAGGTAGTTAAACTACGAGGTTGGTTTGTGGGAAAGCTGTTAGAAAAAGAAAGAAAAACTAACACACAGAACCATTTATTAAAGTATCTGTGTCTATACCCCTAACATTCTGTATTAATGAATACACATATACACGTGTGAGTTGCGTGTGTATGTGTGTGTGCGTGTGTGTATGTGTGTGTGCGTGTGTGTGTGTGTGTGTGCGCGCGCGGTGTGTTATGTCGAGCGAGATAGCTCCACGGTAACAAGTGAAGTTCACATTCGGGAGATCCTGTGTTCTATTCCTGTGACCACTCTGACCATGGATTATATCGTGGTTTTTACCCGGTTGACAACGCTGGCATGGTTTCTCTTCTAACATAAATTTCCTACCATTTCGCTTTCTCTTTAATATTTCAGATAGGCTTAGATGCCTTACTGGTTGAAAATTTGTTCTTGACTGCCAAATGGCAGCCTCCTCTGAGCCACTAAGTCGATTTCTTCCCAATTACACCAGAGCCTTCTTTGAACAGCTTGCCGGTGTGACTGGGTCATTATTCTTGAAACAGTTAACGACCTCTGCGCGGTTCTGTCCTATAGCCTCCTGCTGTTCCTTCCTCTCATCCTTTCCTGCTGGGGGAGATAATCATCGCGTTGGATCGAAGGGCGATCTTCGTTTCCTGGTACGACATTCATTATTTTACCTATATGTTTTATCTTTGTGTTTGTGTGCGTGTGTACCTAGGTAGGTAAGTAGGTAGGTAGATACAAAGGTAGGTAGCTACGTAGGCAGTTAGGTACGTAGGTAGCTACTTAGGTAGGTACGTAGCTAGATACGTAAGTAGGTAGGTGGGTACGTAGGTAGGTACGTAGATAGGTACGTAGGTAGGTACGTAGGTAGGTACTTAAGTAGGTACATAGATAGGCACGTAGGTAGGTACTTAGGTAGATACTTAGGTGGGTAGGTAGGTACGTACGTAGGTAGGTACTTATGTAGGTAGGTAGGTAGGTACGTAGGTAGTTACTTAGGTAGGTAGGTACGTAGGTAGGTAGGTACGTAGGTAGTTACTTAGGTAGGTAGGCACGCAGGTAGGTACGTAGGTAGGCACGCAGGTAGGTACGTATGTAGATAGGTACGTAGGTAGTTACTTAGGTAGGTAGGTACGTAGGTAGGTAGGTATGTAGGAAGGTACCCAGGTAGATACGTAGGTAGGTACTTAGGTGGGTACGTAGGGAGGTACCTAGGTAGGTAGGTACGTAGGTACGTACGTAAGGAGGTATGTAGGTAGGTACTTAGGTAGGTACGTAGGTAGGTACGTAGGTAGGTACGTAGGTAGGTACGTGGGTAGGTACGTAGGTAGGTACGTAAGGAGGTATGTAGGTAGGTACTTAGGTAGGTACGTAGGTAGGTACGTAGGTAGGTATGTGGGTAGGTACGTAGGTAGGTACGTAAGGAGGTATGTAGGTAGGTACTTAGGTACGTAGGTAGGTACGTAGGTAGGTACTTAGGTAGGTACGTAGGTAGGTACTTTGGTAGGTACGTAGGTAGGTACTTTGGTAGGTACGTAGGTAGGTACTTTGGTAGGTACGTAGGTAGGTACTTAGGTAGGTAGGCACGTATGTAGGTAGATAGATATGTAGGTACGTAGGTAGGTACGTAGGTAGGTACGTAGGTAGGTACGTAGGTAGGTACGTAGGTAGGTACTTAGGTAGGTACGTAGGTAGGTACTTTGGTAGGTACGTAGGTAGGTACTTTGGTAGGTACGTAGGTAGGTACTTAGGTAGGTAGGCACGTATGTAGGTAGGTAGATAGATAGATATGTAGGTACGTAGGTAGGTACGTAGGTAGGTACGTAGGTAGGTACGTAGGTAGGTACGTAGGTAGGTACTTAGGTAGGTACTTAGGTAGGTACTTAGGTAGGTACGTAGGTAGGTACGTAGGTAGGTACGTAGGTAGGTACGTAGGTAGGTACGTAGGTAGGTACGTAGGTAGGTACGTAAGGAGGTATGTAGGTAGGTACTTAGGTAGGTACGTAGGTAGGTACGTAGGTAGGTATGTGGGTAGGTATGTAGGTAGGTACGTAGGTACGTACGTAAGGAGGTATGTAGGTAGGTACTTAGGTAGGTACGTAGGTAGGTACGTAGGTAGGTACTTAGGTAGGTACGTAGGTAGGTACTTTGGTAGGTACGTAGGTAGGTACTTAGGTAGGTAGGCACGTAGGTAGGTAGATAGATAGGTAGGTACGTAGGTAGGTAGGTAGGAAGGTAGGTAGATGGGTGGGTGCATTAGTAGATAGGTAGGTATGTTCGTGCATGCGCGCTCGTGATACCTATCACAGATGTACTCGCGATGTACTGAATTTTACTATTCCAAGAATATCATGTTGTGTAAGAACAGAGTATCTCAACAGTATACGGAACGGCTCTGCCTCGTCCGTGGTCTCGGCTAATCTTTTTATAATGTGTAAATAAGAAGTATCTTCACCAGCCAAGTAGGATAGAAGGAAGGGTTCAAGGCATGGACAGCACCGTCCCCTGGAGTTTTCTTTGCCCTCAGAAATTGCACCCACTCTCCTGGTGCTGCACGCTGCCGAGGTGAGTGCTTTCCCTTCAGTTACGTCACCGCGTAACAGCCAGCAGCATTTCAAAATGAATAAGAATTGTCTGGAGCGGGCAAATGAGATTCTCTCTTCAAGCACGTTGAAGTAGTTGTGAAAATGTTTCATATTACTATGAATTACCAGCAATTGTCTCTGTGCAGAATAAGGCTAACGCCTGTTTAAAATTGCAGTCGCAGAAATAATTGTAAAAGCCAAGTGATAGACAAATGAATATCGCAGAAGCTCCGAGTTCTTCAGAATTTTTATCCCCTTTAGTTATAAAAAATTACGTTTCTTTGTGATTATCCTGTTATTACTCCAAAGATCTCAATAGAAATAAGCATGGGAACTTGCCATAAATCAAGGAGAAAATAACTGACAGTTAAATTTATATATACCAGCTATGAGAACAGCTCCTCAATTGACCCCTCAGGGACCTAATGAAGCTGAGTGCACACCGGACACATCTCGCAGTGGGAGAAATATCCCATGCCGCTAACGGGGATCGAAGCCCGGTACTCCGCGCTAGAGGCAGGCGAGCTACCAACTGCGCTACGGAGGTGGTCAAGATGTTAAATTTAAGTATTTGAAATTCAGATGTGTGGATTTTATACAAATGTGGATTTTATTTTAAAAAATCTGGTTTGTTGCACTCAGATGATTTTCTCTACTCTTGTACTAACCATTCTTACACACTCTTATTCCTATATCTTCGTCGTGTTAGTCGAGATAAACATTTTCAGAAATTATGTTATTTTTTTATCTTCTTGTAAGTACAAGGAGAATATCAGAATAAAGTTGACTTTAAGCTACAGTCAAATCTTTTAATGATCTCAAATTTCATTCACCTCGTTAACATAAAAAATGAATAAGGTTGTTCCATTTGACAGAAGTACAAGTTCTCCAAAATTCACGCTAATAACAAGGAATATTTTCTGAATGGTGCACTGTACAAAAAGATTATTGAGACGTAAATTGTGTATTTTAGCAAGTTCTATATTTTTGTGTAGTAAGATTTGGTCTATCTGTTACAGTTTACCAGTTATGCAAAAGTTATCCAAAGTAAACAGGACCACATAGGCTATAGCCAGATAATTCAGTTTACATTTCGTTTGCCAATATCTCAAACATATGGCATTTTAATCAAAATCGCAAGAGCCATTCTCGAGAAAATTAAAATTTTCGAAGTTTCCATGTAAAGGGTACTTTAGGGTGGAGAAATTTCCTTCAAAATCTTCGTGTCGCATCCTCGAAAGACATTAAACTTAAATACCAAGTTTGGTTTTTAACAGACTTTTCATTTTTGAGTTATGGAGTTATGTTGTTCACAGGTTGACAGCTATACAGACACACACACAGACAGACAGACAGACAGACATACAGATAGACACACACAGATAGACACAATGACCTTTTTCTAAAAATGCTTTTTTTTTGGGGGGGGGGGGATTCAGGTGCCTCAAAACATACGAGTATTTCCGCTGAAATCTCGACAGCGAATTTTTGGGTGGAATACAACACTTCCTCTACTTAACGTAGGAAAGCTAATATTCATCGAAAGTTTTATGGAATTCAGAACGTAAAGGAATTTGCACATGCCCAGACGGAGAGGTGCTAATGAAGGGTACAAGAGGTTTAACCCATCCCCTATTTTGTTCAGCAAGGATCTTCTATTCGCTTAGCACTGTGTCGCCGTAAAGTCTGACCACCCGCAACACCTATTGGTGATGGGAGAAAGCAGAAGAATGGTACTATGGGTCACAAATTGGCATGCCTGGTCTAGAGCTTGGATCTTTATTATAGAACAAGAAAAACTGGCTTCAAATCTGGAAACATGTTTTATGGCAAAACCACAGAGAAAAATAATACATTAAATACAACAGGTTAATTTAACTACAGGACATGGAGACGCTGCTACGATTTTGAAAAGATTTAAGGAATTACTAAACGCACAGAGTATGGAATGAGACTTACGCAGTGATGTCCAAGAGGGGAGTGTGGGTTTATCTCATTCACCATACACGGACTTTGCCTCCCTTTAACCCCCATCCATGCATTGTGTTGCAGTGGCATGTACGTTGCGGACATGTACGTTGTGTTTGATTTGTGAAAGCATTTTCAAATCTTATACGATAAACATATGTTCATTAGTTACTTATTTGGCACTGCTCACGTTAAAGAAGTCTATCAATATTTGGCGACAAAGTCGAAGTGCATTGCCTTAGAAGATACACCAAGTGATCGTCGCGTAACCAATTGCGATACAGGGTTTTACTATAGTTCACAAATATATGTAGAGCTATACTCACTCTTATGCACACTACTCTTCCAAATGCCTATTTATCTAATAACTCATTTTAATCGACAGAAGCATTTTCCTGTAGGCGCAAGGGGAATATGGGAATTCAGCAGTCCTTAAGTGATAGTGAAATGTTTTAAGAGCTGGTTGCTATGCGATGCCTTTGGAAGTCCGTTGTCTCTGCAAGGGCAAGGAATGAAAGCGAATAACATATTCCTATTTGAAAAAAGTATAAGTAATAGCGAATTCAAACAAATTACAACGAACATCTCGGAAATGCTTCATTTAAAAGAAAAAAGAAATAGTTGACATAAATTATGTGTTTTAACAAGATCCACATTTTTATTTAGTAACCTTTTGTCTGTCTCTTACTGTTTACCATTTATGCAAAAATTAGCCAGAATGAAGAGGTCTTCTGAGGACATTCTCAGGAAATTCAATTCCATAAAATCGCCTGTTTGTGTCCATCACTGGATACTGACTATCTGTTCCTTCGACTGAGGAGTGGAGTGGGATATTGCAGCACACTGCTCTTACGTTTGTCGTCCAGCGTACAAAGAGGAATGAATATAGCTGACAATATCGAGGTAGAATGAAATTTAATTGGATAGTGTTCTTTCAGAGCTTAGGGATTTGAAATTTACACAAAACTTATTAATCACATGCTTTATGAATTATAGTTTTGGAGATACGAATATGAAATACATTTACATTCCATACGGTTTGTGTTTGAAGATGAACTAACGCATTGTCTATAGTTCTCTAACAAATTGTCTTAGAGCAAATTCGCTCTAAGATTTGCAATTCTTAAGTAATATTTGATTACAAACATTCCACTATAGTGTGCCATTAAACAAAAAGAAAAAATTGAGATTATGACAGTAAGGTAAACATTTCTTGCAGTACTAATATATAATGGGGCATTATAATCAAGAATTTGAGGCTTAGACTGAGAAGCCCAAAATTTATAAATTATTGTAGGCGATTAAGGTAATTACGGCTTAATGAGATATAATCAGTGAAATATAAATACTGTTTTGCACCTACGTATGCTCTTGAAATGGTGATTTATTGTTAATTTGTAAATAATTGTATGTGTAATGTTAATGAGGTTTTTAAGTGTTAGATATAGAGAATTTATGTGGTACGTTAAAATACCGTCTGACACCACAGCTTTTAGATACAGGAAACGGTTTTTAAGCAGTCCAAGCCGATTTATGGTGCCTCTCCACTCGCCTACCCATTGTTATATCTAGGAAGGTGTAGAGCCATTGTCCTCAGTGATAATTTACCATGATCGAAAGAGGGAGAGATAATATTTTAAAGGAATTAAATAGGGAAACCTCTGAGTTCTAGACGACATTTCGAAAGAGGAGATTAAGAAAATCCAACGGAAACTTAGAAGATGAATAAGAAATGTTGTTGTTGGTGTTTGCTAATGCCGGATTGCTGACAATGAAGTCATTAATCCTTTTGCTCTCCAATATTTTTGACTGATGGATGGGGCGCTAGAACTGGCCGGGGTGAGACCACCTGCGTTCCATTGAAGAATTTCTTCTATGAAATGTTTTAGTTCTCGAGAAGTGGTCCTCACCCGGAGATCCGAATGGGGGACTATTTTAACTCCGGAATACTTTACCCCTCGAGTCATATTTCATAATTTATATTGGAGAGAATTAGCAGTAAAGGTAACCGCTTTTAGAGAATACCATATTTTTACGTTTTGGCGGTCGAATACTAAATGTTAAGGCGCGTAAAGTGGTGCAAAGGGTCAACCAATTAGAGTTTATTAGCCTGCAGGGGTCCGTTTCCATTAACGTGGAAGCAAACGCCAAATTCAGGATAGGTCCTCAAATACCACCGACAGGAGAAGATGCTGAAGTACCAATACAGAAGTACCGGTAAAATTTGGCGAAGTAGCACACCTACCGAGAAGTAAATTGGTGAGTGCTCACTTAAATTTAACTGTTGCGATTCACAAGTGTGCTACATATGAGGGCAATCGTACTCGCGTTGCAATCAGCTCAATGGTGTAGTTAAGAAAAATAAATATTGCTGAAATATACAAGTCGTGCATATCAGTGCCGCGATTCGAAAGGAGGGACAGTATTTTAACGGTTGTGCTGGTGCTCAATTAGTAGTGAAAGGAGTTGAGAATCACTGAAACACAGCAAGCAAACATTTCTCTAAAAAGTAAACCACGAGTAGTTACTTTTGCTGCATTCCACACTGGGGACTTAACAAAGGAAAGTCCATGTTGCACCAAATATCATATAGTTATGCCAGCCGAGGACAGATATGGAGCCCAGGATACTTCCGGAGGACTACAAAGTAAGAAGATAGCCCCAGGCACCAGAAGAGAAGCACCAACAAGACAATGAAGTCATTAATCCTCTTGCTCTCCAATATTTTTCATTGATGGATGGGGCGCTAGAGGGACCGGACATATTTGGAGGTGGTCTTGGTCTATTTCCTCTTGCAGATCACATAGAGGATAGAGTGGTAAAGAATATATCCCAATTCTGTTCTGGTCGTGTGTTGGAAGAAAGAAAGATGGGCTTCAGCCTCAATCACCGGACCCAGGATTTCACCAAGCACTTGTCAAACCCAAGAACATAGCTCTCCCTGTTCTTCATATAAAGTTGGATTTAATGAAAAACTTTAAGGCCGTGGACAAAACTGGGGAAGCATTTCTCTCTTTGTGCGATAAATTTCCACGTCTTAGTGAGGCGAAAATAGGTGGGGATTTTCGTGGATTCCTAGATACGCAAACTGTGCAAGATGCCCATTTGAATACATCCTGAAAGGCGATGAAAAGTTAGCTTGGGATGCCTTTGTTCAAATGTCAACAAACCTAGAGAATAGAGGGCAGAAAACTATAAGGATCTTGTGGCAAATCTTCTGCACTGCTACAGTAGACTGGGGTGCAACATGTCCAGAATCCCACTTGGACTTCTTTGCTGACAACTGTAATGCTGAAAGCAACGAGTACGGATAACCTCCTCCTCCTTCTCCTCCTTTATCATCATCATCATCATCATCATCATCGACATCATCATCATCATCATCATCATCATCATCATCTTCTTCTTCTTCTTCTTCTTCTAATGACCTTCCTTACGAAAACTTCTAGTTAATTTAGAATCTTGCTGTTCAGTACAATTTGGCCAAGTTGGCTGCTCCCTATTGCTTTGGATCAAGTTTCCTTCAGTTAAGTAGGTGACATTCATTCTGGACCCTGGCTGGCGACAAAGTGTACACTCCACAGATATGCACAGGGATGCTGTCTTAATTCTGCCCTGTCTTGAGTCTGAATAATATCCCTGCTTTTATCCATGGTAAATGTTTATTGGTAGGCCATGCTGTTTGTAGTTTAGCCCAATGTTTGTCTTTTATGTCGCCTTCCTATTCAGAAGTGTTTTAATTTCTTGGGCATCCAGAATGTTATTTGTTTTGACAGAGTTGTTTCTCTTTTGCCAGAGAATCAGCTGGTTCATTGCCTTGGATTCCTACATGAGGTGGAATCCACTGTATTGCAATATGTTTGAATTTGCAGATTTGGGTTAAGAGCTTGTTTATTTCTTGTATTGTGCTTGATTTTGGTTTTTGCCTCTAAGAGATATCTTGCATTACTACTTTTGAATCAACTAGTATAACTGTCTTTTTATATGATCTTTGTCTATATAGAAGTTGTGTGAGTGCAAATGCAACTGCTTGATCTTTGAGTTTATTCTTGACTGATGTTTTAGAAATTTTGTCCTTAAATATATATTTGCTGTTTGTATCATTATTTCTTGTTCTATTGGTATATTACCCGTGGATAACTGTAGTGCTGCCAATTGAGTACTTTTGACACGTCCAGTGATCAGTATCAATGCCCTATTTTGTATTGTATCTAGTTTCCTTTTAGCACTAGGGTTTGCTGCTATGGTAACTTCACTACCGTAGTTTAGGAGGGGTTTTACACACACAAACACACATACACACATAGTATTTTGAGAACTGCCCCATTTTGCTCCTCCTAGGAGTAACTAATCATACGGTTGCCCGTTTGTCGGTTTCCTCAATATGTTTACTTCATTTTGCTGTCTGAGATTACACCTACATATGTGGTGTCGTTTTTTTGAAATAAGTTTCTGTTTAATTCCAGTTTGAAAGCACGATTCTTATGTTGCATGGTGAAGAACTGGTAACTCATTTTTTGTGTATTCACTATCACTATGACTATTCACTATTGTGTCTTCCACCCAGTTCTGTAATGTTTTGAGTTAGTTGTGTAGTTTGGTCAGCATTATCCTTGGCAGTTATCCAAATGACCAAATCGCCAGCAAACGTGCTGCACTTCATTCCCTTTATTTTTTGTATTTGTTTAGGAAGCTCATTTGTGTAAATATTGAAAAGAGCTGGGCTGGTTATTACTCCCTGAGGTAATCCAATTTCCATTTGTTTGCATTTGGATTCTATGTTGTTATATTTGTTGGAAATCCATCTCTGGCTCTGAAATATTTTTAGCCACTTCAGAGAATGATCTGTGATTCCTATGGCTATTAATTTTTCAACTAGCTTTTCTCCTCAGATGGTATCATAAGCTTTTTTAAAGTCTATAAATATAGTTAGTGAGATTTCTTTTCAGTTGGATGCTTCCTTTACTTCTTGGATTAGTCTTAGAGTTTGTTGGGATGTGGATCTACGAGTATTTTCTCTAAAACCAGCCTGTTCTGGTGTTATTATCTTATTTTTCTTCTAAACACAATTTTAATGTTGACAATAGCAGTTCTTCCTGTACTTTCACCATTACAGATGTTAGTGCAACTGGTCTGTAGGATGACAATGGTTGTTTAGGTTTTTGTTTCTTATGGATCGGGATTATGGTTGCTTTAAGTCAATCAGATAGTAGATTCTCTACATTTTTCTATTTCAAATGTGTAGCAGTACAGTTTTTGCATTGCTTTATCAGTTTTTAACATCTCGGGAAAAATCCCATCTGGTTCTGGTTGTTTGCCAGATTTCAAACTCCTAATGGCTTCCTCATGTTCTAGTTTGATGAATTCTTTATTGAGGATGTCTTTCCTGAATTCAGGTTCTCTTTGCGTTTTGTTGTTTGCTATTTTAGGGCCTTTGCCTTTATTTTATTTTGTTTGGAGAGTGCATATTGGTTAGCATAGAAGCAGTTAAATTTGCTGGCTGTTCTTTTTTTTTTTTTTTTCTTTCTTTTTTTTTTAATTTCTTTTTGGTTTTTTATAGTTTTGGATTCCCTTTTATGTGTTTGCTGTTCATCTTGTGAGTTTCTTTATGGATCCGATGTGTAGTCAATTGTATTTAGGAATCTGTTCCAAGATTCTTTCTTGATAAAGTTATGTCTCTTCTGAGTTTGGCTGCTTCTTTCCGCCAAATTATGACGTCGCTTGACATATTGGACTTTCTGCACGGGGAACCTTCCATCGGCAAATTTTAGAGGTGAAAATGAGATACCAGAGACGGTAGAGTGCATCAATGTTTGCCGATTACTGCTGGACACTAATCAGGGAGTTACCAGCAGAAAACTACAAACTCAGGTAAGGCGGTTACGCCTTCAGTGACCTTCCTCCGAAAGAAGTAAATACATGCATAAGCTTAAAAGGTCAATACCGTACAGTTATTATAGTTTCAAAACGAGAGCTAATCTTGCATTTTCACTAACATTTTGTTATCAGCACGTCTGAGAACATAAAATATGTATAGAAGAAAAGGAAAGTTTTGTTGACTAGTGTGATTAAACGTACTGAAAGCCATTTTTACTAAAGCGGCTTAGTGATCTTAGTCAGAAGCACACAATTTAAATGAATGCTATCAGACAGTGAAAAGTGCATACCTGAAATCTTTGCCATCGTAGAAATCCCAGGCTGATGCATGGCAGATTATATCACGATCCTTAGGTTTCTCAATGATGGAATTCTTCCAGAAGGTATCGGGCATCGCACTTAAGTTGAGTGAAGTGAAGAATTCTTCCGAAAGTTTAAACATCTTGAGAGGAGTGTAGCCCTGAAAATTTCGTAGATATAATTAACATCTGCTCTAAGAGCGATACATATTAGAAACACTTTACATATATCAAATAACTCAGCAAATCTTAAAGGAGATGCTAAAATTTAGTACAGTATTGAAATTAAGGGTTGTTTGTTAACGGAAAACATAACCTACTTTACGTTCTTTCTTTTTATTCTTGTTAACCTGCAGTTTTACTGGGTATACAGAACACAAACCAATTAGAACCGGGTGTCTGATACCAAATGTTATGAATATTTTATTGGCAGCTATTTATAAAAGTAAAATTATAATAAAATTATTGTAAAAAGCACCCCATGCTTTCTTACAATAACATTTATTATTTTGTTAATATAAATTAGTTATTTATTTTAAATTTATTACAAAATTTTGAAATATAATGACCTAGTTGGCTTTATATCCCTATAGAACGAAATTTTCGTACTTAAAATTTATTTTCTACTTTTTAGTTCGGTTTGTTATAGTGTGTTTTTCAAGTTTTTTAAAGTATAATTTATTTATACACGAGGTCGTCCCCAATGCATTCTCTGGTGTACGTGAACTGGCCCCTGATATGTACAGGAGTAAACGATGCGATAATGACGGTCCAAGTGCTGAGAAACACTGTCTCAGTCACCCTTCACTGCTTAGTCTATCAGTACAGGGTGGAAGTGAAATGATCCGCCAGAATTTAACAGCGAATTTCTCATGTTGTGAATAACAAGAAAGTCTAATACCAAAGTGCTGAAAAGTTTATAGTTTTCTAGAAAAAATATTTTTATAAAAAAAATTTATCATCACCTGGCTGAATTATTATTGATTGAAGGTTCCTGATTTATGGCTATATTAATAGAAAATTGATTTTTGTGTACATTAAATTTAAAAAACCCACAATTTATTGCAACAAAAACGCAACAAATTGTTGGTTCTTTCAAATTTAATTTACACAAAAACCGTTGAATCTATTGAAATACGCCAAAGGAAAAAGTTGTCATTTATTCAATTTTCTATGAATATAGCCATAAATCAAGAACCTTCAATCAATAATTCAGCCAGGTGATGATAATTTTTTTATAAAACTTTTTTTTCTAGAAAACGATAAACTTTTCAACATTTTGGTATTACACTTTCTTGTTATTCACAACATGAGAAATTCGCTGTTAAAGTCTGACGGATCATTTCACTTCCATTCTGTATAGTTGTGCAGCATGCAATATTGTCGTGACCAGCTGCACTTTTGCCAGTGAAATATGTCAAATGTTCTGATGTACTTAGCCTTCTTGTTTCACCGGCTTTCGTATTGTTACAAGTGGGTATTGGGAAACGAGGAAAATATGCAGTCCAGATTTTAAATATAGTAGACGAATTTTAAGTTCGCACTTTTTCTACTATCCTTAGCTATGGACTGTGGAAAATCTTCCTTGAAGTGGTCAGTCCTTTTTAAAGCCCTGGCCTATTGTATTCCCTAATCACCTGCTGTGATATGAGGGTAAGTAGCAATCAGTGCTGTTGCAACTCTTGCAAATGAAGCATCGGTTGCCAATGTGCCGCACCAGTGTGAGTTTTTTTTTTTTTTTTTTTTTTTTAAATAAGAAATTGCCAAGTTACTGTTGTTCAGTATAGTAGGTTTCAATAGTAAAGGTTTTTGAGATTAGACAGTTAAGGATTAGCAACTGACGCGTGCTATCTCTCTCTACATTCCATTCTTCAACTTGAAGCAACTGCACTGTAAGTTGAAACATGAAAAATCTGATGTGTTGCACTCACATGACTTTCTTTACTCTTGTACTAACCACTCTTGCAAACTCTTATTCCTATATATTTTTCGTATTAGTTGAGATAAACATTATAGAAATTATCTTATTGCTTGCTTCCTTTGCTTATTTCCTTGTAGGAACAAGGGGAATGTGGGAATACAGAAGGCTTTGAGCGATGGTAACATGTTTTAAAGCTTTGAGATTCCGTTCTCTTTGCACGATTAACGTATAAAAATGAATAACGATGTTATATTTGACACAAGTGTAAGTTCTCCAAAACTCACACCACTAACAAGACATATCTCCGAAATGGTTCACTCTATAAAAAAAAATTATTTAGACATAAATTATATATTTTAGCAAGATCTACATATTTCTATAGTATTATTTGGTCTATCCCTTACAGTGTACCAGTTATGCAAATGTCATCCAGAGTAAATACGACTATATGGGCTATAGCCAGAAAATTCAAGATATACATTTCATTTGTCATAAATATATCTTAACATATAGCATTTTAATCAACATCGTTAGAGCCATTTTCAAGAAAAGCAAAATTTTCAAAAAAATTTCCATGGGGTAGTTTAGGGTGGAGCAATTTTCTTCAAAATCTTCCTGTCGCATCCTTGAAAGACATTAAACGTAAATGCCAACTTTGGTCTTTAACCGACTTTTCGTTTTTGAGTTATGCTGTCCATAGACTTACAGATACATAGACAAACGCGGACCTTTTTCTAAAAGTGTGCTTTTATTATTATTATTATTATTATTATTATTATTATTATTATTATTATTATTATTATTATTATTATTATTATTATTATTATTATTATTATTATTATTATTATTATTATTATTATTATTATTATTATTATTATTATTATTATTATTATTATTATTATTATTATTATTATTATTATTATTATTATTATTATTATTATTATTATTATTATTATTATTATTATTATTATTCAGGGAGCCTCAAAACATACATTTCCGATGAAATCTCGACATCGAATTTTTGGTGAAATACAATTCTTCCTCTACTTTACTAAACGTAGTAGAGAAAGTAAAAATAGACAGAGATAGCACTATATTTCACGCGCAAGTTGCTAATTCTTAACTGCCCAGTCTGGTAAACCTTTTACTGTTGAAAATCTAGATTGCAAAGGTTTTCTAATTTCCCAACATTCG